>CM032330.1:3370535-3881154 GCA_019022515.1 Quercus aquifolioides | reverse complement strand
CTCATCAATGTCATGATCTCTTTCCTATATTTGGCAACTGAGAAAACAGAGGAAATCGTTTTCTTTTTCTTCCAAAAAAAGTAAAATAGTTTGAAATTTTTATTTATCACGAATGGAAAACTTAACTATCCCATATGATCAAATTACTAAACTAATCTCTTTATATGACACATTTTCTCAAAATCCAAGTTCTTTTCCATCAACAACTCTGACCCAAATGAACAAAACAGAGAAACAAGAAGCAGAAATGATACAAGAAGTAGTACCTGATCCTCCAATAGGGGGATTAAGGTCAGGAGAGAACAAGTAACAGTGAACCTTGCAGTCGAATCTCAAACAAATGAACTCATACCTTGTAATGCATTTACATATCTATAAAATTTGGAAATGTGAAAGAAATTTGACATCTACTAACTACTTTCACAGATTTAAATTACCAAAAAAAAGTTCAGGCAATCGAAATTAGAGAAGATAAAATCGAACAAAATTAGAAGATGTAAACTGTTTGGTAACGGAGAAAACGAAGGAAAGCAAAAGAAGACTTTTGAGTAACTAAAGAGAGGAACCAAATCCGAGATTCGAAGCTTACCGATGAGACCTGGAGTGACCGGAAAGAGATAACGTGAATATTCCGGCGAACAACTCATAAATCTGCTGAAGCTTTGAAGAGTTTTGAAGAGTTTTACAGCTCAATATAACTCCACAAGCATGTTTAAAAAACCATCTCCAGAAGTATTGAAGCATCTATAGAAGAACTGTAATTCGTTAAAGATTGAAAAAATAACTCTTCAAGGTAAAACTCACCAGAGCTAACAGATCCGGGAGGAAGCCATGACCATGCAGAGTGCTGAAGAGGAAATAACAATTGCACTAACTGTTTCTAATCTTTGGATCAACCACTCATTTGCTGCAAAACTGTGGAAAAAGGACTGGCATTTCTGACAAGTAGTTCAAGATTCTTTTAAAAGAATCGGTCTTCCTCCACAAAAGCTCTTATAGTCATGGCGCCAAGCATTGTAGAGACTCAGATTCTTGTTGTGCTACAAAGGAGTTGGTTGTGCCATTGGTCCGCATAAACTCATCAAACTCGACCCCGAAATGTATCAACTTACTTCTTCTTGCTTATCACCAAAGCCGCACATTTGTTTCTCAAAAGAAAAAAAAAAAAAAAAAAAAAGAAAAGAAAAAAACCCCAATGCCACTTAAAATCTCTCTTACAAACAAGTTCGGCACTCCAGGTAACAACATATCAAAATACAACTAAGTTTGGCTTCAAATCAATACCAATCGAGGCATTTGTCCATTTGCAATAAAAATTCAAAGCCCAGCAAAAACTTCCTAATATATTAGTACATACAATACACCTTATGGGTTTTATCCTACATGTAACAATTTGTTGACAACAAACACACTAAATAAGCCAGTACAAGTCCCCAAGCAATGATCCACAAACAGATGCACAGCCACCAAGATGCACAGCCACCTATACACATGAAGAATAAGCACACAGGGACAATCAGGCTCAATGGCCATTTCGTTTCCACCATATATTCGCTAAAAAAAAAAAGATACAACTTTATAAGAAAACAGAAATGAAAATATCCAGTCACCTAGAGGCCAGAAGTATAAGCATTGAGTTCAATAGGCATTTAATGATCTTTTCGTTTCCGCCCGTATGCCCTGACAGGTCTAATCTTACCTGTTTCATCAGACACAACAGCATAATTAAATTAACATAATCAATCAAATGCGCAGTATAAGTAGGTAAGAAGATGGGAAGTGTAGATGAAGTACATACCATCACCGGTCCCGCAACTGGGAGCATGCGCAGGAGGGCGCCGTGATCTCCGCAAACCCTTCACCGGCGCAATGTCCTCAGCCGGTATCTGCTCAATCTGTATAGGCTCAATGTCCTCGGCCGGTATCAGCGCAAGCTGTACAACATCTTCGTGGGGGGTTGCAGATGAAGCTAACATGGTGGGGTCCACATGCACTAGAGGTGGGGTGGGCATGCCTGGTGTGGGGACAAATATGCATCCACCATCATGGGCAGATCCGCTGAAAATTGCAGGCGACATACGGGGAGGGTCCGCATAGTCTGTGCTAGCACCATGGGACGTAGGCTGGGGTGGAACAGTGCCCTCATGACCGGCGCTGTGGGATGGCCCAGCACCAGTGCTAGATGAGCATCGTGGTGTCCTGCCGCCATCGTCAGACAGTACCCAATCAGTGCCAAGCCATGCCTCTTCTGCACCCGAGTCATCCCCTTCCTCGTAGATGGGATCCGGCTCAGTCGTACGACCGCGACCAGCTCGGCCACCCCCACGACGTCCACCCCCATGAGACCCACCACTTTGCCCCCCACGACCCGGGGCCTGTGTACCAATGTGAACTGCTTCTGCAAGCGCATCCGCCAATTTAAGTCGGCCTAGCTCCTCCACAAGCTGTAGTCAGGGGCGGCTCCAAGACCAAGCCAGGGGGTTCAAATGAACCCCCTGACCTGGTCCTAAAAAAAAAAAAAAAAAAAATTATATATAATTTTTTTTTGGCCCCTACAATAAAAATCTAAACACCCTAACTTTACATTTTTTTGTTAAACCCAATTGAAATAAGTTTGAACATGATCCTTAGTTTTTCTCTATGTTTGATTTGTATTTATGTTTTCTTAGTTTTTCTCTATGTCCAATCAAGTATTTTGATAAGAGGAAGGACTTGTGTCCAGTGGAAGTTATCACTGGACACGTCAGGATTCGGACATGTGTCCAAGAGTGGACATGTGTTCGCAATCCAACGTGTCCAGTGATAACTTCCACTGGACACAAGCCGTACCCTTTGATAAGTGCTCTACACATTTTCAAGTCCAAGAAATCTTTTATTGTTTACTCCAATTCCAAGAGAGTGACAACGTACATATTTAAAAAACCATACACTTTATAAGCAAAATTTTATTACTGGAGTATTATTTTTCTTAGTTTTACACTTACTCCCAGGCCCAGTCCTACTCCTAAGTGTGTTACTATTCTTATTTATTTAATATTTTATATAATAAGTTATTATTAATTTGATAAAGTTGTATAATTAGTTATTTAATTCTATTTGTTTACGCATCCAATGATTGTTGTCTTAACGATCTTTCGAATGTTAATATTTTTTAAGATTATCATACAATATGGTTGTGTTGTATATAACATGAAAGTTATATATACAAAAAAAACAAAAAAATAAAAATCCTGCCAATAACTTCATAGCTTCGCCATTATTGACCCCCCTAAATAAAAATTCTGGAGCCGCCACTGGCTGTAGTGTATATGTAAGGTCATTGTGCATGTCAGAACCTTCGTCGCACCTCCGTATAGACCTAATCATTGTCCGAACCTACAAAACAAGGGCGGCATCATAAAAGGAAAACATAGGTATGATGCAAAAGTTGGATAAATATGTTCCAAAATAAAAAGAAAAAAGTAGTAAACATAGCTAATGAACTCCTTATATTAGTTATAACTATTAAACATCTTTAAAAAGATTGCATATAAAAATAGGGGTTGGACCCCCCTGTGCAGAAATTTATAGTTCCACCCCAGCAGTCACGAATGTTCTATTTCCTGTTATGTTTATGGGTATGCAATCTAAACTTTGAGATAATACTTCCGAAAAACACGTATGGTTGGTTGGTTGTACATAAGTTCAATCTTAGCACAAGTGAAAATATCTTTTATCATTTGTGTATCTAGGCTTCACTAGAGTTACAACTCCATTAATATCATACTGCAATCAGGACATATATTTTGAAGTTACAACTCCATTAAGATCATACTGCAATTATGACACATACTATGAAGTTATTATTTCCTAAGGTACACGTCCGAATGGATGACAATTGAAAATATCAAACACGAGCTGAAATTGCCCAACATTAAGGGAAGTATCATCAGTTACAACATATATCATACTTGAATGTAGTGGTGAATAACATATCGTTGCTGCATACTTGCAAGAATTTAAATGACCTTTAAGATGTTGGAAATTGAATTCTACCAACAGTTTAGTAAGGTAATATCTATCAAGGAATATGTAATTAGCTTTCAGTCCTAGAGGTAAGGCTATCTAGTGTGACAATGAACTATCATGAAATGTGAATTTATCAATACTAAAAAGAGTTGCACCGTCCGTTTGAAATTACAAGCCAACCAAAAACAAAAAATACAAATAAAAATAAAAGAATAACCCAACCCACCCTTTTTAAAATTTGAATGTAATTATAGGAACAAAGGTGTGGTCATCATTGGTCATTGCCAATTAACCATTCCTCATGCAAACAAATTGGATGAAGACAAATTCAGTTATTTATGAACAACTTAAATCATGCAGTAGCTTAAAAACATAATGAAAGATAAACTCATAGAGATGTAACAACAATAATAATTGTGGAGTTTTGCATGCATGATAAAGCTGCTGAAGATATTTAATCGAACAATGGTTTCATACATAAAATAGGAATTGTTGCCTCACCATGAGTTCCCAGTACGCAGACTCTGGTGTTATGTACCGCCTTGTGTTGCGATTGTACCACGTCATGTACTCAATGAGGTATGTATCATCACCGTCCAATAGAGGGGCCCCGCGAACTTCAGTCACTCGGTTGGCCCATTGCTGAATGAAGACAGCATGTTCTGCCTCCCAATCCTTCTCCCATTTTCCCTGGAGGGATATCTTGTGAAGGACAAGTGACGTATCCACAACAGATGGAGTTGGTTGCTTCATCCCAAACTGACGGAGGACCCGCTCGGGATGATGCCCCTCCACTATCCAAAAGTATATCAACGGCACCTCGGCCCTCCAAATATGCTGCCCGGCAGTGCAATACGCAGGCAGGGAGCCCAACGTATGCGTGTACGGCTCCCATACAATCTGCATAAGTGGATTATGTTTGTGATAGTGAGACATCATACTAATTAAAGATTATGTTTGTGATATGTAAAATGGAAAGCATGGAGTTTATTGATTCTATTCGTACACAAAATCTTTAGGGATTATTAGGCAGAAAGCAAAGGAACAGCAAGATTGGGTTCAAAATATTAACAGAATGAAGTCAACAAGCAATTAAAACAATGAATAGTATTCATCTGTATAAAATAGTAAAAGATCTAGGTTGACCAATGTCCACATTCCATTCTCAGAACCATGTTCATATGCATAACATTGAAAGCTAAGTGAGACCACCAGATACTAGGGTTTTCAATCTAAACCAGACTTAGAGGAGGGTGCCAGAGCATCCTTACGGCTGTAAGATGAATCCAAGTTGATGATTTCGCAAAAGCTTTTTATCGTAATAGAAAACTTGTACTGGATTAATTGCATTAGTCATTAACAATGTTTCAATGACTGAGAACAAAATGACTATTAATCATTGTAAGACTAAACTAACTGTACTTAATTTTATCTTGAAGCTATAAAAAATATGGAGGGAAGACATATATAAGGTCTGCTGGATACATTGCATTTGAAGTAGCACTTTTTATTGCAAGAAATGGAAGTTATGTAAAATATGACATGGTATAATCCTCATCAAATACTGTTATCATATTTCTATCTAAATATATTTTCTTAAAAAATTTAGTGTTCGAAATTACGTAAATTTAATATTTATCTGAAACTAATCATGTCTTATCTTAGTACCTTGGTGCAACAAATTATGTGGAACAAGCTCTGCAGTGTAAATCACAGCATATTATGATCAAGCTCCTCTTAATGAATATGGTGAGTAGCAGATGTTGCATGCTTCTAAAATTATATGAATAAAGTAGTAATTAATAATCCACAACTTTTACTAATTGTACGACTATTAAGGCCCATCAAGTGGGGACAACTTAAGGAGTTGCATGCTGCAATTAAATTGTGCTCCACAACTTTTCAGTTAGGTCAACAACAAGAGGTAATGTGTCAAAAGTCTTTATGTTTTCTCATATATCACTGATTAACAGTTATCTGTTTATTTAAACTTAGGCCGTTGTCTTCCAAGAAGAAATGGAGGTTGTGCGGCATTTCTTACTAGCTATGCGAAACAAAATGTTACTGTATAAATTCATAATATACCACTTGAATACGTAAATCGAAGTCGATCAGTATGCTAGTAGACTGTAAAAGTAATTTATAACTGTGTGTGTGTAACAATGTTTTTTACAGAGCAATAACAATGTTTGTAATCCTGGATTCTAAGAGTTAGAAATATAAATACTAAATTGTCTACTTATTAGGCAGAGCAATAACTATGGTTTTGAGCTCATAACATTTTATTATTTAATTACAAACTGCACAAGCTTAATTTCAATTTTTTAAATAAAAGTTCTAGCATATATTGTTTGAGTTTTGCAAAAATAATTGATATCTTCTAAGTTTACAATAATTCCGCTTATATAAAGTCAGATATATTTTTTTTTTGTTGGACTTTTTTCCTCTCTTTTGATGGCAGGCTAAAAGTTCTATTTTGTGCAATCTAAATAGGTTAAAATGGTGTATAATGCCAGAATCAGTAAATAAACACAACATTTTGTTTCAACTAGTAGCTAGGAAGAATGGAGGGATGTCATCGTGAATTTCGAAGATGCATCATTAAAATCAAATGAATTACTTGAGCACACAAATACAACCAAAGACAAATATGATTATCTTTGGTCTACTCTTAGGTAAATTAATTTCTCATTCAATTATAACCAATTACATATGAACAATATGTGTGCCTTCTCTTCATTGCATCAGATTAATGACATTTGTAAGAATTGATGGAGTTGTTCTTTTTAGTTGCAACACAGGTTTGAAGTCACTTTGTCTTGCACTAAAGAAAGACTTCATGCTCAATCTTTTGCGCATGTTGCACATGCTTTTTTGAAAGACATATACATAGGTAAGTTACTTTTTCAGTTCAAACATCTTGGAAAGGGACAATTTCTTCTTTCTTTCTTGTTTGTTTGGGTGTAAATCACAAACGTTTCCGTACATAATCAAGGATATAGCCAAATTCTACGTAATATATATATGACTAAATTTAAATATATCCCATTGATCCAGCCCAACTTAACCTGACTCACGTGAGTCAGGTTGCGTTTGTTTTTACACATGTAATGAGTTAGGAATTTCTCAACCCGACATTCTTAGGTTGAGTTGGAAAAAACCCTTCAATCCAAACCAATTCGACCCATGCACATGTACACCCCTACTTTTGATAATAAGAAGTCTCCAAATATAAGGTTTTAAAAATGTTGGATTATAGAATATTTGTTTATGCTAGGTTAAAATAAAAGAATTGAAGCCTTTGATTTAACAGTTTAGAATTTTTGAGTTTATGGTTGCTCGTATTCATGCAGGTGCTGCGAATGGAAGTTCTAATGTGATGTACTTAACATTCCAATTGAGTTAAATGATGGGATGAAAATCCTAGCATCAAACAAAATGATGGGATGGAACCAATATTCTGAAATCAACTCATTCCTACAACAATCCAAACATTCAGACTAAAATAAAAATAAAAACTTGGAAACATACTTGAGGGAAACGAAAATAAAAACCTCAAATTGAGGACGTAAATTAACCGGGTACCTGCTCTGCCCGTAGTGTAGCCAGCGACGTCCGGTACGCAGCAAGGACGTGTGTGGCATGCTCTGCGGTGCATTTTGGCCCGCTCCACCTAGCAAACATGGGGTGTCAACAAATGCTCGTTACTGAACTGGTCATTTAACAAACTTTGCTTTATATTTCACATAGTTTATTTTTGTTTCTTAGTTTCACATATTTCCAATTCTATCAAAGAGACAAATAAAATGTAATATACTATTACACGTAAATGATTATTCCTAAGAGACACTTAGCTTGAGTAACGAGAACTCAATGAACGTACCTAATGGCAAGGGGCCCTGAGTGCACTGGAGGTAGAGGCGGCCTCACAATAGGGCATAGTCGTGGGAACCTTGAATAGGCCCATAGCTGCACCAACAACAGTGCTCCTCCAATCTGCATCGCTTCCTTCTTCGATGCACTACAAAGTTGCCTATAGAGCCAGGCCAATGCTGCACTGCCCCAGCTATACCGTCTCGCATTGCTGATTGGGTTGAGCAACTGCAAAGGCAACAGTGACACCCGGTCCGCAGACTTGTCCATGAACAACAGGGCCCCCATCCGTACAAGTATGTGGTAGCGGGCATGTTGTTGTATGACTTCGTCGCCGGCATCCGCAGCTGGGGGAGCGGGAAACTGTTGATCAAGCCAGATGTATTTTATCCTCGCCCCAGTAAGGGTAGACTTGTTTGAGTTCGGTATCACGGGCGGAGGTTCATGGCCCAACAACTCTCGGCACAGCACGTTCCATTGCTTGGATGTACTCCCAGTAACAGGCAACCCATCCACCGGAATCCCCAGCATCACCTCAATATCTTGCAAGGTGATACCCATTTCTCCATGGGGAAAGTGGAACGTGTGCGTCTCCGGACGCCACCGCTCAACCAAGGCCGTGATCAACGCGTGGTCGACCTCCATATCAGGAACCTTGAATAAACCGGTCAAACCCGCTACATCTATGCATTGCATTATACGTGGGTCTAGCCCACCCTGCGGCAATACACATTTACGGCGTCGAACCTTTAGCATGCCAGGCACCTCCTGCACAGGGACGAGTCTTATGTTAGGTAGTGCACACGAGGTAATTATAAAACAGACATGTATTAATAATACAACTACATACCTCGTCGGTGGCATGCCTCCAAAGTGGAGTTGACCGATGATTCGGCTGTCGGGTCAACTGGGTAAGATCGTCGGGTCCAGGCCGCACTCTATCTAGTGGCTGCATATCTGACATGGCAGCAAATAGATTATTAGCAATTATCTGACAAGTAAACCACAATTAATATAAAATAAAATTGAAGCTTAAATAAATAAGAACTTGCCATAATTTTACATGCAAACACTTTTTTTTTTCCTATTATTTGTAATTGAAGTAAACAAACAAACAAATGACTAATTAATGTGCTACAAACTTGATTGATACCTGCATGTTCAACGTCTAAGCAATATTTACATGTGAGAGTTCTTTTTGGTGTATGATGTCTTTGAAATTGATTTTAACAAGGCAAATATCAATTACAATTATTAGGAGCTGCATATGGAGGGAAGACATTAAATTTCACCATGCGACACACAATATGTGATCTTCCCCCAAGGACATTTACAATCAACTCTATGGCTTAAGACCAGTGCAGTCACATAGTAAATATAAATTGCAACAACTCAATGTTTAGGTATTTTATTCTCAAACCTGTTCAATCAAACTTGGTCTTTTCAACAAAGTAACACTCTCTATAAGGTCATCCTTAACAGCTCCCCGTTTTATGTCCTACGCAATTGCCCGTTTACGATGGCCCACTAAGATCCCTACAGCTACAGGTCATTTGGGCTCGAGTTCTCAACTTAATATCTAGAAACCTATACTAATTATTCTACATTTCTACCACTAGATATGCAAGCATACCATGACTCAGTCAGCCCATTTCCCTGCTTGGTAGGCCTATTTCAATATTTTAGGAGTTAATCCTAATCAATTTTCTGCTTGGTGAGTCGTTTTCAAATTTTAGGCTCATGCTGGGTCTATTTCCCTGCTTGGTGAGTCGTTACAAGTATTACTCCTGTTCCCCTATATTAGCTATAAGCAATAGTCAATCAAAATGTACCAACCTCATTAAACCACAATGATGGAGTGAATGTTGTTTCCTACAGTAAATGCACTCATTTTTTCCTTGAAGTTACTTGAGCAGTTTGATGTTCCAGTGAATATCATTTCTTGTTTAACAAAAGGGTGAAAAATTACAGAGTATTCTCCTTAAAAAATTACATAATCAAAAGATTATAATCACAAAGAATGAAAATCAATAAAATCTACAACAAAATGCATGTCATTTTCACCAAAGGGTGCAGGACCACTCAAACAAGAATCTCAGATTCACCGACTTCAACCCAATAAGCTGAGTACTAAAATAAGTTGGCAAAAATAATCTTTGCCAAATAAACTCTGTATATCAAGGCTTATCCATGAGCATTGCATAATTTTTAAGTAAAACTCTATAAGTAATTCAACTCTATTAGTAATTCTTTTTATAGATGCTTCATTTAATTTAATTTAAAAATAAATGCAAAACTGTTTAGATGGACTCCTCATTGAATGTGAAAACAACACCCTTTTCTTTGCTCCATTAACTTTTTCCTTGTTAACTTTTTCCTTATTAATTTTGTACACCACCTAAACATTGAGTTCAAAAAAAAGTAACCAACCAAGTTCAAAAAGCTGTACCTAAAAAAAAATAAAGTTCAAAAAACTTTACTTTGAAAAAATAACCAACCAAGCACATAATCTTATTAAAGATAGGAGATTGGCCTACTCCTAAGGACCCAATGAACATAATAAACTTATGAGGCGAAACATATAGATGTCCAAAAAAGGACTAAAACACAACAATAATGGAGCGTTTTATGAGATGAAAAAAGTTTAGAGAAAAAACAATGCAATAAAGTTTAATTTGAAAAAGATTTCACTAGACCGACAACCTAAAACAATATGCTATCTCATGATATCAATATTTTTGTAAATGAAACAACAATGAACTTTATCACAAAAACAAACTTAAACACCACAGAATTTTATTAGTAAAATGATCAAATTCAAATCAACAAGAAACCTTGTGATACTGTACAAAGAAAAAAAAAAAAAAAAAAAAAAAAAAAAAAAAAAAAAAAAAAAAACTATATGGGTAAATGCATAAACGGAAAAAAAAAAAATGATAACAAAGTAAACAAACCTCCTCATCACTATGCAAAGTTATAAGCTAGAACAAAAAGCTGCCTATGTGTGACTATCATCTACTTGGTGGTCATCAATTGATCATTTGAGCTATGTGCCTAGCTTCCCATTCCTACACTTTTAGACATGACCATGCTTGAACTACTTTTAGTTTCACTTGGGCCAGTCTTGAACCAAAGTTCACAGTACTCATTGTCAAATAGTACTTTTAGCTTGGTTTTAGCCCACAAGCCTATTTAATAATGAGCCCCCAAAACGAGGCCATGATAGTTACAGTACGCAAAAGCGTGGTTTGGGCATAAAGAATAAATTGTAAGAAGATTCATTTGGAAATGGCCATTTACTTACAGTTTCACCTCATAGACAAAAATTTGTACTATCTTTAATCCTGAATACATAGCTAGCTTCATTTTCACAGATTCACACTAATCATATCTCACCATTTCTCCCCTTTAGTTGAAAGTAGGGGAAGGATTAGAAGATATAGGAGAGGTATTGAAATCCCAATCAGGATCTATTTAAATTTAATATGAGGGTAAAATGCACTAAGACCTCCTAACTACTATGTTATTGCACTAAAACCCACTTAACTTTATTTTTCTTCAATATAGCACATCAACTTTGACATTGTACCAAATAGAACACTTATGTTAAAGTTTTGTCAATTTGAAAAAGTGACTGTGACAAAGTATTATAAGTGTGCAACTTAACTTATTAAATTAAAACACACCACGTTTATAACAAAATCCCAACTCAACTTCTAGCTCACCCATTGCTATTGAAACCAGAAAAATCTCTTAGCCTCCATTGAGGTCTCTCTCTCCTCACTTTTCCTTGTTTTTCCTTTGTTTTCTCGCCAACCAAACAAATACATCTTATGGTTGCCAAGAAAACAAAGAAAAAATTAGAGAAAGTGAGGGGCCAACTGAGGTTGAGAGATTTTTCTTGTTCCATTCACTAAGTTACAATTCAAAAATTGCTATGAGTGAACTAGAACTTGAGTTAGATTTTTTTATTAACGTGACATCTTTTTTTTTTTTCTTTTTTTTTTTGCTTAGTAAAATGATATCTTTTGAATGGGCAAACTAAGTCACAATTCAAAAATTGCACCTTAGTATATCACCATACACTTTTTCATTAGCAAATTGATGGAATTTTGACATATAATAGGTCTATTAGGTACATTGTCAAAGTTGATATATTAAATTGATGAAAACAAAAAAAAGTTAACAGCATCTTAGTGCAACACTATAAAAGTTCAAGGGATCGTAGTGCATTTTACCTTTAATATAATATATTAAATAATAAAAGTTGAATTTTTATAAATTGCAATTGTAATAATTAAGCTAATTAATGGTTAATGCTGAAAATAGGATAGATATTGATGAAATGGTAATGTAAGCTACATCATAATATACTTGAGTGTGTAAATTACAAGTATTAATAATCAAGGAGCGAATTTAGAAGTGACCACAAACTCACTCATTTGTAACTGAAGAAGAAGTTATCGGGAGAGAAGAGGATAAGAAGGCCATCATTGATCTGTTATTGGACTTTGATGTGGAAGAGAACGTTTCGTTCATATCCATAGTGGGAATTGGTGGCCTGGGGAAGACCACACTCGCCCAATATGTGTACAATGATGAGAAAGTCAAAACTTATTTTGAGTTGAAGATGTGGGTGTGTGTCTCCGACGTCTTGGAATTAAAAATAATTGTTGAAAAGATCATTGCAATTGATAAAAAACTTGAAAACTTTGAAATGGATCAATTGCAAAATAAACTTCGCCAAAATTTCAACCAAAAGAAGTACCTACTTTTTCCTTGTTAACTTTTTCCTTATCCTTATTAGTTTTTAACTGGACTTATTTCTGTTTCATGTGAATGTGTATGTGTATTGTATTTCATAGATTTATGTATATAGGATGTCATTATGGGCAGAACATCTTGGATTTACAGAAGACTGCTTCAAACAACCAGTCTCATCATTTTTTTCTTAACACGTAACCAATATAACCAATCTTTGTCCAAACCAACCTTTACGAGATGGGTTCAGACACATTTTACACCGTTTACAACAACAATTTACACTCAAACGTAATTAGTTTGACACCATTTACAACAACTATAACAAAATCATGCCTAGATAAGACACATTTTACACAAACCCAGAGACATCACTGAAACACCACCACTCGATTTGCCAAAACCCCCCGTCAAAACCCCAACCACATTTAAACTCGGTAATGAGAAAATAATCATTGCAGCATGTTAAAAGACAACAAATTTCTCATTAATTAGAAAATCACACAGACATAACCATATAGCAATAAATACTTTACATCATCATCATCGCAGCATATAAAAAGACAGCAAAATTCTCATCTACATTAGTAAGTTTACTACTTTTTAAGTAAGTTTCAACAAAATAATCAAAATTCCACATAAAACACAACCTAATATTAACCAAGATCAGAAAAGATATCAGAGGAGAGGACAGTACCTGTCATCAACGGCGGCGGGAAGAAACTACGACGGCAAGGAACGACGATGGCAAGCAACGACGACTGAGGGAGACTGAATAGGGAGAGTGAGACTGATGGAGAGTGAGGAAGAGTCGGGAAGCCTGATCGCAGAGCGAGCGAGGGAGAGAGTGATGACAGAGAGCGAGGGAAAGAGAGTGTACAGGGAGAGAGTGAGTGAACAGGGGTTGTGAGACGTTAGGGTCCTATTGATTCAAACTGCTTAACAAAACTCGCTTTTAGGGTTCCCGAGTTATGAATGACTTTCTTTTATTGGGAAAACCCACGTCTGCTGCGCCAGCGTGGCACAAGGGTCAGACTAACTCGATTATGGTAATATCGAGTTCTTTATTCAAAATCGATTTTACCATTATCGAGTTATAAAACAGGGGCAATTCCCTGTTTAGTTTGGAAAGAAGGGCAAACACATGTTTAATTTTCGGGATAAGGGCAGAAGCCCATTTTGTCCTGAAAAGATCACCATGAAAATAATCATAATGATATCCTGGCTTTTGATATAACCATTCTAATTTTTTTTTCTAAATGCATGTCACTTATAAAATTTCACTAAACTGTGAATGGAAAATATCGCTAAATTACAAGATTCATTAACTTTTATGTGAGTTAAGAAAGTAACAATAGACCATTGACACGATAAATTCTGCTTAGTGTTTCATTAAACAGTATTTCAATTTGTGGTATGAACAAAAATAAACATTGGCGGAAGTTTTAAGGAGCCCAAGCTAAAAAAATATTTTCTTAATAAAAACCAAGTTTAAGCAATCACTGATAACTTAAACTTCTATGAATTCTCAATTGAACATGAGTTTTACTTGGGTTGGGATAGAATCAGTATACCATATTCTTACAGAACTTCCATCACTTGTAATAGCATCAATTCATTACAATCACTCACCCTCCAAGTCATACTTTTACCTACCATATTTAGCAATTAAATACAATCTATACCATGATTTTCATAAAAATTGCTGATAAAATCTATACCGTATTCTTACAGAACTTCCATCACTTGTAATAGCATCTGTTCATTAAAATCACTCACCCTCCAAGTCATGCTTGTCTGCGCATGGAATCCGTGGATGGTGTATATTTTGCTGCTCTGCATACCATACATAGATTCAAAAGTCATTAGATCAAAAGGGTATCAAATTAGAAAGTCATATGAGCCATCCTCTCATAACATGTGTGGATCCTATTAGTGTCAGCTCTAGGATTAGGCATAAGACTCCCACCAAAAGGCTGCACTCCCTATATAAAAAAACTTCATCCTTGTTATAAAAAAGTCCAAAATTTTATGATAACAATTGGTTTATATAATGAAAAAGGGTTTGTACACTATTTTTTCCGTCTCTAAAAAGTTTTTCAAAATATAAGATCAATAAGAACTCTAAACAGTTTAGCGAGTGCAGACACATAGAGCATGTAAATATATCTAATCATCAATAATGAATATTTTCCCTAATAGCTTAAGACTTTAATTTTTGTACACCAACATTCTGCTTTGTAAGTTGTCAACATTAATTACCTATAAACTCTTATATGACCACACACCCAATAATCTCCCTCTCTCTCTCTTAACTCTAAAATAAAAATTGAAAATAAGATTATAATTTTACTTAACCTTCATTTTATCCAAGACAAAGTAGACCTCTTTATATATATATATATATATAATATACATTTTTTTGGTTAAATTTTATACTTGAAAAATGATTTTGATGCTCTATATAAAATTAACCTTGGTTAGTTTTAATTCATTAATTTATGTTTCTAATTCATCAAAATAATATTAATTTTAGTAGTATTAGATAAATTTATTTAATTGATATTTAAATATAAAATATTTTATTTAAATTTATCATATTAGATCTCAAATTATATCGAACTGAACTATATCCCTTATGTGTAAATCTTATGCATATGAGATACACATATATTGACATGGCAACAAAATTAAAGACCAAAAAAAATAATTAAAACTAAACAAAAAAGGCAAAAGAACCAACCACGCACAATAAAAAAGACGGAAACTTATTGGGAAAATTATGGAATGAAATAGCAGGCGTCATGTTGTTGAAATGTAGACTCTTTTGTTCCATTATGGATTCAGTTTCAATGCCAAAACATTGCATACAAGTTACGACTTACAATACGTGTCTTGATGACTTTTTCGATCTTTACTTGTGTGAATACTGGTTAGTGTGGCTTTGGCCTTTGACTTTGTGCAAACATTTCTTTGTTTTTGCCCACGTGTTCGTTACTTTACACAAATAAAAGTGTCCATGTGTTTGTGGTCATTCTGCTGATAGACACCCATGATTCTCTCACCAAATTCTTGGCTTAAAGGTGGTGCTGACATTCTTTGGCTTCTTAAGTTACATGATTTCAGGCAAAGATTTAGCAACTTAGATCATGGTGAGGACTGAGGAGGGTCAAATTAATACTAGCAACATTATATTTTAAAATAATTATATTGAAAAATGTGATATTTTTTTAATTAATGAATTGAAAAGAAGAAAAAAATTGAAAGGAAAGACAGACAAGAAATCAATACCATCAACTTAGATTTTTTTTTTTTTAATTTTTTAATAAAATTTTTATGTTTTATATCATTGCTAATGTTTTATGGTGAATGGTAAAACATGTCAATTTTTTAGCTAGGTGGACATAAATCCTATATGAAACGCAAAGTATGTCTATGTATACTAAATTATTTGTCCCATTTTAGTGACTAGTCGATATCAAAACATTAAAATGCTCATTTAAGGGTTACACGTGTTTGACAAACCTCTTAATGTGAAAAGGAAGTTGGATATCTGAGAGTAGGTTGAGTGTTGGGCGGACCATTGGGGGAAAAAAGAAACACTTATTCGGTCATAAAAGCAATCAGTCGAAGAAAAGGGGCACTAAAATATATTTGTTTTTGAGAGAGAGAGAGATTATACATCAAAAAGTAAAGGAAATGCCGTATCCTAACAATTTTTTAGCCCACCAAATTTGGCAAAAATAGCCAAATAGCATCTTTTTGTAAACTATGTTGCAATTTATCGCTGTTTTGGAAATATGTATGAATCTACTACTTTTTGGGTATTCAAGTTTGGCGAAATCGAGTTTTCCATGGTACTTGAGTTCATGAAACTTGAGCACCATGGAAAAATTTTGAAAATTTTTTATGATACTCGAGTTTCATGAACTCAAGTACTATAAAAAATTTCCTGGAAAATTTGAAGTATATTTTTTCAAAGAACTCAAGTTTTTGGAACTTGAGTTTCATGGCAAACTCGAGTTTCACATACTCGAGTTTCAAAAACGTGGTTGATCCCTGCATATTTCCAAAATAGTGATAAATCGCTAATTTTTTTGCTAAATAGTGCTAGTGGGCTATTTTCGCCCACCAAATTTTATGCATCTTTTGTCCCACAAATTGACTTCATATCTTTCATCCTCCACATCGCTAGCCAAGCGTGCATTTCAATGGTCAAACCGTGGGCTATACGTTTTCAAACTCAAAACATCAAAGGAAAAAAAACACAACCCATCTCCACCGCTAACTATATCCTACGATAGCCAAAGTAAAAAAAACACAAAAACACACCTTTTAACAACTCACCTCACCTCTCTTCTCTCTATCACCTTATATATTAGACTCTCCTTTCACTCAATAGTCTATACCACACCAAAAACCTTTAAGCCTCCAAGATTACTAAAAATAATGAAGGGACATTCTCTTACACGGGCTTTCAATATCATTTTCATCATCATCTTCACCCTCTTGCTCTCTTATTCCATGCATATTGAGGGTTTGAGAGTTCTCAAAGATCAATCTTCTTCTTCTTCTTCATCCATGAAAAGTTTTATTATGAACCAAGCTTAGTCTGGACCCAGCAAAGGTGGAAGCGGTCACTGATCACAACCATGGTTGGTTTAGCTATTTTACTTACAATATAAGGTTCAACAATTTTGCAAGAAAGGAATTAGTCAACAAACGTTTCCTCTCTACAAGGGATCTCCTTAATGGAAAATTCTTTGTACGGAAATCTTCCATTAGATACTGGGCTTTCTTGTCCTAATCTTGAAACTCTGTACTTGGGTGGCAACAAACTTAGTGGTCATATCCAATCGGATATTTCAAATTGTTTCAATCTCGCCCTAGTAGATTTTGCAATAAACTTACTCTCTGGACCAATACCCAGAAGTCTTGGAAACTTGAAATACCTTTGAAGTCTTAATCTGATACTAAACATTTTGAGCATTCTGGAATGTTTATGTATCTTTGAATTATTGGAGAATTTGATGATCTGGCCATGTACACAAGTTTTCAATGACTTGTAAAACTTAAAGCTGTGAAGCAGTCATGAACAAAACAATTATGCATGTATAGCCATATTGCAAGCTGTCGACAATTTTGAAGACCATGCAAATAGAAAAAAAAACATTTGTAGCACTTTAAATTAATATTCAAACTAATAAATTTGATCTTCCTGCTTTGCTAATTTGTTCTACTCCTAAGATGCACTATTTTTTTTTTAAGGATAAAAGATAAAACTTTATTGATAAATTGAATATACAAATGTGTAGACAATCTCATGACAGCATAGCAAGACCATGCATTTGCTGCCAAGGAATAATATGCCACCTAAACACATGAGGCACTATGCCACTCTCTCTCATAAGAAGCAACTCAAACACAAAATTCAAAACTTCAAATAGTCTAGATATCTCTGCTTATATACTCCTGTTAGCCCCCAATTTTGATTATGCAAGCTTCTTGGAAATTGTTGAGGAGATTATTTGCAACCACATATATCTGTGTCAAATGCATATGATAAATAACAATATTTGAACTTAAAATATCTTGAACCACAATGATAATGATAATAAATCCAATTTATCAATCCATTCCCAAATGCCAATCAAAAATATAAAAGATCTAGTATCCCCATTACTCTACTCAATCAATAATCAAATCTCAAACTTCCAAGCCTTACCACAAAATAAACAATTCAACTTTCGTTTTCTTGCCTACACTCCTAATTTCACATAACATTATAACCAAGAAAAAAATTCTACCATATGAAGTTCATTACACATAAATCAAAAGAAAATCTAAAATAAATTGATACAAATGTGAAGAAGGAAGAAAACCTCTTGCTAATGTATTGACTTTGGTCAGACCATGTATATACTATAGCAAGAAGAATACATGTCTACTTATTAGACTTGCAAAATGGACATTGTACAAAATCAATCAAATTCTGGAAAAAACAAAAATAAATAGTAACAGTCAGGTATTTTATCAAACAATTTCCATGCAAGTAACAAAATTCTTTGTTAGTTACGTCAACAACAAAATATTAAAGCAAATTATTGAGAGAGGATTTTGTAGAGATTATATACCCAACTTCTTTTGCAGGAAATACTTATCTGATATTCAAGGTAATCGAATCATGCTTTGATTGGGTTAGAGGGAGGCCCGGAAAAGCAACTTTGAGAAGGAGATGGATCATTCCAAGCAGATACTATCGATGGAAGAAGGAAGGGCAGAGTGAGAGAACCGAATTGAATTAGAATAATACAATTGGTTTTGGGAATTGGGGTTATTCCAGAGAAGACTATTATACATATTCAGAGAGAGGGAGAAGAAAGAAATGAAGCTTTGGTTTTTTCTATTCAAAGAAATATACCTATGCCAGCATATAATTCTTGCGGAGCCGGTTCAATCTTCATCACAGACACCAGCGGCTAATCTAGTATTCCATGAAAGAACAAAACATATCGAGGTAGGTTGTCACTTGGTTAGAGATAAAATCATGGAGGGTATGATTAAAACATTTCATGTAGCTACTAATTCTCAAGTGGCTGATATATTCACCAATGCCTTGGGTTTTCAGCTTTTACAAGACTTTCTGGAAAATAATTGGGTTTAAAGGACATTTTTACTCCGAGGGAATTAAAGACACAATGTTCAGTTCAAGTCCCAGAACTCAAGGTTCAGGACTTGAGCGGGAGCGTTGAAACTGACTGAGCTACACAACAACACAAGTCAAACGACAGTGAGCATCAGAAGATAAAGAGCAAAACGACACCGAGTGGTTTTGCCGAAAGGAATGAAGTTAAAAAGAAAACGGCAGCCTATTGCTTAATGAAGGCACGTGGACATCATGTGCGTGGGTGCAGGACTAAGGCAGTTAGAGGGAAGCACAAGTGTCACTCATCCAATGGTGCTGATAAGAGTTAGTTAGATCAAAAAGTTAGTTACGATATTTTTTATTTTCCCGCCTGTGTTGTGTATATATAGAAGAGGAAGTTAATTATTTTGTACCTTTTGACATTTTCATTTGTGAATCAATAAGAATTCTCTCAGTTTTCAGAAACTTCATTCTTTTTCATCTCTTTCACCTATAAAATTTTCATTATATTGATGTAGCCTTATAGAGTGGATCTAGATGACAGTGGTCTATCGAATATTGGATTAGTAATTTACAAGATTTGTATGTTACCTCTAGAATGAAGACTAACAGGTTTAGGCTTGAAATATAATGCAGTAAGCCTTCAATCGGGTTTGTAAATCCATAATTCTTCTTCATTATCTCGTTCAAATTATCAACATTGTAGAGCCTGTTTAACAAATCAGATTGGAAGATTCAATTCCCTTTCTGAGATAGACTTTTTTTACATTTAGCCCACCGTGTTGGCTTGCTAAACTTGTGGTACCAAGGTACTGATCATTGAGCAATTAAGTATATCATTATTACAAGAGTCTTGTACCTTAATTGGTTTGCAGTTCTTAGTATTTCTAATTGAGATATCTAGAATTCAAATTTTTCTTACCCCAATTATTAATTTATCAAAACAAAAAAGAAGTATGCCACTACTGTTGCCTTTGCAGCTGTTTATATGATTGTCATCAAGTTATGCCATTAAAACTTGATGAAATGCCCGTGTTACACGAGAAAACTAAACTTTAGTACCACACTTGTATAACTAGATATCAAAAGTTTTAGTGTATATATTAAAATCATGGTCTTTGGAGGTTAAGAAGAATAATCACAAATCAATACCTTGCCTTTGCCTCAATATAAAAATCCCCATGTTTATAAAAAAAAAAAAAAAATCCCCATGCATCTATGCAAGTGCTTTTCTTACTATAACTCTTGCAAGTACAACTGTACAAGAAGCATTGGTTTGAAGACGTTCAACTTCCACAAACTACGGCACTATCTTTTAAAAATATGTACATCGGTGTATCTGTATTTGCAATACATGGTGCAAATTTAAAGTCAAGTTTATTCAATATTTTTTCTGTGGTTGTTGCTAAGGTAATTAAATGAGTCGAAGTCTTCATTGCAAAACCATATACAGAGGCCAAGGATGACAATTTCGTACCATACCGACCAGTACGACTAGTATTTGTTGTTTAGTAGATAGGTTACTACATAACACTTTTCGTGCATGCCAGTTCAAATACCGGTTGTATCAGACACATTTTGGTTGTACCAAAGAATATATCAAATTTCGGCTAATAAATGCATACAGGGCAAAATTAGATAAACACTTTCCTTTGTATTTTTCTTACCTTGATATCAAATTTGTCCCCCATTTTCAGGATATAATCCATTTCTCTCCTCTTCTTCTTTTACTTTGTTTGTTCTCTACTTTTTCAAATTTCCAACTCTGCATGTGTCTTCAGCGTTGCATTGTTGCATGTTATCCATCTCTCTCTCATTGTCTCTTTAATGTTTTCTTTTCCTTTCTTTTATTATTTTCTTAGAGGATTCACGTCAAAGATGCTAAAATAGCTAAAATGCATTTTAGCACCCAAAACACTAAAAAACCCACTACATTAAAGGTGCCAAAAATCAAATTCTTTTCTTTCGCATTTTATCTTTGCTGGATAGTAAACACGCAAAAAAAGAAAAAAGAAAAAAAAGAAGAGAGAGAGAATAATTTATGTCACATAAATTGAGAAAGCTTGGGGAATTATTGTTAGTGTCACTGTGGCATATAGTGTGTATGTTACATGGACTCACTCAATATGGATGAATAGATAGGCTATCATTTCATTTTCATATCCATAATCTTTGATTCTTGAGGCACCAATCAGTGCTCTTAGTGTCATTTTCCTAGTGATAGGTTACAATATTTAATAAAGTAGAATTGTTAGGCTAGACATGGTTAATTCCTACTTTAGGACATGAGTGCTCAATCCATAGCACTAGCGGCTCCACATTGAGTCAAAGGTGGTCATGACCACCTGACTTGGAAAACAAAATAATTATTATATAAAATTAATTTTTTTATATCCTTAAAAAATATTTGGGTTCATTCTATTCTTTTTAGGCTCAACATAATTACACTTTGGAAAAAAATTGGCAACAAACTTGGTTGTAAATTAAGACTACAATTTCACTCAATATTATTTTTATTGGATGTGAATTTTGACAAATCCACTATTGAATTATATTTTCTTCTTATATCCTTCATACTTGCAAAATTTCAAGAAAATCAAATATCAATAACTATGTCATAAATCAAATTTTCAAATTTCAAGTTTTTGTAGTCTAAAATTATACATAAAAAATAAGTTTATGGATAAAATAGTAAATAATATCCGATTGACAAGACATTTGACATGTATTTTAAGAACATAAAGAACATGCATTTCAAAATTTAGATTTTCAAAATATGTAGCAATGTTAATTTTTTTAGTGAGAGTAATCTTAGGCTACAACTTAGTCTGTAGCCAAACTTTTCCATAAATTTTGATGCCCTTAACAATATATTAGGTCCTTACAAACAAATAGTTTCTCAAAAAAAAACAAAGGTTCTTACAAACAAAGAAAAAGCCCAAGAAAATTTTTATCAAACTAAAATTTTGAAAAAGATGTAACTTAAAGCATTGATAATGAGACTATCATGCAAATATTTCAAAATAAGAAAATTAGAAAAGGAAATTGTAAAACTTTATATATTTGTCAGTATGTGTGTGTACATGTTCTTTTTTTCTTTGGTCAATATATGAATTTCTAATTTTATGAAATTTTGTATAATTTAAGTTTTTTAATGACTACCCCAGAAAACATTCGTGGAGCATGATTTCTCTTAAATGAGTGCAAGCTCTTTACTAATAAATTAATAAATACATGGACTTGATATCTAGATATAAATGAAAGAAAAAAAAAAGTATTTGTTATACTATATTAGAATTAATATTTCACTCATTATCTTGTGATAGACCTGAGCAGTAAAAGAAATAATAAAAAAGAATAATTAAATGACATTGTAAAATAATAGAGTCCTTGAAACTAAGTGTATTATAAAGTAAAGTGTTCTCATATAATAATAATAATAATAATAATAATAATAATATAATGTGCTAAAATAGATAAAGTAACTTTTTAAATTGTTAAAAGTTAAATGTTTTAGTACATTTTTTACGTTTGACATTAGTTTATAAGTTCAATTTTTAGGTTTTATGTATAATCTTTTAAAACACAAGTATATTTCTTAATTTTTTCAGAAATTTTTAATATACAAGTATATTTCAACATATTTTCAACAAAAAAAGTTTCATCAAAAAGCTAAATTAGCTGTTTTCAAAAGGGCATCCTTGTGAATGACTAATAAATGACTCTCACTTGGTGTGACTACGGACTTGAAGTAAATATTGAATAGTCTTCAAGTTGATAAAGTAGTAGACAAAGACTTAAGGCTCGTTTGGTAAGAGATTTCTAGTAACGTTATTTGTATTTTTGGAAATACGTATGAGTAAAAAAGTGTGTGAAAATACGTATTATGTTGTTTAAATACTAAAAACTATTGTTTAAACAATAGTAACAAACGGGCCTTTAAGAGTAAAGGCATGGGCACATGTGGAGGACAAAAAAAGAGTTAAAAAAAATTATAAAAAAAATTAAAAGATTAAACCTTCTTTTTTTTGGAATTAAAAAGATAAATGGGATTGCTTCCTTTTTTCTTTTTCTTTTTTTAATGGGCCCAAAGATAAAGCCCAGTTTATGCCTCTTTCAATTTCTTTTGGGATAATTACACTTTACCCATCTGTGGTTTGCCTCTAATTTGATTTGCCTACCCATGGTTTAAATTTTGACACTTAATTTACTCACCTGTGATTCTCACCATTACTGTGTCGTAACCCACCTCTCCCTTACCGTTACTCTAACACATATTATGTAAAAAACAAAAGCCCAAACAGATCAAAACACTCTCACTCAAATCTTAAACATGAAGAACATACCTAAATTTTGAAACTTGAGTTGGCTCACTAAACACAGAACATGAAGATTAACCAAAAACTAAACCCAAGTTTTTTTGTTTTTCATGTTCAAACTAATTGTACCCAAACTAAACCCATAATCATGTTCTAGGTTTAATGAATCTGAAGAAAAGTAGAAGAACATACCCAAAAACTAAACCCAGAAATTGTGTGATTTACCCATAAATTTTTACGTCCCATCAAACAAGCGCTCTTCTCTCTCTCACTCTGTGTGTAAGTAAGACCATCTCCTTCTCATGAAAAAAGCAAAACCAAGACAATCTCTTTCCCATGAAAAAGATCCAAGAAGCAGCCCCCCTCTAAAATCTTTACACTACAATCAAACACCAAAAAAAGAGTAAGAAACTTCAGAGAGGCAGCGTTTGTATTACAGAGAGAGAGAGAGAGAGAGACAGACCCATCAACAGAAACAGAAATTGAGGTTTCTATACTTCGTAGAGAAGATATGACCGTGTTCTTAGCTCTTGAAAACGGCTAAGGATCTTTTGATTAACCCGATCCTACACATCACCCAAATACCCTACACCCATAAAAGCCAAAAGAACCCAAAATTAACTCTTGTTTATGGATTCAATCTGATGGTGCTGGTTCATCCGACCCGAATAGCAGAGAGGGTCCATCGTCAGCAACAGCCCCAGCTGATCAAAGCTCATCACTAGCACCACCGAGTCGGTACAAGTCACAAAAGCGTCGAGATTGGAACACTTTCTTACAGTACCTAAGGAACCACAAGCCCCTTTTAACTCTAGCAAGGTGCAGTGGCGCCCACATGATCGAGTTCTTGAAGTACTTGGACCAATTCGGAAAAACCAAGGTCCACAACACCGGGTGCCCATATTTCGACCACCCGAACTCACCTGCCCCATGTGCTTGCCCACTTAAACAAGCGTGGGGTAGCCTCGACGTGCTCATCGGACGGCTTAGAGCGGCTTATGAAGAGAACAGTGGATGGCCAGAATCGAATCCTTTTGGAGCTCGAGCTGTAAGGATTTATTTGAGGGAAGTCAGAGAAGGCCAAGCAAGCATCAAGGTTTCTGGGTTTAGTTTTTGGGTATGTTCTTCTACTTTTCTTCAGACTCACTAAACCCAAAACATGATTGTGGGTTTAGTTTGGGTACAATTAGTTTGAACATGAAAAACAGAAAAATTTGGGTTTAGTTTTTGGTTAATCTTCATGTTTTGGGTTTAGTGAGCCAACTCAAGTTTCAAAATTTGAGAATGTTCTTCATGTTTAAGATTTGAGTGAGAGTGTTTTGATATGTTTGGGCTTTTGTTTTTTACATAATATGTGTTAGAGTAACGGTGAGGAAGTGGTGAGTTACGGCACAGTAATGATGAGAATCACAGGTGAGTAAAGTGTCAAAATTTAAACTACGGGTAGGCAAATCAAATTAGAGGCAAACCACATGTGAGTAAAGTGTAATTATTCCATTTCTTTTTCTTTTGACGTTCTCTTTACTCTGTACATCTCCCTCTTTCTCTCTCTTTCTCGCTCTCCCTATAACTATACCCTATAGTCAGCCAAACACTCTTGCAGGAGCTATCGAGAAAGATAGAGAGATCTCTCTCCATTCTTATCCCAAGAAGTGAGTTTCTCCGTGATCTTTCTCTCTATTTTGTGTAGTATTTTAGCTTGTGAATTGTTTGAAAATAGAGCTGTATGTTGCTCACTTTGCATATCAGTTTCATTTGAAGCATGCATTATGTAGTCAGTTAAACCTCTCTCATGGAAGGGTTTGTTACTCTTTCCAGTAAAATGTTTGATATCTGCTACAAAATTTGGTTTATAGCATGGGCACGTACTTTTATTTGATGTATACGTAATTGTTTAAAATAGCTTGTTTAAATACTAAATTTCAATCTTTCACTCTCTACAGCTAGCTTTCCAAAGAATTGAAGATCAAATTTGGTTTTAGTTCTATGATTGATTGGCCTATCAAATTTGCTACTGTTGACTTGAAAAAGATATTATAGTTGCCACCAAAAGGATTTGTACTTCATGTCAACTTAATTTGCCCCATTGAATTACTATTCTTACTGAGCCTGGTTTAGAGATTTTGTTAATTCACCATTTTAAAAAAATTGATATAAAAATGTAAAATTTTTTTTTTTTTTTTTCCCATATAAGTTTATAAAAATATAGTTTCTAAAACATTGGCTTAGCGCATCTGTTAAATTTTTCCTTTATTATATGAGTTTCTTTTTATGTACAGGCAATACTGGTTTGAATTAGTTCAACATGATGAACCTCATACCACAATCATTCCGATAAAAAATGGGTATGTACGACATTGAAATAGAAGGTGCAAACGTTAAGGTAAGCATAGTCGATGATCCTGATTTGGTTGGTACTAAGATGGATGAGTTAAGATCTTCATTACTATCTCAAAAAAATAAAATAAAAAAGATCTTCATTACAAACTTCAGAAAGGCGTTTCTCAAAAACAAAAAAAAACCAAAAAACAAACTTCAGAAAGGCAAGTTGTTGGACTCGACATTAAGTTTGTCAAAACTGATGGGAATTTAAATGAAGGTAAGTTTTTGCTTCTTTGTGTTGGGAGTCATTGCTTGATGATCAAATTACCCGACTCGGAGTACATATCTGATACCCTTGGGCAGTTTCTGTCTGATGAGACTATTTGTTTTTGGGTACCGGAATGAGCAACAAAGTTTCAGAGCTAGGCAACTTTTATTTTTGTACACACGGAACAATGTTTGGCAAATTTAGATTAAGAGTACAACAAAGGCTGTCTGTAAACACAGGTGTTGAAGTAGGCTTTTTGGCTGCTAAAATTCTGAAGAAACCCAATGTTGAGAATTATGGATTAGCAGAGTTGGCAGGTGAAGTTGGAATGGATATAAAGGAACCAATTGGTGAATGTCCTGACTGGAATGCTAAGGGGCCGGCTCCCCTCTCGTTCTAATTTCTCCCGTTGTCTCCCGTTTTTACACAAATGAAAGACGTGGCTAACAACAAATCCAAGGCTTAAAAATGAGCCACGTCTAACATAATGCCCTCTCTCTCCAACTCTTTTCAGCAGCTTCCTAATTCCTTAGGAAAACCACCTCCCACACTCCACCAAAACTTGCTCTCCACTAAGTTGAAGCTGGCAAAGAAGATCTTCATCGTTTTGTTAATGGATGAGACTTCATCGGAATTGTTTACTGAGCTGTGAAAGAATCATTCATGGAAGCTTTAAAATTTTCCTCTCCTTCTTGAAAGCTGCCATGATATATTCTCTGCCGAAACCACTCCTTCATCCAACTCATGGTTTCTTTCACAAGTTCTAATCTTTTATTCATTAATTTGTTTATTCATTTATCCAATTAATTCCCCTTTCTCTTCACATTTGAATCACAATTAATAAAACCCAATTCAAAGACCCAATTCATTGTTCCGTTCCCCATCAAATTGTTGAAGCTCCTGAAAGAGTTTTAAGCATGCTGGAGATGGGTTTGGAGTGGCTGATCATTCTGTACTAGTGGAAACCATCAAAGATCATTTTGAAAGATCAATTTTTGTTACAAGTTATACAAACCCATAAAAAAAAATGGAACTTTAATAGTATAACCTCTATTTTAAATTTAAATTTTGATTTGGTGTTGTTTAATTGGTCACCACCCAATGAAAAATGCTTGATAATAGCTAGCTTCATGTGTCCCCACGACTCCAATCAAGTTTTGATCTTGTTGGAGAAAGGCATTACGGTGGCATGTGGACGGCGGTTTTTCTAGGGAGCTGCTAAAAAGGGTTGAGAAAGAATGAGAGGGTATAATGTTAGACGTGGCTTATTTTCAAGCCTTGGATTTGTTGTTAGTCACGTGTCTCTCATCTATGTAAAAACGGGAGACAACAGGAGAAATTAGAACGGGAGGAGAGCCGGCCCCTATATATATAATATACATTTTTTTGGTTAAATTTTATACTTGAACAATGATTTTGACGCTTTATATAATTTTTTTTTTTTTTTTTTTTTTTTTTTTTTGAAAGCCAAATCAAACTTCATTCATTTAAACCAGATAGATCAAAATACAAAGCATCTCGGGCTGGTGGTGGAGAATCTTCCAACCACACAGCCTCCTCATCTAAAACATTTGCATACCGAGCTAGAGAATGTGCTACTGAATTGGCACTGCGCCGAATACAAGTAAAAGACACAAAGTGAAGACCTGCTGCTAAATGTCGAATATCATCATAAACAACCCCCAAGCGCGACCAGATTGGAATATTTGACGCTACAGAAGACATAACCACCGAGTTGTCCCCTTCCACAATCAGCTCTGAAAATCCAGCATCAATAGCGAACTCTAAAGCTTTCCGGCAGGCCAGCACTTCCGCTTCCTCACTGTCAGAAACTACTTCCCCCCTCGATGACAAGGCTGCCATAACCTCCCCAGCTGCATTGCGAATCACCGCACCAACCCCTGAACCAGTATCAAATGTTGCCGCATCAAAATTCAGCTTATATAGCTGACCTGGTGGAGGCTTCCAATTCTGCAGAAAACCAGTAGATGCCGAACCAGCTACCAATAAAGTCTGAGCATCACGGTATTCTTTTAGATAATCCATGGCTCTCTTATTTAACTGCACAGGATCTTGCATGCTCCCCCCATATAATAACGTGTTTCTACGGTGCCAAATAAGCCAGCTTTGGACTAAGAATATCTCAAGTTCCTCAACTGATAATTTGGCCATCATCCCTTGAAAAAGCTGCATAAAATCATCAAACATTGAACTACACTTCTGTATCCGAGCAGTGGACCCAGCCCAAACGTCTTGAGCAGCACTACAATCCCATATTGCATGAACTATGGTCTCCGGGCTCCATTTACATAGTTGCACTTATCCTCCTGCAGCACCTGTCGACGAGCTAGGTTCACCTTTGATGGCAGAATATTAAGGCAAGCCCGCCAGCCAAAAACTTTGATTTTGCTAGGCACATGGAGTTGCCAAAGCTGAGTCCAAGTTCGGTGATCTCTCCTCGGTACTGAACACTCTTCCCTCCCATTGGTATCGCCATCCAACATACGGGCCACATGATAACCTGACTTAACCTCATACTTCCCCTTGCGACAAAACTTCCACACCAATCTGTCTTGTACCAGTCTCCTGCTCAATGGAATTTTAAGGATTGCCTCAACATCAAACTGATTGAAACACATATAAATCCTCTCCCTATCCCATCCGTGCACTCTCCAATCAATTAAATCCGATACTCTCCATTCCCATTCGTCATTCTCAGTTGGAAATAACACCTTATTCTCAGGATGATTTGGTATCCACTTGTCTTCCATTACTCGAATTGAGGAACCTGTGCCCACCCTCCAATAGCAACCCGATTTTAAGATATCTTGGGCAGCCAACACACTCTTCCAAACATAGGAACTGTTAGGACAATCAGTCGCCTCCAGAAAACTACATCTTGGAAAATACTTGGCCTTGAAACACAAAGATAACAGTGAATTTTGGTCTTGGATCAGCCTCCAACCTTGCTTTGCCAGCATAGCTAGATTAAAGCTCCCAATATCCCTGAATCCCATACCACCTTCCTTCTTTGGTTTTGTCAAAAATTTCCAACTCTTCCAATGAATTTTCCGTTCATCACTAGATTGCCCCCACCAAAATCGTGCACAGAGAGCATCAAGCTCATTGCAAAGCTTTACCGGTAACAGGAACACTCCCATAGTATATGTTGGAATTGATTGGGCAACTGCTTTGATAAGTACCTCTTTCCGGCACGAGAAAGCAATCTGCCTTTCCACCCCTGGAGTTTTTTCCACACCCGTTCCTTAATATATGCAAAAGTTTGATATTTCGACCTCCCTATCAAAGTCGGCAACCCCAAATAAGAATCAAATCTATCCACTTCCCTTACTCCCAAAGCTTGTTTAATTTGTTGCCTCTGTCCCTCAGAAGTATTACTGCTAAAATATGCAGATGACTTCTCAAAATTAATACATTGTCCAGAAGCTTCTGCATACAATTTCAGTGTGTCAGTAATCACTTGCACTTCCTCCTGATTTGCCCGGCAGAAAATTAAGGAATCATCTGCAAAAAGCAAGTTAGAAATACAAGGAGCTCTTCTGCAAATTTGGACCCCATGAAGCCGTCCCTCAGATTCTGCTTTAGAAAGCAAAGACGTAAACCCTTCTGCACACAAAAGAAACAGATAAGGTGATAAAGGGTCCCCTTGGCGGAGCCCTCTTGAAGGGATAATATTTCCAAATGCTCTACCATTAATGCGAACCGAGAAAGAAGGGGTGGAGACACAACTCATCACCCTATTAATCCATTCCTCCGGAAATCCCAGTCTAATCATCATGCCCTTCAAAAAATCCCACTCCACTCGGTCATAAGCCTTACTGACATCAAGTTTCAAAGCTAGGGCTCCGGTCTTCCCCTTTTTTCTCCCATGCATAGCATGTAAGGTTTCATAAGCTAGCAACACATTATCAGTTATGAGTCTTCCAGGCACAAAAGCACTCTGAGTGGGGGAGATCAACTGGGGTAAGATAGTTTTCAGTCTATTAGCAAGCACTTTAGAGATTATTTTGTAAATAACATTGCATAAGCTAATGGGTCTGAAATCTGTCATCTTCTCCGGTGACTTAACTTTCGGGATAAGAACAATATGAGTATAATTTATTTCAGGTAACATAGTTCCAGAGTTCAGAAAATCTAACACTGCAGAACTAACATCATTACCAACTATATGCCAGAACCTTTGATAAAAAAGAGCATTCATACCATCAGGTCCTGGAGCTTTAGTAGGTCCCATCTGAAATAATGCTGCTTTTACTTCCTCTCCAGTATACGGCTTAGACAACTCCTCCTTCATATCTGTAGTCATCCTCTGGGGAACTGTATTCAGACATTCTTCCATTCTTTCACAAGTACCTGAATGAAAAATTGTCTCAAAATAATTAATAGCCACCTCTGCCACCCCTCCAATATCCTCCACCCAATTACCATCTTGGTTTTGAATGCCATGAATGAAATTTCTCTTGCGCCTTTGAGAAGCTTTTGAATGGAAAAACTTTGTATTCCTATCACCATGCTTCAACCAGGATACTCGAGAGCGTTGTGCCCAAAAAATTTCTTGCTTAAGAAGGAGATCATCCAATTTTTTGCTTGCTACCAATACCTCCTCCCTACTTTCCTCCGTTAACTCTTCTTTATTCAACTTTTCAATCTTTTTAGTTAACATTTTTATTTCATTCACAGTAGGAGTTGTTTTGGCTGAACCCCAAGCTAGTAAGTCCAACACCACTCCTTCACAATCCTCCCACATCAGCCAAGATTCTTCAAACCTGAAACCACGAGGCCCACCACCCCTAAAATCACGGTCTGTACCTATCTGGAGAAAAATTGGCACATGATCAGATGCATGACTGAACCCGTGGGTGAGAGTACTAGCTGCAAACTTCTCCTTCCACTCACGGTTTACAACAGCACGATTCAGTCTTTCTCTAGTATTAGCTGCCCCCGGTCTTTTATTATTCCATGTAAATTGGTACCCTTGGAAGCCCAGGTCAAATAAACTGCACTGCTCCAAAGCTGCCTGAAACTCTTCCATCTGTTTATACTGAGGTGGATGGCGACTTTGTTAATTCATTAATTTATGTTTCTAATTCATCAAAATAATATTAATTTTAGTAGTATTAGATAAATTTATTTAATTGATATTTAAATATAAAATATTTTATTTAAATTTATCATATTAGATCTCAAATTATATCGAGCTGAACTATATCCCTTATGTGTAAGTCTTACGCATGTGAGATACACATATATTGACATGGCAACAAAATTAAAGTCCAAAAACAATATATAATTAAAACTAAACGAAAAAGGCAAAAGAACCAACCACGCACAATAAAAAAAACAATCTAGGAAGATTATACGTCTCCATTTTGGGAACTGATGTCAGCGCCCCATTTTTGGTGTTACACGAGCCAAAAGAAAACTTTGTTTTTTAGAATAATCAAATGTAAACTTTAGAACCATATTTTTGTAACAGTATCAAGATAATATAAATTCTAATAGTAAAGAAATAATTTAAATACATTGCCTAAATTAATAATGTCTCTCCATTTTCCAATATAGGGAATGTTAATTTGGTCTTGATTCATTTGATCACTCAACTCTATGTAAATTAAACTCCATCGAATTCACCTAGACTTGATACATTTAATTCCTAGAAAATCCACCTAGACTTAGCCTCCTCATGTAAACAAAGATAAATTATAAGGTTCTCATGGTGGATAAGTGACGTGGTCCACCATTCCACTAAAAAACTCTCACTTGTTTAAAATTGCTGAGATAGAATTTAAAAAAAAAAAATAGAAACTGATTACTGACTCAGCAATTTTAAATAAGTGGGAGTTTTTTTAGTGAAATGGTGGACAAGTGACGTGGTCCACCAGAGGACTGTATAATTTCTCATAAACAAGAGGCACAGTAGTTTCAATCATTTAACATTATAAAAACTGGGTACTTACAGTTCTACAGCAAAAAATGAGTATGGTGCAAAGGATAAAGCAAGTGTAATCAATGATTACCGTGTGGTCAGTTGGAAGATTGATGAATTAAGGTATTTGTTACAAAATTCATGAAGCCGTGTTGTAGGTCTCGATGTTAAGAGTGTACATAACATAACCAACAAATCATACTAACCTGAAATGGATTGAATCGACCGAACTGGACCAAATTGGATAAAAATGTCTGAATTGAACTGAATTAAATTGAAGTGGACAAAATAGACTGATGGACTGACCTGTATCAAATTAGACTAAACTGGATTGAAATGGACCAAATTGGACTGAAGTGGATCAAAATGGACCGAATTATACCAAATGGACCTATATGGACAGAAATGAGTGTTTATTATCTCTATCTCTTGAAATTTATGAAAATGACATACGATTCTCTAAGTAGAACTAGAAAGGGACCCTTCAACCTGGACTTAAATATTACTTTAGCATACGGATATGAATACAGTTATGGAATATGATTTATTTTAGGGTGGGTATAAACTAAAAATGAATAAATAGTGTCTCCGCCCAAGCTATTTGTATTATATGTATTTTCTATTATAAATTACATTTAGGTTCAAGAATGTGTAAAATTATGGTAGTGAAAAGCAATGATTCTATCATGATTGGTAAGTTACAACTAGTTTTGAGAATGTGTACAAGTATAATACATTATATGTAAACTAGCTTGTAAACCCATGCATATGCATGGATAAATTTAAAGATATAAAATAAGATGCATAACATAATTTAAATACTATTGATAGTCATTTTTATATTTTGTTAATTTTTTTAAAAATTTTGTAAGGATATTATTAATTATAAAATGTAAATTATCCATTTTTTTTAATTATTGTGAAGAACCTTTTTTTTTTTTTTTTTTACGATTCATTTATTCTAGACTCTTTGGTTTTTTTTTACTTAATAACTTACTTGGATGAATATTTATGATATGGTCCCACATGTGATTCTAAAATTAATATATAAAACCTTTTAAGAATAAATAATTTAGGACACATGACGCAAAATTAGATTCTAATTTTGAATTGTAATTTGAGTTTCTTTTAGATTCACCTATTATTATATATATAGATATAGATTAAATGATGACATGGTCATTGCTGATGTGGCTCGGCAAGAAATATAATACAAATAGTGAATAAACAGTTCAAGCCAATAAATCTGTATCAAATTTAAAGTTGTTACTCGATCGGTATGTTTAACAACTATATATATTCAGCAATATTAAGCACAAATTGAAATGGGCTGAGTTATTTGGGAATCTGCACCATTTTTTTCTTTTTTGCTACATAACTCCGTGTGTTTTGGTTGTCGTCTCAGTTTACGTGGATTGCTCAGAGTTCTCAAAGAATTGCTGTTGTTCAGAGAAACGTTTTATTCATTTGAGTATATTCTAAAACTGCAACGTTTGATCCTAAATAGTAACAAACAGAAACGCAACTTTTGATTTTCCATTGCCTTAGTTAATCAAGGCTCTCCATTTCCCAATGGAAAATTATGTTAACATGGTCTGGATTCATTTTATCACTCAACTCTATGTTAAAAGAACTCCATCAAATTCACCTAGACATGAAGCAATTAATTCCAAGCAAATTCATCTTGACTCGGACTATATATATATAAACATCTCCATGTGCAAGGGCATTTCTTATGAGCCTTCTTTATAGCAGTTTGAATTATTTCAACATGATAAACAACAGCATACCAGCATCTCTCCTCTCAAAAATCGGTGACTATGAAATCGAAATAAATGGTGCAAAGGAACCAATTGGTGAATACACTGACTGGACTGCTAGATTGTTCTCACAAGAACAGATCAAGTATACAATCCACAATGCCTATACTACTTACGCTATTGGGAACAAGTTGGTCGAAATGTGCCTCTAGTCTAAGCATCTAAAGCCATCTTGATAAAGGATTTTTCAGCCTTTTTATGGTACTTGGGTTGTTGGTTTCAAAATATTTTGAATAAATTAGCGATTGTGTTTGGTGGGACTCTATATACGAGTGCCTTGTATTAGGTGTGGTTTCACACTTTCACTATAATAAATGTCTAATTTTAGCACGATTGATTTGATAAATTAAACTGCAGACACAGATTTCTTCTTTTCCTCTTTCTTTTCCTTTTTTTTCCCCTTCCTAGTTACTACAATTCGGAGGAGAGGGTTGAACCCCTTATTCTTTCTACAGAAAAGATTGGAATAATCTTACTAAACTACAAGACTCGTGATCTTTTGTGTGTTAAGAATATTACAATACACCATTGACACTTGGTGTCCGTTCTACTTCTACATCCTATAATTTGGGTAACTTATTTGCTAAAGGTGAGACAATAAGATAAAAGTCAATTTAGTAAATAAATAATAATAATTTTGTTGTTTATTTGGTAAACGATGAGACAAAAAAAAAAGTTTCCAGCCAAATAGACACTAAATCTAATAATATCATGCACTTAAGTAGAGCACATGAGATACCAAGTTCCGCCTACTATAATATAGGTCTATGAGAGTTTTTGGGTGTCTTTTAGACAAGAAGTGAAATAATTTGGCTAAAGGATAAAACATCACTTCCTTTCATAAAAAAATAAAATTAACTAAAAAAAAAAAAAAAGTAGAGCATATTTAACGTATTCTAGCATGAATAACATCAAATGGCCCTTTTCTTTGTTATAAAAATTGACCCCATTTGTTTTAGAGATTTGAATGACCCATTGATATTATAATTATAAATAATTTTGTAACAGGGAAACAATAGAAATTATATTGATATATTTTTTTTAAGAAACGAGATTATATTGATATGGTTGCAAGACCTTGAATTTTTTTTTGCTGAAATAAAAAATTTAATTGCATACAATTTAATTAGTTTTAGTAAGGAATCAAAATATAGGGTAATGCTTTATTAATGTGCCTTACGTAACATAATTACAGTCCTTTTATATATGTTAAATACTAAATTTTACTTGAAACTAATATTAAGTCACCTTACATATATGCAAAAAAAATATTCAAAAGTTCAGATTATCCACTCTTATAATTAGTATGCCGTCTATTCTAAATAAATAATAATTAGTATGCCGTCAATTGCAAGAGGCATGCACTTGTGATAGATACATTTATAAATGCCAAGGTTCAAGAGGAACTATTTATAAGGATTATTATTATTCATTATTTTTTATTTTTGTGATAGTTGTAATATGCTGCTAAACTTACATCTCGAACCCTTTCCTCCTAGACACTCAAGCACTTTGCGCATAGAGAGGTATAAATAGCCAGTTTAACATCTCTTTCAACTATGAAATTTTCATTATATTGATGTACTCTTATAGAGTATATCTAGATGACACTGGTCCATCAAATATTGGAATAGTGATTTACCAGATTTGTATGTTACCTCTAGAATGAAGACTAACAGGGTAGGGCCTGAATATAACACAGTAAGCCTTCAATTGGGTTTGTAAATCAATAATTCTTCTTCTTTATCTCATTCAAACTATCAACACTATAGAGTTTGTTTAACAAATCAGATTGGAAGATTAAATTCTCTCTCTGAGACAGACTCATTTTTCAAGAAGCCCATGATGTTGGCTTGTTAAACTTGTGGTACCAGGTATTGACCATTGAGCAATTAAGTATATCACTACTGCAAGAGCCTAGCTTGTAGCTTAATTGGTTTTCACTTTTTAATATTTCTAATTGAGACATCTAGAATATAAATTCTTCTTGCTCCAATTATTGATTTATCAAAACAAAAAAGAAGTATGCCCCTGTTGTTGCCTATGCAGCTGTTTATATGATTGTTAATGAGGGTAATTTCGTAATTCACTCGTGATAAGGCAAAGGGAGACAGTCCCAATAAACTCGTCAGCTTTTGCTCATAAGGGACGACGACGGTATAAGGTCTACCATTTCACCTCGAAGCTGACGGCAATGCTTTGGACGATGAAATAGGAAGCTGACGGGAAGAAGCTGAAGGGGATACGTGAACCTTTGACGGGTCTGATGTGGCCTGCCTTGGTCTTCACGCATACGTGTATAAGGAAACATCTTGTGCACCACGCTTAACCCTAATCAAGAGAGTCCTATAAGGAAAGAGTTTCGCAAAATACGCAACTAAAAGAGGACCTCTCCTACAAGGAAACATCTTCTTAACCAAGGCATGTATGTCAACCCCATGCTACTATAAAAACCCCAAGACCCTCACAAACCAAGGTATGCATAATTTACCCTAGCTCTGGCATTCTAGAGTTGTGAAAAAGTTCTCTGACTTAACCTTCGGAGGGTCTTTGGCTGGTACCACATCGGTACTCTCCTAGGGTTTCTCTTTGTTGTTGTTTCGCAGGTCTTGCTTCGAGCATGTGAGTATTGTGCAGCTTACTGACGATTTTCGGCTTCATTAGTTGGTGCCGTCTATAGGAATCTTCGCGATTTGTAAGCCATACTATCGCCTCCCGAACAAAGAGTTGCATGGTGCTCATTCACTCGATAGCAACCACTAACGACGCTCATGGAGATGAGCCACGTACGATTGCCCTTGAGAGACAGGTTCAAACTCTCACCGCTGCAGTGGAGCGCCTCACCAAATAAAACCACAATCTGGAAGAACAGCTGCGCCAAAAGAACGCAGGCCCTAATACTCAAAAGGAATACCAAGAAGGCACCAGCACCAATAGAAGGAAACAAGAAGGGCCGAAGAGTAGTAATGCCCCAAGCAAGCTAGAACGACAAGACACGAGTCGACCATCCGTCACTGATACAGTTCCACCTCACATAGTCTCCGAGATTCAGATGATGAGGGAATGGATGGACTTCATGATGAATGCCCTTAGAGGACGGGTGTCCGGCGACCTCGACAACTTAGTCCATTGAACTGATTCGCCGTTCATAGCGTCCGTTACTTCATTCCCCCTTCCATCGAAGTTTCATATGCCGCAGGTGGAAAATTACAACGGATCCAAGGACCCCTTAGACCACTTAGAGTCTTTCAAGACCTTGATGCACCTTCAGGGGGTGCCAGATGCGATCATATGCAGAGTCTTCCCTACCACGCTGAAGAGACCCGCAAGGATCTGGTTCAGCAAGCTGACGCCTAACTCCATTAGTACCTTCAAGGAGTTAAGAGCCCAGTTCGCCTCGCACTTCATCGAGGGACACAGGTACAAGAAGTCTACTGCATGCCTGATGAACATTAAGCAGTGGGAGGATGAAACATTAAGATCTTACATAACTCGTTTCAACAAAGAGGCCCTTTTGATCGACAAAGCGGACGACAAGATACTCGTGGCAGCATTCACCAATGGGCTATGGAAAGGTAAGTTCCTATTTTCTCTATATAAGAATGACCCAAAGACTACGTCAGACGTGCTTTACAGGGCAACCAAGTACATGAACGTGGAAGACGCACTATTGGCCCGAGAAAAGAAGCCCAAGAAAAGGGAAAGACTAGAAGACACATAACCAGACAGGGGACAGAAGATGGCTAGAACCAAAGAACGACGGGAGGATAGACGCTCCAAGCCCCCCATGGGGAAGTTCACGAGCTTCACCCCGCTGACTGCCCCGATCGACCAAGTCTTGATGCAAATTAAGGACGAAGGGGCTTTGACCTTTCCCGGCAAGCTGAAGGGAGATCCTAATAAGAAGTCTAGAGACAAGTACTGCCACTTCCACCGTGATCACGGCCATGATACAGCTGATTGCTACGACTTAAAGTAACAAATTGAAGCCATTATTAGGCAAGGAAAGTTGCAGAGGTTTGTCAACAAGGAGAAAGCGGACCCACCTCAAGAGCAGGCCCTTCGACGGGAGAATGAGCGTCTAAGGCCACCATAAGAGATATAACAATGATTGTAGGGGGCACAACGACTACTGGGTCGTCCAAAAAAGCCCGTAAAACTTACCTCAAGATGGTTTAGAACGTCCAGCTAACGGGATCTGTACCGAAGATGGCGCGAATCAACAACCCTGTCATCAAATTCTCGGAAGAAGATGCCCGACGTTTCACCACCTGCATGACTACGCACTTGTCGTTAGCATATGGGTAGGGGACTACAATACGCACTAGGTTTTAGTTGACAATGGCAGTTCAGCTGACAACCTTTACTACCCAGCATTCTAGCAGATCAGGATTGACAGAGAGCGACTAAATTTGACCAATGCTCCGCTCATTGGCTTTGGAGGAACGAAGGTGTTCCTCCTGGGCACAGTCACATTGTTCGTGACGATCGGCGACTACCCCCAGCAAATCACTAAGGACGTAACATTCCTTGTGGTCGACTGTTCGTCTGCATACAATGCCATCCTAGGACGACCTACCCTCAACTCATGGAAGGCTGTAACCTCGACCTACCACTTAATGATCAAGTTCCCTATAGATTATGGAGTAGGGGAGCTGCACTGAAATCAAGTGGCGGCACGAGAATGCTACACAGCTACAATGGAGATGGACGACCACCTTCAGGCCATGAATATAGAAGAACACCGGACTGTGACAGAGCCTATCGAAAGGCTTAAAGAGATACTTCTTGGCGACTCCAACCCTGATCAAATGACCAGGATTGGTACCCTCTCCAGCCCAACGGTCCGCCAAGCACTTACAATGTTTCTCAAAGATAACCGGGATGTATGCGCTTGGAGCCATGAAGACATGCCAGGAATAGACCCTTCGGTCATGGTGCATAGACTAAACATATCTCCCTCCTTTCCATCCATGCATTAAAAGAAGCGAGTATTCGCCCCAAAACAAGACCAAGCTATAGTGGAAGAAGTTCACAAGCTACAGGAGGCGAACTTCATTAGGGAGGTTTACTACCCCGACTGGCTGGCAAACATGGTAATGGTCAAGAAAGCCAGCGGGAAATGGAGGACATGCATAGACTTCACCGACCTAAACAAGGCATGTCCCAAAGATAGCTACCCCCTACCGCAGGTCGATGTCCTGGTTGACTCTACGGCTCAACACCAGTTATTAAGCTTCATGGACGCTTTTCGAGTTACAACCAGACCAGAATGTACGAAGCAGATCAAGAGAAGACTTCGTTCGTCACTAACCAGGGGCTCTTTTGCTATAAAGTAATGTCATTCGGCCTAAAAAATGCAGGCACAACATATCAGAGGCTCATGAACAAGATGTTCGCACAGTAGATTAGGAGAAATGTCCAGGTCTATGTTAACGACATGCTGGTGAAAAGCCGGAGGGAGGAAGATCACTTGGAGGATCTCAGGGAAACATTCGACACCCTTCGTTCCTACAACATGAAGCTCAATCCAAGCAAATGTGCCTTCGGCGTGACAGCAGGAAAGAGCCACGTGTAGATGAAGAGTCATGCCAGGCTGGATTTTTCGCGACTATCTCGCAGGTAAGGCCAAGCCAGGAAACTCTCTATTTGGAAAAAAGTTGTGTTTTACTTTACCAAGTCTTTACCCACACTATAAATACCCTCATTACCCACAAATTGTAAGGAGTGTTTTTCAAAGAGAAAACCCAAGAAAATACACTTAAGAGTTAGAGATTGATATACCCACAATCATCTACACATTTCCTTGTGGTTTTCCTCAACTCCTACCTCTCCATGTCTATATCTTTGAAAGGTTGTTAGCCCAAACACTTACCACACCCATTTTGAGTGTAAACTGAGATTTTGGTGCTACTGGGAAGCATTGGAAGGAGCCATTCATTGGCGGATGCAATCGGGCTGAATTGCGAGATCTGGAAAGCTAGAGAAGACAAGGCTCCGAGAAGTCAGTTGGTAGCAAGAGTTTGGAGGGCTCAAGTACATGGGGTAGACTAGGCTTGGAGGGTCTTTTGTTATTTATGTACTCCAACTTTATTCCCTAGTGGATCAATTTCGACTTTGAGGGTTGCGGAAAGATTTTTCGCCGAGTTCTTCGATCTCTCTTCCCTACTCTTTTAGCTTTCATTTTATTGTTGGTAATGGATGAATATGGCTTAGAGTAGTGTTAACGGTTCTTTGCACTTATTTACTCTTGTAAGGTTGAATTTATTCAATCATTTTGTTGGCTATATTCTGTGCCAAATTTGCTTGTAATTCAACATTTAGAAACCCTGTATTTAGGTGGGAATCATGTAAAGGTAGTGTGTGAGAGAGTGTGAAAAAAAACCCAAGAGTGTGCACTCAAGAAAAGCCTCGTGACTGGATCTCGTGACTGGCTTGCAATTGGCAAGTCGCCAGAATGGCACATGTGTGAAGCATGCAGTGGAAGCTGAAGGGTCACGCTAGCTGTTGCACTACAGGATAAAACTTCCAGTCTGGCCAGGCAGTTAGCTCGCGACTCAAACTCGCAACTCGTTCTAGTTGCGAGCTCGAGTCGCCAGAATGCCCTGTTTGGTTGTAACTGACTCTTCGCGTTCCTCATACACCCTACTATAAATACCCTTATACTCACGAAATGTTGAAAGCTTCCAGAGAGAATTTTTGAGAGAGAAACCCTAGAGAAAAACAAGATTGACTCATCCACAATCTTTATCCTTTGATTCTCTAAATTCCTCTACTCTCTCCCTCTCCATTGACATATCTTTGAGAGGTACATTAGCCAAATCCTTATCTCACCATACCCATATCTGTGAGAAGGCTTTTTGGTGCTTTGGAAGCAGTTCAGAAGGGACCAATTCATTTTGGTTGATGCAATGGGCGATTGCGGAATCCGGTAAGCTAGAGAAGACAAGGTTAGGCATAACCCTGTTAGAGCAAGAAGCTTGGATTGCTTAGGTGCACTAGGTAGATTAGGCTTGGAGGGTCTTCTGCTATTCATGTATCCCAACTTTATTCTCTAGTGGATTATTGACCGCTTGGAGGGTGGCAGAGAGGTTATTCGGCGAGGACTTTGGTTTCCTCTTCAATAACACATCGCTGTGTTGTCTTTGTGTTTGCATCTTTCTTCCTTTAATCTTTGCCTTTTAATTACTGTTGTGATTGTGATTAATTAGGTTTAGATTGTTTTAACAATTTTGTTTTAGCTTATTTTCATATTCCGCACATACATTGTTTGATTATAAACTTGTGCTGGTAATTTGTGAATTGGAGGTCTAAACGTTCATAGGTGTTTTACACACTATTTGAACTTTCAACTCTTATTCTGCACTTAGTAGAAGTTAGAGTAAAAGCTATCTAGCCGTAATTTTTAATTGCAAGTCTGAACAAGCTCTTGTGTTTTAGCACAAATCCGAGCTTTCAATTGGTATCAGAGTGGGTACACTAATCAAATTTCCTTATCCTAGTGTGATCCTAGACCCCAAGTGAGATAGAAAGATCTCGATCCCTTAATGCTCCTCCCTACTTTAATGGGAGGAACTATGCTTTTTGGAAAGTACGTATGCATGCTTTTCTTTGTGCCATTAATGAGATGGTGTGGGATTTTGTTGAGAATGGGTATGTAAGACCCACTACTGCCAAATCCGAATGGGATAAGGCTGCTCTTGCTTTGGCAAATGCCAATAGCAAAGCAATTAACACTATTTTCTGTGGTGTTTCTACTGATGAGTTTCATAGGATTTCGCATGTGAAGACCATCAAAGAGGTGTGGACCATTCTTGAGACAACCTACAAAAGTACCAAGAAGGTTAAGGACACCAAGTTTCAAATGCTCACGACTTGGTTTGAAGAAGTAAAGATGAGTGACGATGAGTCATTTGATTCCTTTTATGGGAGACTCAACAAGATAGTGATTGCCAAGCTCAATCTTGGAGAGAAGATTGAAGATGCCAAGGCGGTGAGGAAGATCTTGAGATCCTTAACCGAAAGCTTTTGGGATAAGGTCACAGCCATAGAGGAGAGTAAAGATTTGGATGAGATAAAGATTCAAGAACTCATTGGATCTCTCCAAACCTATGAGCTTGGACTGCCCTCTCACAAGTCCAACAAATCACTTGCTTTTAAAACTATAAATGAGAGAATGGGTGATTCCTCCGATGAAGAAGATGTAGAAAAGAAGGTGGCATTTCTTACGAAGAGCTTCCGGAAATTTCTCAAGATGAAGAATAATGGGAAGTCGTTTGGCAAAGGAAAGTTCTCATCCTCAAAAATTGACAAGTGGGAGTTCAAGAAGAAGGATGGGAAAGACTCGTCATCAACTCAAGGAATCGTGTGCTATGAATGTAATAGGCATGTACATCTCAAGAAAGAATGTCCAAACTACTTGAGAGGAAAGGGATAAGTGTTTGCAACCACCCTTAGTGATTCAAAAAGCTCAAATTCTGATGCGGAAGGAGAATGTGATAATGAGGGAAACTATTCAGCTTTCATGGCAATTACCGCAGTTGACTCTAGAGATGAGTTAAGCGACTTGGTTGATGAGCTAGGTGTACATTCCGAAAGTGAAGAAGTTGATAATTCGGAAGATGAGGATGTGTGCCTCAACAAATGTGAGAAGAACCTTCAAGAAGTGTATGATGTGCTACTTGAAGATTGTGGCAAATATGCAAAAGTTGCAAAGATTTTGGTTAGAAAGATGAAGAAAATTGAAGAAGAGTATAAATCCATACTTATGCAACTTAAGGAGGCTAAATGTGAAGTTGAAGAGCAAAAGGAAGAGCTGTTGAATGCGTATTCTAAAATCAAGTTCCTTGAACTTGAAATAATCCAAGCAAATGTCGAAGTGGAGCACATTTCCACCAAGAAGCTTGATAGTGTGCTCTCTTCTAAAAAATCCTCAAATGACAAGACCGGTTTAAGATATACCGGTGAAGGAAGCACAAGCAGTAGGCCTACGAAGGAAGTAAAGTTTGTGTTGGCAAAGAATGTAGAGAAACCTAAAGTGGAGAAGCCCGAGATTGAGACCCCTATTGTTGCAAAGAGAACCATTGGTCCAAAACCAAAGGAAAAAGGGAAGTCATTACCTAAAAGTCAAAGGGGACCTCAAGTGAAGCATTTCTATCATCATTGTGGCGTGCGAAGGCATACAAGACCAAATTGCTTCAAGCTTCAGGCACTTAAGAGGACTGATTCTTTGTGTGGCCAAGACAACTTAAGAAGAATGCCAAAAGGAATTCAAGCTAAAGGAGAAAATGAAGGAAAACTCATTGGAGATGTTATGGAGATGTTAAAGAACATTTCATCATGCCTTGCTAGCTTCACCCCAAGGTTTGAGAGTTATGTCGGTCGTACTCCTCTTTCCAAGGATCTCACTCAAAACACTCGTACAATGTGGGTGAAGAAGGGTACTCATGCATGATTGCTCACTATGTCCATGCATTAATTCTTCCAATGTATTAGGGTTATAGTTTCATGCATCATGACATGTGCAATCTTCTTGTGTCATTGCTTCCATTTTAAGCATGTTTCTTTTATAAGTCTTTGTTTGATTTCCTTGTTTTTGTTGATCTTACTTAATTTGATTTTTTTTTAGTGTGTTGAAAAAGTTCAAAAACCCATAAAAAGTGAAAAATCTCAAAAAGTTTGATCGCTTGTGTTGTGTATATCACATGCAAGTTTGGCCTAGTACCTCCGTACTAAAGGCGTAGTGCATTTATGAGCTTAGCTTGTTGTGTATGCACATTCTTTAAGTGTGAGCGACATCTAGAAATCTACATTTGTTTGTTGTAAATAGATCTTCAAGCTTGTCATGAATGATTGGTCAATAGTCTTGTTTGACCTTGATACATGCGTAGACTTGTGCCTATATATCTCCTCACATTTTTTTTTTCCTTTTTCAAAAGATCTCTTCAAATGTCAATCTCTGAAAAGAGAAAGAGCTGAAAAAGCTTTGCTTCGAAAACTAGTTTGACTAGGAAAAGGTGGAGCAAATGTTGTATTAAAATGTATGGTGTCAAAGCCAAATGCTTATTTGTCAAAGATATATCAAAAAGTTCATGGCATTATTTCTTAAGAATTTGAGTTGTATTTGATCAAAAGTATGAAAAATGGAAGCCAAATTAAAAACTTTCAATCAAATGTAAACACATTGGTGAGGGGTCATATATGTTCATTTCTACAAGTGAGATATGTCACTTGACTTCGTACTAGTTATGTATGACTTGATTGAATTGATCATTGAAACTTCATACTAGACAATGAACTAGTTCATACTTGATCCACACACACAGCACACAAGTCTAATGTTCAATGAATGCCTATTCCATTTGTGTGATGTGTATACTCAATTGCTTGATGATAAAACCCAAAAAGGTTTTTGAGTATTTTATATGTTTTTTAAAGTGTTTTTTTTTTTTTTTTTTTTTCAAACAGTCCTTTTTTTTTTTGTTGAAAAACTCTTTCAGTGTTATTTTTGCGAGTAAGAACCTACCGTGAAAATGAGGAAGCCAATTTCAGTATTTCTAGAAATTTACACAGAGAGTTTCGCGACTGTTTCACGGGAAGAAGCTTCTTGTGAAATCTGTCAAAGTGCTTCAGAGGCCATTTTATGAGTAACTTTGCGAGAAGCTTACTCATGAAATGAGCGGTTTTTCAGTTTTTAAAAGCCAAACAATGACATTTTTTCAAATAACTCTCTTTTTCCTCCTCTGTGCCTCTTTCAACCCAAAACACTCTTTCACTCAAGTCTCACCCAAAACTCAAGATCTTTCATTCCTAAAACTTATCTAAGGTATGTTTTAACACTTTTTCACTCTTGATTCCTTAGATTAAGTTTTAGATTCTAGGATTTCTAGGGTTGGGTTATTTTTGAAAGGGGTTGGGAAAAACTTATTTTCTTGCAAAATTTTTTAATTTTCTTGCTTGGGCTGTGTCCCATTGTGTTTGTTTGTGTTTGTGTTGGCCCCAAGTGGAATTTTTAACACGTATTTAGGCAAGATTTCAACATTTTCATGCATTGTTTTACATGTTAGTGGTTTGTATGCACTCTAAGTGTTTAATGAAATGCCAAAATGGCATTATCTCGTTGTTTTGGACTCAAATAAGTACCAAATTTTGGGGATTTCTATGTTTTTACATTCTTAACATGTTTTAAACATTGCTCGTGCATCTCACATGCACACCACATGCACACTTAATGCACACACTTGATCACTTGACATGTTTTGCATTTCACTCATGCTAGGTAAGTCTTGTTAGACTTTTAGCACTTAAAACATGATCTTGTGACTTTGTTTGTCTGTCTTTATGCTTTTTAGGACTTTTTGTTCATTTTTATGGACTAACTTATGCCTAATCAAGTTTATTTCCTTGTTTGTGTGGTTGTTCTTTTTGCAGATGTATCATCGTTCCTCTCGCGGTAAAGAACAAAGTGATTGACCTCTCGTCATCCCCTGTATCAAAAAGGACCCGTCATTCGTCCGATGATTTTGACAACAAGAGATTCAAGACTCTCTTGGATTTTCAGTCTTTCTCCAACAACTTTGAGAGTGCACCTACTGTGGTGGAAATGGTTGTACAGTTTGACACCCTGGGATCCACCTTCATCCCTAAGATTTTTGTGGATAAAGATTGGGCAAACCTGTTTGGAAACTTTGAGGATCCCATTGATGAATTGGTCAAAGAATTCTACTTGAACGCTTGGTTCACCGGAGCTGAACTGAAGTGTTGGGTTTGAGGAAAGGATTTTATCATCACTCTAGCTTATCTTGCGAAGATTATTCACATTATTCGTCTAGAGAATGTGGATATTTCACCGTATGATGACAGACTAGCTCCAGTGATAAAGATTCTTAACATTTTAGGAGCTGATCATGAGGTCTCCTCAAAAGGCACTTCCATTGGTACTGCAAAATTTGGACTGAAATTGAAGACTCTCACATTGATCATGTGTTTCAACCTATATCCTCTTTCCAACATTGGTTTCATAAATCTTGGAAGAGCACAGTTTTTGTGTGATCTGATCAAAGGAGCTCAGATTGACATTTGTGCTCACATATTTCAGACCATGGGGGAAACAGCAGGACAATTAGCTACACAAATGTGTCTTCCCTTCTACAGTCTTGTCATGAAGATCATGGTTCTTAAAGGTGTTCGTCCACCAAAAGAAGGAACTATCTTGCTTCGTCAACGACCAATATCAATGATGTCACTTTAAATGAGCAAGAGTCACTCCTCTGCTAAAAGGGCAAAGCAAAGTCCCTCCAAAACTCCAAAGAGCGACTCCTCTTAACATGCCACTCCTTCCGGACACCGATTTGTTGCTCCCACTATCCCCGGGCATCCTAAGACTGCATTTCCTCACACTCTTAAGCCGCAGTCTAATAGCACTCAACCGGGACCATCTAGTTCTCATTCCGATAGGTTGACAACCTTGGTTGAGGGATTGCATGAGCGTATTTCTGGTCTTGCTAATGTAATATACTCTACCAACAACCAGGTTTAGATTCGTCTAACCACCATTGAGACACAATTGGATGAGATTCAACGCAAGCTAGAGGAAAGCCTTTAGCTATTTGTGCTAAAAAGGGGGAGAGCAACTCATTGTATATCTTTGACTATAACATATAGTAAGGGGGAGAGCATCACATGAAAGGAGGTGTGCATATTGAAAAGGGGAGATCTGTGGGCTCAAAAGGAGGAAGCTAACCTACAGCCACACACACTTTTGGATAGTCTAACCATTGTTTGGCTAGTCTAGTTTACTTTAAGTTTTTATAGCTTTTAGATGTTTACAGTGCTTTCGTTTAAAGCTTTCAAGTACTTTAGTTTAAAACTTAGTTTTCTTTAGTACTGTTTTGTATCTTGGTTTTTATAGCCATTTTGATGCTTATTGCTTTCTAATGCTTCTAGCTTTAGTTTCTTTAATGCATCATGTGTTTGTTGGACATGCAATTGATTTTAGCATTGCTCGTAATTGCATTGCGTGTCCGGATGATCATTTACTTGATAAATGGTCATTGTACTAATGACTGTTCATGTTTGATCAAGATATGCTTCATGTTATACTTTTCAATTGGTACCTTGATAGCATTTTTTACTTGTTCCTCATACATGCCTTGTGTTCTACTTGTCTTGAGCTTAATGAAGTTTTGCTGTTATGTGCAAATGTTTCAGGATACAGGTGTATATGGTGCAAGTGCTTCATAGCTTCTAGAATTAGGTGTGAGTGAGTTTTGCTTATGTTCCCAAACTTACGTTTAAGTCTAGAGTCTGTTTAGGGGTTTTGTCACGGAATAACCAAAGGGGGAGATTGTAAAGTTATGATTTCCAACTATATTGTGCTAGCTTTAATTCCGTACCAAATTTGATTGTAATTTCTTCAATCATTTTTCCTGTATGTATGTGGGATTAATTGTAAGGGATGAGTGTGAGAGATCGGTGAAGAATCAAGCTTCAAAAGTTGAACAAGTGAATTTTGCGACTGGCTCATAACTGTCTCGTGAGAAGCTTATCCATAAAAAGAGCCATATGTAGAGCACATGACTGGAAGATGAAGAGTCGTGCTAGGCTGGATTTTTCGCGACTATCTCGCAGGTAAGGCTAACCTGCGAAGGACCCACGAAACTCTCTGCTTGGCAAAAAGTTGTGTTTTACTTTACCAAGACTTTACCCACACTATATATACCCTCATCACCCACAAATTGTAAGGAGTGCTTTTCAAAGAGAAAACCCTAGAAAATACACTACCCACCATCATCTACACATTTCCTTGTGGATTTCCTCAACTCCTACCTCTCCATCTCTATATCTTTGAGAGGTTGCTAGCCCAAACACTTACCACACTCAGTCTGAGTGTAAAGTGAGATTTTGGTGCTACTGGAAAGCATTGGAAGGAGTCATTCATTGGCGGATGCAATCGGGCTAAATTGTGGGATCTGGAAAGTTAGAGAAAACAAGGCTCCAAGAAGTCAGTTGGCAGCAGGAGCTTGGAGGGCTCAAGTGCATGGGGTAGACTAGGCTTGGAGGGTCTTTTGTTATTTGTGTACTCCAACTTTATTCTCTAGTGGATCAATTTCGACTTGGAGGGTCGCGGAGAGGTTTTTCGCTAAGTTTTTTGGTTTCCTCTTCGATAACACGTCTTGGTGTTATCTTATGTTTGCATCTCTCTTCCCTAGTCTTTTAGCTTTCATTTTATTGTTGGTAATGGATGAATATGTCTTAGGGTAGTGTTAACGGTTCTTTGCGCTTATTTACTCTTGTTTCGCACTTAGTATAAGTTAAAGTAAAAGCTATCTAGCCGTAATTTTTAATTGGGGGTTGAACAAGCTCTTGTGTTTTAGCACAAATCCGAGCTTTCAAATATTGTTCTTTGTTACTAAATTAATTGTGGTTAGGGTTTGGTTAATGGAATCTTTTCAAAATTTAGAATACTATTGTTATTAATGAAAGGATTGATATGTTGATTTCTTCAAACTTGAAAAGAGTGGAGTGTCATTGACTTATTTCTCTTATCTAGGTTTGAGGTGGAGTGTCATTTTCTCAAACCTTAAGGGAGATTCGTGTAATTTACCTTTAAGATTTTCTATGAACAAAACTTTACAATTGGTTATTGGGGAAAAAAATTCATGAATCATGTTTGATTTTCGATTTCTTTCGGATCTAAATGTTGTTCTATTTTTCTTAGTTATTTACAAAAAAAAAAAAAAAAAAAAAAAAAAAAAAAAAAAAAATTCAAAACCTCAATATGATTTTTTTCATAAATTAAAATACCTTCCGAAATTTTTGAATGTAACACTTGAACCTTTAAGAGTTCTTCCAGAAGCAATGTTATAATTCCGTTCCTTTCCACTCGAAAGTCAAAAAATTCTATTTCAATTAGTTTATAAGTATGAATTACCTCTCTATTTCATTACTTTTTTGTTAATCCCAATTTTTCATTACTTTACTTACATATGACAATTTATTACTATCTTCATTAAGAATGTGTTTTTCTTGTTTACTTTATTTATATGATTTTTTTTATGAAGAATATGTTTTTTTTACTCATATATGACATATTATGTTATGTAATGATGATATTAATAATGTATATTATTTGATTTAGAATTAATAATTTGATACAGTATAATATTATGTGATGTAGATTTTTTTTTTTTTTTTTTTGATAATTTATGTGTTGAAGAATTAGATATATTTATTTTGTGTGTGTATAAACATAGGGTATGCCAGAATAGATTGGTAACAAAATATCCCATTACAATAAATAAACCACAATGGCCACTAGAATGGAATTGATAACTTTATCTAAAGAAAAGTTTCTTTGAGAATGACTTTCCAAATTACAAATCCTCATGAAGTTTGAGGGCAGACAATTTACAAACCCACTAATCACTATGTTGTCTTAATACAATAAAAATAAAAATAAAAATGGTTGGAGCTTCACACACATACACTTATATTACTCTAACGTAGTGATAGGCCAAGAATGTATTGACCCTTTTGGTAAAATTAATCAATTAATTAACCAAGTAAATTAATTAGATTCAATTACATGCAATAAGCGTGGTAGCACAAACAAATCACCAAATAACTAAATGTAGCGGAAATTAAATTTGACATAGGTGATTTGTTTACGAATGGGGAAAATCACCGAGAATCCACTATTATCAAAACAAGCGGTTACAAGTAAAAGGAATCTCAGTAGCTAATACCAACCTACAGTTGAACCCTTACTCCTATACACAATTGGACTTGTAATGTAGTGACAATCTCTCCTTTCAATGCACGGCTCCCAGTATGTGACTAACCAATCGATGCACGGATCCAAGTACATGATTGACACACCAACTTGAGAAAGATGTTGGCTGCAAAGTTCTTCAGTTCATCCAGACGATGAAGATCAAGAAGCTCCTTGGTTACAAAACCTTTGGCACACAAACGTAGCAGCTTCTACAAGGAAGAAGATGAACTAGGGCAAATTGTCTCCGGTCACAATTTGAGTGAATAATCACTTTGCATCAAGTTACATCACCTTGCATCAACTGAGATAACCCTTAAAATAATCCTTATATATGTCTAGGGTTGTGAGAAAAAAATCCCTACACAAATAACTTCGATATGCATGAAAAACATATCTGGAAATCTAAATTTCGTAATTTTCGATAGATACATCTTCTGTCAAGAGCTATCGAGAATTAAAACATTAAACCTCGATAGATTTATTTGTCGAGTTATCTATCGAGCTTTAATGAACTGCACTTCTTCACTTGTTTCTTGGACAAATTTGTATGGCTTCAATACTAGACTTGAACTCTTGTTCCTTAAAATATTAAACTTATCCTAGATCTACCCAATTACAAGTAAAGTGCATTTTGTCAAAGGATTAGCCAATATAACATGACATATGTTCTAACAAGTTCCACATATGTCCTAACACGTAGAATTCTATCTAAAAAAAATAGTATGGCTCATCGCATGAGAAAAGAAAAATAAAAACTTTGTAATCATTTTTTTTTTTCTCATTTGTGTATCAAGACAACTCTAGTTCTAACAAGTGAAAAACAAGTATTAAGTGTAATCATTAACAGTGGAGTTCTATTTAAATTTAAGTAAAAAAAAATTTTGAAGGTCACAAATCATCACAATTCTAAGTTTCTTAGAATGCATGCATGCATGCAACTTTTGGCTTTCCATTGCCCTTAGTTATTGAAGGCTCTCTATTTTTTCCCGTTGGAAAAGCGTTGCTATATATATATGGTCTGGATTCATTTGATCACACAGCACTCTTCGAAGTTAAATACGCAGGGGAGGGAAGTGCTATTAGAGGTGAGACAAGGCTAATGGCTACCCTTTATGCTAACGCGAAGATGGCTTTGGGGGTGAAGTTGGAGCAAGTGGAAGCAAACATACCGGAGAGGGTTGGGTTTCTACTTCCATTTTGTGTCCTACCAAAATAGATGATGGGAGTATAGTTGAAGCCACAGATCTTCTCATTAAGAGATTTAAGAGTGTTAGAAATACTGAATGAATAGTATTGTATTTCACAAGTAATAAATTATACATGAGTGCCTTTGTATAGGAGGTAGAGTGTTTAGTACAAGTATGTGTGCTATATAAGCAAACAAGGTGGGACTAAAGCCCACAAACCTATTACACATTAACAGCCCCCCTTAAACTCAAGGTGGGTGTGAAACCAACTTGATGTTGTCAACCAAAGCACAAAGGCGTCCCTTAGGATGTGACTTTGTGAAGATATCTACAAATTGATCTTTAAAGGAGATCGAGAACAGCTTGAGAGCACCATGGACAAGATGATAACGGATAAAATAACAATCGATCTTGATGTGTTTAGTCTGTTCATGGAAGACATCATTGTGAGTAATATGAATGGCACTCTGGTTGTCACAATAAAGAAGAGTAGCAGAGGATGTGGACACACCTAAGTTCTTAAGAAGCCATCGTAGCCAAAGGAGCTGATATTCTGCTTCAATACTGGAGCGGGCCACAAGGGTTTGTTTCTTGCTTTGCCAAGAAATCAGAGAAGAAACAAGAAGAAAGCAATAACTAGTGATGGACTTGTGATCAGTGGGATCTCCTGCCCAATAAGCAAGGGCATGATATTCTATTTCAGTACTAGAGCGGGCCACAAGGGTTTGTTTCTTGCTTCGCCAAGAAATCAGAGAAGAACCAAGAAGAAAGCAATAACTAGTGATGGACTTGTGATCAGTGGGATCTCCTGCCCAATAAGCAAGGGCATGATATTCTGCTTCAGTACTGGAGCGGGCCACAAGGGTTTGTTTCTTGCTTCACCAAGAAATCAGAGAAGAACCAAGAAGAAAGCAATAACTAGTGATGGACTTATGATCAGTGGGATCTCCTACCCAATCAGCATCAGAGAATGCACAGAGAGCAAGAAAAGACTAAGCAGAGTAAAAAAGGCCATGAAAGAGAGTGCTCTTCAGGTATCGAAGAATGCGCAGAACAGCAACATAGTGAGTTGATTGTAGAGCAGGCAGATACTGGCTCAACTGGTGAACATCATAGAAAATTTCTGGACGAGTGACAGTGAGATAAACTAGGCTGCCAACCAATTGTCTATAAAGAGAGGGATTAGACATTGGTTTCCCCCCCCCCCCCCCCCCCCCCCGGAAGGAGTCAGATGCACATTAGGTTCAACTAGAATGTCAACAGTCTTGCTATTAGTGAGTCCAACCCAAGACAAAATTTTGCAAAATGGTGCCTTTGTCGATGCGACGAAGAAATAAGGCAGAATCATAAGGACTGAAAATGTAACCCAATCGAAAGATGGTGGAGAAGAACTTGGCAAACCAAGCTCTTGGAGCTTGTTTAAGGCCATAAAATACATGTCGAAGGTGAAAAACCTTGTTTGATTCAACAGAAAGACTAGAAGGAGGTTACATATAAACTTCTTCACTTAAATCCCTATTAAGAAATGCATTTTTGACATCCATCTAAAAAATGTCCCATTTACTGGCAGCAACGACAGCTAAGAGGGCACGAACAGATGAGATACGAGCAACCGAAGTAAAGGTCTCTTCATAATCAATCCCATACTCCTGTGTAAAACCTTTCACAACAAGACGAGCCTTATAATACTCAATGGACCCATCAAAGCGAGTTTTGATCTTGTAGATCCACTTACAACCAACCACAGACTGTCCAAGAAGGAGAGTAACCAAATCCTAAGTATTATTTTTGGATAATGCATCAAGTTCCTCTTTCATTGCAATCTGCCATAAAGGGTTAGTGGAGGCCTCACGATAAGTGTGAGGCTCGTGTAGTGTAGCAAGGGCAGTATAACAATGATAGTCAAGTAAATGTGCAATAATGGATCTTACTCGAGTTGAGTGACGAGGAGGAATGTCTTGTGGAAAATCTTCAGGTGAAATAGGAGCAGGGGACCCAGGCTCAAAGTGGGGTAGCTCGTCATCAACCTGTTCATCTTTCACCTGTTCATTTGAGGGTGATCCAGGAGAAGCATAAAAAATATCTAGCGGTTGGATAGAGAAGTCCAAAGGTGGATCAAGAGTAGAAGGAAGATGTGACTTGTCTAGAAAGATTTCTAAACAGATGAGGTAGTTAGGGAAGAACGGAAATGAGAGAGTTCAACAAAAGGAGCAGTGTTCCCAAAAGACAATATTTCAAGAAACACGAAGACGATGAGAGACAAGATCATAACACCGATATCCCTTTTGAGTTTCACCATAGCCAAGGAAACAACAAACTCTAGATCGAGGCTCAACTTTGTTGTGCTCATGAGGCTAAAGAAGATCGAAACAGGCAAAACCAAAGGAGCGTAGGTGATGATAGTCAGGGGTGACCCAAAAAGGCGCTCATATGGAGTTTGATTATGGATGACAGTGCTTGGAATGCGATTAATAGCATAAACAGCATGAAGAGCAGCTTCACCCCAAAATGGGGCAGGAACTTTGACAGAGAGAAGAAGAGCACGAATAGTGTCAAGAACATGACTAAGTTTTCGTTCAGCTCTACCATTTTGCTGAGAGGTACCTAGACAAGTTAGGTGATGTATAGTGTCATAGGAATGCAGAAGAACTTGAAAAGCATATTGAATATATTTAAGAGCATTATCAGATCGAAAAATTTTGATACATTTAGAAAATTGTGCTTCAACCATTTTTGCAAAGTTACTGTAGGTTGGTAGTAATTAAGAACTAGATTTCATAGGAAAAATCCAACTATAACAAGAATAATCATCAATAAAGACAAAAAAATATCGAGATCCAACAATACTAGTAACAGGAGAAGGTCCCCAGACATCAGAATGAATTAACTCAAAAATACTATTAGAGGTAGATTCACTATTATTGAAAGGTAAAGCTAACTGTTTTCCTAATTGGCATGAAGTACAATCAAAATTGTCTTTGGACACAAAACCTAACAAACCCCTAGAAGCTAACTGTTCTACCCGAGAAAAGGGTGCATGACCAAGATGAGAATGCCAAAGTGCGAGAGAAGGTTAGGAGGAAATCATAGCAGCTGTAGCAGCAATAGAAACAGGAGCAACAGGTGGAAGATGAAGGATGTCCATGGGAAACATACACCCAACTCTAGGACCAGTCCCAAGCTCCTGCCCCATCCTCAGATCCTGCACAATACAACCTGAATAGTAAAAAATAAGGCGATAACCTAGTTTAGATAATTGTCCACAGAGCATAAATTATAGGATAGATTAGGTACATGGAAGACCCCAGGAACTGAAAGCTTGGAGGTCGAAACAAAACCTAGACTATTGCCATACATGGTGGAACCATCAGTTATATGAATATTAACAGGATGTGGTGCAGGGTCAAGTTTGGAAAATAAGGACGAGTGAGGTGTCATGTGCTTGCAACAGGAAAAATCAAAAAGCCAAGAGTGAGACTTACCAGGTAAAATTGAGAGAGCAGTGGAAAGAGATGAATTACTAGCCATACAAATAGCCTGAGCTATGATGTCCTATAGTTCAGTGGAGGAGAGTTTGATATTGGACCTAGAAGACTGGGACTCAATTGAGACGGAGGACATTGATGGAGTAGACTCAGTATTAGGAACAATAACAGTAGATTTGTTATGACAGTAACAAGTCTTAATAGTGTGGTCAGGACGCTTGCAATAGTTGCAAAACTTTTTGTTGGACTACTTGTGACGATTGCCAGAGCTAGAGGTATCAAACCCTAATTACGGAGGTTGCTCTATAGGGGGAGTAGAGGGAGTAGTAGCCAGAACATTAAGCTTATTCTGGGCTTGAAGGGTTGCAAGACGAGCTTCTTTTCGAACCAACTTATTTACAGCAGTATCAAGAAAGGGAGAAGGACTACGATTAAGAAGCTAACCTCAGATGGGCTCATAGTCATTGTGAAGTGACATCAAGAATTCATAGAGACGAAATTCATCTCGAACAGTAGCATATTGCTGAGCATCCTTCGAGCATACCCAAGCTAGATCAGAAAGGTCAATTTGGTCCCAAATGAAGCAAAGCTGGTCATAATAGTCATTGATAGATTGCCCTGGTTCTAACTTGAGCTAATGCAACTCAAACACTAACTAATATTTCATGGATTCATGAGAGGTGGAGTATCTTTTGTCCAACATATCCCATGCAAATTTTGCATCATCAAAGCTTCCCAACAGATTAGAGATGGAGGAAATGGAAGTATTTTGGATCCAAGTGAGGATCATGTGGTTGTGACTATTCCATTCAACCATGCGACTGATGAAGACAGTATCTTCTTCAGTTGCCCCCTTGACAAGAATAGTGATTGTACCAGCACAACTAGACATGGCAAAATGGGCGGGTCGAGTCGGGTTCAGGTCGGGTCAATAGGGTTGCAGGTTGAGTCAGGTCGGGTCAATAGGGTTGCAGGTCGAGTCAGGTCGGGTTGGGTCAGGTTAACCCGTATTTTTCACATGAATTTTTTTTTTAATTTTTTAATTTTATTTTTTTTATAAAGAAAACAACATGTATTTGCCATTTGAAAGTTATGCAACAAATTACTTGATGTAAAATGCATTATTTTGAATTCACCACTTATATTAAGAATGAACTCAATTAAATTTATTAATACTTATTCAATAATTTTAAAATTATACAAATCCTAACATTGCTATCTAAAACAAAATAATACAAAAATAAGTAAAACAAATACACAAGTTTTATTTCTACACAATATCAACATTCCAAAATATAAAACAAAATTACAAATGACTTATTGGATAACTCATTTGATAAGGAAATAAAAACATATAAGAAATTTACAATCTTGAAAATTAATTTTATAATTTATTATCAATTGTGGTTGGCACTCTATTTCAATTGAGATATACATTAAAGTTTGATTGCTACTTATTTATACATGGTCTCTTTTATGAATATCATATCATTGTTAAGCAACACACTCTAGGAAATATCATAATTTACTTTGAAAAGCCGTTTATTTTGGACATAAATTGTTGAAAAAACAAGTCTAAGCATTCATAATTTATGCTAATTTGATACTTTGGCTTCACTATTTTCACACTTGTGAATGTTTCTCACACATGTCTACAATTTTAAATCTATGTTTTTAACTCTACTGTAACCAAATTATCTTGACATGTACTTTACTATTTGATATCTAAAAATCTTTACTCATTACAGAATTCTCAACCATTTATCTTTCAATTAATTTGCATGCAGTTATGTAAATGTATCAATTGTTTTCTTAAAGCTCACAACAAACAATTAAACCAATATTGTATTAATTTTACTATTTTTTTACCAAAAAAAAAGTTTCAAAAAAATGGTTCGAGTTCGGGTCGGGTCGGGTTGACTCGCAAAAAACACGGGTTAACCCGTTTTTGGTTCGGGTCAAAAAATCGGGTTCAGGTCAGGTATTTTTTGGGGCGGGTCAGGTCGGGTCAGAAAATTCTGACTTGTTTTGCCATGCCTAAGCATAATATTGCCAAAGCATGCGACCCTTAAGAAAATTGCACATAGCTTGAGACCAAGATAAGTAATTCTTATTCCCCTCCAATATAGCATTGATGGGGCGAGGAAGAAAAATATCCTTTTTATCCATTTAGAGACACAATATGCAAAAACAGACCACAAAAATGAAATCTACATGAAAAACTGGGTAAGAAGAACCTTGACTAAAAAAGTCAACTCTTAGTCAACGGTCAAAGTCAACGCATGTTCAATGGTCAGCGGAAATGACGTCAATAGGATGACGTCAGCAGATGACTGGATACTAACGTAAGCTAGGACTAACGTGGCACTAATGACGTCATGAGTGACATCATCCTAGAGCTGTTGACGACGCGTAGGGCGCGTGAGCTTTGACGAAGAGTGCTTGGGCGGCATGTGGGGGTGCATAAGGACTCCAATGGCTGTGAGGCTTCCACAAGTGAGTAGATCGGCACAAGACGATCACAGTGGTACCTGCAGAAAATTAATCGGAGCAATATTCGCGGCGATGATGAAAAGATCAGTGGTCTTTGCAATGTGGGACTCCTCAACAGCGGTGGTTGCAAGTCCGGAACCCAAGGATGACAGTTGAGAGACGTTGGAGGTTCAACAGCGAATGGCTACAGTGGCTACTGTGACGGCAGAAGCAATGTTGAGAATGGAGTAACAATAGAGACAAGACTGCTAAGAAAAGGTAAGATTAGTGTCTCTGATATCATGTTAGAAATAATAAATGAATAGTATTGTATTTCATAAGTAATAAAATATATATGAGTGCCTTTACATAGGAGGCAGAGTGTGTAATACAAGTATATGTGCAGTACAAGTATGTGTGCTATACAAGCAAACAAGGTGGGCCTAAAGCCCACAGCCCTATTACACATTAACAAAGAGGCAGCTTAGATTGCAACGCTAGTATGCTACTCCTTTATGCAATATAAAGGAAGAAGTCATATGAGTATAAGAACATGGCAGTAAAGGAGTTGTTGGATATCATCACTTGCACATAGATCACTATTGGTAATTATGAACAAGTTGATCTTTATGAACGTTGTAAATATACATGTGGAAATTGTTCTCTAGAAAAAAAAAATAAAACAAAAAAAAAAATTTAAAGTATAAAGGACAAGGATTTCCTGCAAACATGGTTGTAGGAGTTGCTGCATACAAGGACAAGTGGCAAAAGACTAAAGTGACACAAATCCATAAATCTTGTGCAAGGCACATGAGTTGTTTGGGGATTAATTATCCGTTAACTTAACTTAACGTTTCTCTCTATCCCTCTCCTTTATGTGTGTCAAACAGTTTAAGAAAAATCAAAATCAAAATCAAAATCATCTCCTTCTCTCTTCAAAACCCATCCAACATTTCTCTCTCCTTCTCCTTGCTTTCCTTTCATCAGAAAGACAGAAACCCCAACCACATGAAGAACCCTTTAAAAAAAGCCCCTCTCACCGCATGCTCTTGCCACCGATCCCACCTATTGCTCTCTCTCTCTCTCTCTCTCTTTTCTTTTTCTTTTTTTTAATTTTTTAACTTTTTAAATTTTTTTTATTCGTATTCTGGGAAAACCAACATTTGGTTGGTTAGTTTGGGTTGGCTATTCCTCGATTCAAACGTCAACAATCATCTCTCTTTGCACGTGACTTGGAGATTCTCTCTGGAAATAAATATGTTTTCTTTTATTGTTTAAACTTTAAAACCATAAACTACATGGATTGTCTCTGAATTAACTAGATTTTCCCCTTTTGTTTCTTTGATACTATTCATTAAAAAAGAAGCTAACTATTTAGATCTGTGAATCATATAGTAAATTTTAAAAAATCAGAGAAAAAATAGTGAAAATCTCTTACTTTTCTATGTTCCTTCTCTTAAATTTATTTGGGTCTTGTGTTCATTCCTATTCGGACTAAAATACGTCAATTGGACTCCAAAACAACTCAAATTTGTTTAAAATAAAATTTAGTTTAAATACCATATAAAGGAGGGGGAAGAGATAGAGATTGAGAGAGACTCTAATGGGTTTTTAAGAGAGATAATGAGAAAAGATGATTTTGATTTTGTCTGCCTAATCTCCTTTTCCCTTTTGACACACACACACAGAGAGAGAGAGAGAGAGAGAGATGTTAACTGATAATTAAATCACAAACAAGTCATTTGCCTTGCACATTATCTATGGAATTTTTTTTTTTTTTTTAGGGGAATCAATAGTAAACTTTATTGAATAAAATTAAGGATACAATGGGGAGGAAAAAACATAAGAGCCTGTTTGGTTTGAAGAAAGAAGTACTGTTCTCTATATTCATTTTTAATTTTTTGTGAGACTCACTGCAAAAAATTTGTTTGGCTTCCAAATTTGTATTCAGTTTTCATTTTCAAAACCCAAAAAATTGGATTTAAATACCGAAAATGAAAACAACTTTTAGATGTTTTATGTTTTCATTTTCAACAAAAATGAATATAGTGACATTTTTGTAATAAACCCAAAATTGGGGCCCACGGTCAGCATTTTTGAAATTAACTCCCAACGTCTCTCTCTCTTTTCATATCCCTGTTAACACTAGCAGATCTCTGTCTCTCTCTCTCTCTCTCTCTCTCTCTCTCTCTCTTAGATTACAGAGCTATAGAGCTCTCTTCGGTCTCCATTCTCCCTTCACTCTCCTCCTATTTGGTTCCAAAACCATCCGGCATGAAAACGATCTCTCTCTCCCCGGTAAGATCCTTCATTCTCTATCTACTAGGCAAGATGAAATTTTCTCTCTCTTGGTTGAGTTCAATGGTTTTTTTTTTTTGGGCACTAAGCCGATTGGGTTGGTGGTGGGTGTGGGTGTGGATTTTGATTTGGATTTGGGTGTGGCTATAGATTTTTTTGTGGTGGGGTGTACCGGCGGGGGGGAAATGGTGGTGGGTGGTTATGGTGTAACTTTGCCTCTCTGGGTTAGGATTTGGTGGTGGTGATGGAGGTGGATTTTGATCTATTTGTGGTGGTGATGAGGTGGGACTGTGGTGGTATAGGTTTTGATTTGGGTTTAGATTTGATGATGGTAGTATGGGTTTTGAAACCATTTGCATTTGGTGGTCACATGGTGGCTATGGATTTGGTTGTGATGGGGATATGGAGATGATGGTGTCCGGTGGGAGTTGTGGCTGCCCATGGGTGTGGCCGTTTCTCTCTATCCCTTTGTGGGTGTCTATGGTGTGGCTGTGCTGCTGTGAGTTCATATATGGTGGTGGTGATGGGGTGGGTTTGGATCAATTGTGGTGGTGAATCTGGTGTTAGAGGTGGATGTAGATGGATTTAGTTTTGATTTTTCCGTTGGTGTGGGTGTTGTGTTGAATTTTTAATTGAAAAATATAAAGTGAAAAAAAGCAAAAATCTAGAACAAAAAATAATGCCACACATGAAATGGGTTGGGTAAAGAAAATGAATAAAGAATTTGAGAAACAAAAAAATGAGTTCAAAAAATGAAAAGAGAAAATGAATTCACCCTCAATGATAACCAATCAAGGCCTATAAAATGGAGGCCACTTTGGATATGTGTTTTTGCACATGATAGAGAAACGTTAACTAATAAATAATTAAACCTCCAAACGAGTCATGTGACTTGCCCATGATCTCTGATATGTGTCACTTTAGTCTTTTGCAAATGATCTATGGTAGTTTTTCTTTAAAGCGGAAGAAACGGGTCATCGGGGTTCTGGAGTGGGAGGTTGTCCAGCTGATCTTGGCAGGCTTGGATGGTCGCTGTAAGTTCCTCCCTCTTCCTTCTTGTCACCTCTGCAGTAAGAGCTTGATTCACCGCAGGCTCCAAATCCTGAAGTTCGCACCCGGCACCAGTCAGGTCATTCCAGGCCTCTTGAACTTGAGCCCTTGATGCTTCATCAAAGTCCCTCGCCCTAACAAACTTCAGGTGGTATAGCAAAGTGGTCATGCGTTCAAAAAGGGTATGCTGAAAACTCTCAGGTAAACCATTGATGTGAACTTCGACAATGGGGTGAGTACGGAAGAAATCAGCTAGGATCTGTTCTTGATCAGGAGAAGTTGCTCCGGTTGTATTGTTTGAAGAAGAATAAGTTCCATGGAAAGATAAATTAGGAAGGTCTAGGTTGGGCCAGACCGAAAGATTTTCTGGAATGGAAGGAAAGTTAGGAAACAAAGAGTTTGGACCTGCACACAAAAAAAGCATATGCTCAAGCAATTTCTTAGACAAAACTGAGTAAAGCAATAAGTCCTAAATGACGGGCTTACTTGATGGGACTGCATCTCTAGTAGCATGCTCTGTTTGTGCGCCATCAGCATCCACAAGGTGTGGAAGCTGTTCCAAGGGTTGGACTTGGGCATGTCCTTCAGAAGAACAGTGCATGTCCTGCAGAGAAAATTTTATTTGTTATTAAAGTGAATTACAGAACAAGAAAGTATGTGATCAACTAATTATTTACCCTTTCCATCTTCCTGTCCACTTCAGCAATTTGATTGCTTACCTCTTGTGGGGCTATCAGCTTTCCGCCTTCCCCATTTTCCACGCTTTTAGTTGTATTCATGTAAAGCTCTTCATATAGAGACATACACAATTACACATGTCAGAATCCCCCCAAAACAATAAGTTCAAATTCTAATGCAAACACCCCCAAAATAGAGATGAGAAATAAACCCAGAAAAAGGCTTTCAAAACCAGAGCAAATGTGCAGACGAAAACCAAAGATGCATTGATGCCTATGCATATTTTTTAAATAAGGGGCATAATTCCAGTCAGAAATAACACATTATTTCAATTCACATACACAACGGACTTCCCTAACCATTAAAAGGTGGGCTTTTGACATTTTCTATTTTTTGCTTTTGGAATGCAGAAATTGGTGAGAGTAGGTCCACATACAAATCCCAAAATGTGTACCGACTCTGCCACCTCACCTGAAACTCAAGCCCCATCGCCCACATTGATTCCGACGACGATTCCAACGAGGAAGCCCCTGAAATCGCAAAAGCTGAAACTCCGATGAAGACGACTCCTCCATTCGCACCTTCACCACAGCTCACCTCGACGTTGCCACGCGGGTGGCTCCGGTTCGGCTCGGCCCGTCCCAGCCTCAGACCCACGCCGTCCCAGCCGTCCCTGCCGCCGATCGAAGCCGCAAGCCGCACGTCTCCGACCCACGCCTCCGCCTAGTCCTCCATCTCCAGCTCTGTGATTGGTTTTTTTTTATTTTGTTTGTGATTGGTGATTTTGTTTGGTCTGAATTGAGGAAAAAGATTGGTGATTTTGTTTGGTTTGTGATTAGTTTTTTTTTTTGCTGTGGACTGGTGGTGGTGGTGGTGGTTGATGGTAGAGGTGGTTGTGGTTGTGCTATGGATGTTTTATTGACAGTGGGATATATTATTTTATTGTAGGGATATATTATTTTATTGTGATGTTTATATTATTTTATTGTGTTGAAAGCTAAAATAGAAGCACAATTGGACATAACACGTAATCTACAAAGAAGGTAGAGGACATAACATCTCTGCAGAGAAAATGATCAGTCAATATATGAGCACCTATACGTGAATGCATTACAGTTTGAATGTGGATTTTGGAGAATATTTCACCAGGTGAGTCCAATAACTCCATTGAATGAACAAATCCAATGTCACACAATGGAAAAAAAATAAAAATAAATAATTACAATGGAGTGTATGTACCTCGGAGATCCTCAAATGAATTTTTCGATGAAGAGACAAGGGATTGCCCAGATGGTTGTCCATCATTCAATTTTCGCTTAATAGGACGTGTAGGCAGCACTTTCGATGAAGGCCAGTGATGGACATTCATATTAGAACCAGATGATGAATTTTCACTTGTCCTGAGTGAATCCATCAGAAATTGAACATTTACGTATTATTATCATCCACCAATATCCAAATTTCTACATATTATCTCTTTACAAAAATGGCCAAAATAAAAACCCAAACGCTAATAAGAAATTAAAAAAACCCAAAGAAAAAATGTTAAAACAGAATATCCCATCCATTTAAACAGTCAAACAGAGAAGCCACAGTGTATTGCATGCATACATCTGAAAATCAATTCTCATCATAAATTTTTTATAAAAAGAAAAGAAAAGAAAGGGAAACCAGTACCTATGAAAGAAGATGAAGCAGAGGGTCCAAACAACATCATGCTAGCTAGAATCAGATCAGGACCCTCGTGCCAAAACCAAGATACAGAAATAGCACACGTATCAACACTAATCTAAACGTCATCGTTTAGTTTAGTGACTGATTGCCAAGTAAAGAGCATCAAACGGTGTTGTTTCAGCAGTAGCCATTAGCTTTCCAAAAGTTTGTTATGGATACAACTTTTTTATTTTTTTATTTATTTTTTATTTTTTTATAGGATGTTATGGATACAACTGTGCACGCAGGAATTCTGGAAATTCTGTTTTAGAGGTTACAGAGTTTTAATTATGTTATTATACATATATCAGTGTATCGGCGAGAGTGTATGAAACTATATAAATCAAAGTGTGTGTAATCTATGATAATCAGGAAGGAAGAAAATTCAGTTACAAATTTCTCTCTCTGGAGCTCTCTATTTTTTCTTTCTCAGTATTTTTCTCTTTGATATTTCTTCCTTTCTCCTACACTTTCTTGTTGATCAATACTGTAATAGCATTGTTTGCTTCAATCTCCATCTTTTTCAAAGATCATACTATTTTCTATTTGCAGACCATTTCACTAGGTTCACTTGGATATATCTGCTTGTTCAGAAATCTAAAGTTCATGCCAAGTTTGTTCAGTTTAAAGCTATGGTTGAAACTCAATTCTCATAGAAAATTAAAGCTTTAAGGTCTGATAGAGGAGGTGAATACACTTCCAAAGCTTTTGAGTCTTTTCTATCCTCTAACTGCATCATTCATTAAATGTCATGTCCCTACACTCCACAACAGAATGGGCTAGTAGAAAGAAGGCATAGACATCTCATTGAGACAACTATTACTCTTGTTTCTCAAGCCTGCATGCCTTCTGTTTGTTGGCCATTTGATGTATTGACAGCCACTTTCCTTATCAATCTCCTACCTACCTCAGTCTTAAATTTCCATTCACCTTGGTCCAAACTTTATCATCAAACACCTGATCTGTCCCAACTTAAGATTTTTGGTTCAGCCTGCTATCCCTTTCTTAGACCATATACCAATCACAAGTTGGACCAAAGAACCACTGATGCATCTTTCTTGGTTATCCAAGTGGTTTCAAGGGTTATATCCGCTTAGATAGAGTATCTAAGAAGCTATAGACTTCTAGACATGTCTACTTTAATGAGTCTAAATTCCCTTTTCCTAGTCTCACTGCTTCCACCAAACAAAAACCGAATCTGTCTTTGTCATTTCTCTACTCCTCTTTGGTTGTCAAATCTGCTATATCTTCACTCCAGCAATTAACCTTCCATACTAGGCTCTTCCAAAACATTATTTTCATCTTTTTCACCACCTGCATCTTCTGCACTTATTTCTCCTGCATCTGCATCACCTATCACTCCACCTACATCTGCATTTGCACCTGCATCTGACTTACCAATCACTGCACCTGCAGCCTTACCTGTTACTGCTCCTCCATTACATACACTTTCCACCTCACACCCAAATACTACCACTAATACTATTCCTACTACCTCAGCCTTACCTTCCTCTACCGTCAAAAACCATGCTTTGACCACAAGATCCAAGAGTGGCATTTCTAAGCCAAAACTATGCTACAAAACCTCCCTCTTACAAAATTGCTGCCCAATAACCTCAATGGTGTAAAGCCATGGATGATAAGTTTATAGTTTTGCAGAAACAACAGACTTGGGTGTTAGTTCCTTAGCCTCCTAATGTAAACTTGGTTGGGTGCAAATTGGTGTACAAACTAAAGCTAAACAGTGATGGGACAATCTCTCAATATAAAGCCAGACTTGTAGCCAAAGGATTTCATCAACAGGCAGGAATTGATTACACAGACTTAAAACTGTTCTAAGTGCACGAGCATCACTCTGTATCAGATCAAATGTGAGTTAATAGCAATTTAACCTAATCTCATATCAACCATTAAAAATATCAATGTTGTCACTCAAGAAGACCTGGTCAGCATTTCCATCTTCAGCAAGGACAATGATTGCACCAGCCTTCGAGATAGATACCTATGAAGCAAAAGTTGTCAGCAAAATTAATGAAGCTTACATTGGTCTTATCATCAGGTAGCTCTTATCCAACAAAGAATAATTAGTTCAATGAGGCTGTAGTACATTGTACATCTGAAATTAAAACAACTGCTATGTAAAAATAACTACTTAACAGACTTGACACTGGGGGCAGAGAAGCTAAAATCACAGAGTTGTAAAAAAGTTTGTGGAATAACTAATTTATATTTTCAAATTTACTTTCAGCTTTTGGGCTTTTTTTCGGAGGGTGAGACTTGAGAGAGGGGGGGGGGGGGGGTGGGGGGAGTGGTTATACTTATTTATTCAATTCCCTTTTGGACTGATAAGAAAAGAATGACTTCATTTCCCCCCACCCCCAAAAAAAAGAAGAAGAAGAGAGAGAGAGAGAGATAACACAAAAAAGGATGAACATAAATCTAAAATGAACTCATAAGAATTATATATTAACAGATATAAAAGTCATTAAAAGTTATGTATTTTGAGGAAGTCTGTAAACACTTTTGCCAAAAGTCTTTAGTAGATTTATTGGAGAGTTACAAACACTTAGGCAGAAGTTAGTATACTGCATTCCAACCAATGATCTCTTTAATGATCCAACTTTGCCAGTGGATTGAGATCAGTCAACAGGCTTACAGAAAGGGATTCATAACCAGAAACTAGTAATATGACAAGGCTTATATGTTGAACAACCAAAGTAGGCAGACCTTTTTCAGGCCAGCTAGAATCAGAGGGCTCCCACGTCGGCATATCACTGATGTTCCTATAAAATTGAATTCCATCTTAGCAATGTCAAGCTTTTAGGTGATTTCTTATTTCTTTTTCAGATATAAATACCATGGCAAGAACTTGATATACGTCTCACCCAACTATAACTACCTTGATTTGTTACTAAAGAGAAGTGTAAATGATGCAAACTAGCAATTACATTGACCAAGCATTATTAGTTACTTGATATCAAGAAATGATGGCTGATTAGGCAGGAGTATAACTAAATTGCTTATGAGTAAATCTCATAGTTATAACATGAAATATAAGACATTATGATACATGAAATTATCTATCATAAAAGAAGTTAAAACCCAGTGTCCAAAGAAAAAGCTGTTCAGACTCTAACCAATTTAACATATATGACAAGGGACATTAATGATACTATGTAATAAACAAAACACACTCACAGAGTGTCTCTCTCTGCGTCTTGCTCTTTTTCTGCCCTCAATTCCTTTCATATTTCAAGATACAGAATGACTCCATTATATTCAAATTTCAAAGAACACAAACAAAATATATAGAAAGATTAGTCAAACTAAATAAATATTGTGAAGGTAGTTGAGAAAACAACTACAATCCATTATGGCCCAATCAAATTTCTAAACATACTACAGAATAACAAATATACAGAGAAGTACGATATTTGCATAGTCTATCAAATGTTTACTAAAAAAAATGTTGGAATCAATTTACTATTGACTAAAACTTGTGCAAATATGAAAAAAAATACAATTAGATTCCAACTATCGCAGGAAGTATTCACAATAAAAATTATAAAAGGAAGTTACACCAGAATACATAAAACCATAAAGCATGTCACATGATTTATGATTTTTCTCTCTTCCTTTTTCTCTCTTTCTCTCTCTCTTTTGTTCATCTTTGCTGTGTACTCATACAATTCTTCGACTCTCAATTCATATTTGAAAGCTCGAAAACGTGTTGAAAACACAAGAGCTGTTTAGACCCCCTAATTAAAATTACGGCTCGATAGATTTTACACAACTTTAATATAAAGTGCGGAATAGTGTAAAAGCGAGCGGATGAACAAGTAAGCTACTCTAATCCATAAACTAAGCAACACAGCAGTATAATGGAATAAAACAAGAGTAGGGAAGAAGGATGCAAACACAGAAAACACCGAGACGTGTTCTCGAAGAGGAAACCGAAGAACTCGGCGAAAAACCTCTCCGCCGCCCTCCAAGCGGAAATCGATCCACTAGACAATCAGTTGGGATACATGAGTAAGCAAGAGACCCTCCAAGCCTAATCTACCCGATGTACCTAAGCCCTCCAAGCTCCTACTCCAACAAGGCTTCTCGGAACCGTGTCTTATCTTAGTTCTCCGGATCCCGCAACAAGCTCCATGTTGCATCTGCCATTCCAGGCTTCTTCCAATGCTTCCCAGCGGCACCAAAACGTCACTCAACACTCTCAAAAGGTGTGGTAAGTGTTTGGGCTATCAACTTCTCAAAGGTGTGGAAATGGAGAGGAAAGGGTTGAGGAGATACCACAAGCAATTGTATAGAGAAAGGTGGGGATGACAATCTCTAATTCCAAATGTGTTTGGCTAGGGTTTTCTCTCTGAAGCATTCCTCAACATTTGTGGGTAATGGGGGTTTATATAGGATAGGTGCAAAATGTGTAGGCTGGCATAACCGCATGTCTCGCGGGTGTCTCGCGGGAAGGCCTTACCCGCGAGATACTCGCGAGAGACAGCTGTCTCCACCTGGACTGACTCTTCGCATTCCAGCATGTGCAGGGCACATGCTTCACTTCGCGGGAAGCTTAGTCGCGACATACCCGCGAGATTCCTTCAGCTTCCAATTTGCTTGAGTCTTCACACACTCTCTATCACACACCCCTTACATCAATTCTCACAACAAATACAGGGTATAAACAATTGATAGTAATTACAATCAAATTTGGCACGGAATAAAAGCCAATAAAACACATAGTTGTAAATCACAACTTTACAATATTGAAGAATTATCACAGATTTTTCTCTCAGAAATTCTCTCTCTCTCTCTCTCTCTCTCTCTCTCTTCCTATCTCTCTCTTTGAGCTTCTTGACAGAGAAAGTGTTGGGAAAAATTCTATATAACTGTGAATAAATTTTAGCAAGTACAGCGGAAGCACAACCACACAATAACACAAATATTTACATGGAAACCCTTTCTCCTTGAAGGGAAAAACCACGGGACAAACTTCGAAAAATTTCACTATATTAAATAGAGATTACAATACTTAGAGATACAACTTGAGTAAAGAAAAACTCTCTTTTTCTTTTCACTCACTATTCTCTTCCTCACTATGTATTTTCTCTAACTCTCTCTATTTTTCTCTTCTCTTTTTGCTTGCTCTTACTCACGCACCAATCCTCACACTTCGGGACTTCACTTGTTTTTTCCCACATCTTCACTGGCCAAATGGCCTCCCTATTTATTTGTTTCACCTTTTCTTCTTTTCTTCCTTTCACACTCTTCTCTTCAAATCACAATAAATGCAAATCACTTACTTTGACTTTGCTTCAACCAAAATCTCTTTTCTTCAGCTCTCTGCCATAGCCGAATCTTTTCTTGCTTTTGCTTCTTTCTTTTCTTTTGTCTTCAGCGTGTCCAACACACTAAGCCAACAACTCCAATAACTCATGGTGACTTTTTGTACATAATGAAGAAAAATTAAGAAACATGAAGACATGCTCATTAAATGAGCATGTCTATTACGTGGGCTGGATTCATGGTGCAATGCACCCAACAGGAAGTACAGAATTGATGAAGAAGAAGAATAAGGAGTTGTGTTTGAAATTTGAGGAAGATGAAGACTAACGGCTAGTTCTGACAAGGGTAACTTAGTGCCCGTTTGTTTCAACATTTTGAGCCCAAAAGTCACGTTTTGAAAACAGCTGGCCCAAAAGTCCGTTTGGCTAGTGAAAAAACGCAACTTTTATTAAAAAGTTGCGTTTTATAACTCTGAAGAAAACGCGCATTCCCTAAATGCTATCTTCAGGTCCATTTTGCAAAACGTTAGGTGCGCGTTTTGATATATCCGTTGGGGTGAGCTGGGCAATTACCAAATTGCCCTCAAATAAAGGATGCTCATGTCTTCAGATCACGCACAGTCCCTCATTCCTCTCATCTCATCTCATCTCTCTGCTCTGCGCAAAGCCATCTCCCTCATGCCTCTCAGCTCTGCCCTCGCTGTGTTGCTACAAGCCTCTCCTTGCGCGTAAGTCTCTGTTTTCTTTTGCCATCCGTTCAAAATCTTCTTCCTCTTCTTCTTCTTTCTTCTCGTCTTCTTCAACGGGCACTCCTCTGTATTTTTGTCAACTTTAATTTTATGTCTAATCCGATCTGAGAAATACATTTTGAAGGTAGAGTTTTGATCAACAAAACACCAAGAAACACCGATCTGCTACCAAAAACCACCAGGTACCAAAACTGAGACCGGTCTTTTTTTTTTTTTTTTTCTACCTATCAAAAAAAAATTTCAGATCTTGCATGCTTTGTTCTTGCTAAAGATCTATTTGTTCTCTTGCCGGGTACTGAAAAAAATTTGTGGGTACATGCTTCGTAATTTTTTATTTTATTTTAATTTTGTGGATGCTCTGTCTTAAGTTATGCCATATCTGATTTGGGTATTTTAGAAATATAAAGAATGAGAAAGAAAGAAGAATTTTTAGAAGAAATATAAATATTTTTCATGCTGGTTGTCGTGGTTCGTTGAGTATGTGACATTCTAGAATATTGGGCTTGTTTGGTTGCTGCATGGTGAGGTGCTGCAGGGTGTGCATGCTCTGCTGATGTGGGGTGCGTCTGCTGCACACGCATGCCCCATCAGCAGCAGATGCACCCCACATCAGCAGAGCACGCACACCCCATCAGCACCCCACACAAGTTTTTTTGTTTTAATGTTGATTATTAGTTATTTAATTATCTGGTTTTAAGGTTGTGGTTGAAAGCCTTTTGCTTGATATGAATTTTCAAGTTTTAGTTATGTTATGGGGTTATATTTATTTTTATGTTTTCTAGTACTGAGTGGTAGCTTGAGTTTTTTGGGTTGGTTTTTGTGGCTTTTGTTGATTATTAGTTATGTGATTTTCTGGGTTTTGAATGCTTTGGTGTAAGAATTTATTACTTAGTTTAAGAATTGAGGTTTGCATACACTAGTTTGGTTTCCTATGTTCTCCTCTGGCCATGTATATAAATGGATTTCTATAAAAGCTGAAGGTTCTTTTACTTTTTGACTCTTGAGGAGATATCCTAATTTTACACCACTGGATCATTGTTAATTTTTCTTCTATTTCCTTTGAATTAACCACAAAAATATAAATGTCTTGTCTTGACAAATGCACAACTTAGCTGTTAGCAAAACATAGTTTGATGCAAAGGGTGTAATGCCATTTATTGTTGATGGATTTGAGTTGGATTTACATATATGCGGTTATGAATTTCAGTTTGATATCTTCTTATCCTTTTCACTCTTCATGGGACTATGCATTGAAAGTAACCATAAGGATCAAGTTTCAGATATTTTGTGGACATGAGATTGACTTCAATGATATATTTCTATATCCATTCTACAATTATTACTTTGGATAGGGATTTATAGTAGTCACAGTATCTACAATTGTTATACCTATGATAATATATACATATGGGGTATCCCTAACTCTAAAAATTTGAAATCTTCTATCATTCACTCTGCTACTTCATGTGACTTGCACTTGCACTTGCACTTATTAGCAATTTAAAATATAATGGAAAATTGATTTCGATGTCATTTCTTTTCATTGCTAGATGGTATTTTTTTTTTTTTTTTTTTTTCGTTTTCTTGCATTTTTCTTGCACAATTTTCTTGAAAAAATTTAAACATATATACTTATTTCCGGTTAATCTAGTTGAAGTCCACCCTAGGTAGTGATCATTATTTGTTAATTTAAGGCTTCTAGTTTAAAGGTTTTATAGTCTCTTATCTTATACTTGGGGAGAACTCATCAAAAACCATTTATAAAACCATTATAAGACCACCTATGCTTTATAGGATTGAATGTTGAGTTATTAAGAGTAGTCTATTGCAATGAACCTGACTGCTTTTGAGGCCAGTATCCTCGATTTTGGCAGCAATTTTCTAGCTGTGTTTACTGACTAGTGAGTGTACAAACGGTGCTCTTGTGAGTTGTGACATGATGAGATTCCTCTCTAGCCCTTTCTATTTTAATGCTCAGACTAGGCAACAATTTTTTTTTTTTTTTTTTTGTGGATTTATTAATTCATGTTTGTAACTAGTTCACTAAATTGTATGAATTCTATTTTTTGCATTTCTTATGGTTGGTTAACTTTTTATAGATGGGTAAAAAAACCACTTCCAACCCCGAGGTAAAAAGGGCTAGAGCAGATTGGGATATTAATCCAACGTGGACAACTACTTTTTGTAAACTTTGTGTGGAACAAATTCAAGACGGCAATAGAACAAAAGGTGCTGGCTTTAGTACCGAAGGTTGGTTCAATTTGGTGACCAATTTTTTTAATGAGACCGGTCAAAACTATGATAAGGACCAATTAAAAAGTAGGTGGGATGTATTAAAAGGTGATTGGAGAGTGTGGGAACAATTGAGGAATCATGACACAGGTTTAGGTTGGGATGCAGTGAAGGGAACGATTGCTGCTCCTGATGATTGGTGGAACTGGAAGTTGAATGTGAGTTGAGTATTTTATTAATATGTAGTTAGTTGGAGATAGTTTTTTTATATTATTGTTATATGAGTAAAATTACAATTACATTTTGTAGGAATTACCCAAAGCTAGAAAATTTCGAGAGAAAGGTCCACAGAATCTAGAACAACTTGAAATAATGTTTAGAGATGTTACAGCAACTAGGGTAGCTGCATGGACCCCTTCTTCAAATACACTCTCTCCAACAATGCCAGAAGAGGGTGCTGGTGATTCAGATGGTAGCTCCGAATTTAAGGATAACCAATGTGACATGAGTTTAGACATTAATAGTTTGCAGCAAGGACATACTAGTCAATCATGTAGTTCAGGACAAAAGCGAACTAGTGAATCAATACCCTCACAGAAGAAAAAGAAGAAGATAGGAGGAGCTGCAATGTTGGACGATCGTATTAGTCAATTAATAACTGTATGTCAGAATAGGTCTGAAGGTACTTCTCGAGAGTCACCAAGTTCAGTTGAAAATGTCATGGCAATTGTGAGAGCACTTCCTGGAGTGGAAAGTACATTTGTGGTTCAAGCTTCAATTATCTTACTAAAATGGTCACGTAGGGAGATGTTCCTAACTTTCAAGGAACCAGAGTCACAGCTGGAGTGGCTACAAGAAATGATTTATAACCAAAAGAAGTGACCAACCTTATGTGGTATTAACTATGTTGTATTGGCTATGTTGTATTAACTTTAAACTAAGTTATGTGATATTTAGTATTAGCTTTGAACTAATATATGTGTAATGTAAACACATTTGAAATTTTCATTACAGTGTTATGTACTTGATGTTCTGAATTGTCTTGGTATGTTCTGAATTGTGGATATGTTCTGATTATTATGTTGATTTATATTAAAGTAGTTGAACAGTTTTAGACCCCTTAAACTAATCAGATTAACCTAGTAAATTAGCCAAGTTATTAACTTAGTCAAATTATGCAATTCTAGGTTATCACAAACATACAATCATATCAAAAATATAAAGCAGTGGAATAATAAAGAACACAATGATATGATCACCCAAGATACCACACAGTAAAAACTTGGGGAGGATTTGACCTAGCTATCCTCAAGGTAAACTCGAATCTACTATATTAAAGAATTGAAGTTCATACAAAAGGACTTACAAGCTCCCCGCTTGACTTCCTAATGCTACCCACCAGTAGAACTTACTAACACGACCACGTGCAAGCTCCGAATCCACGGACTCCTTCTTTCTTGGATTCTCCAATCAGCTACAAGCACCCACGCTTGTTATTCTTTAAGCTCCAATGGCAGCAACCGAGATGATCATCAAGATGTTGAAGTTGTCTCTACCTTGAAAACCCTAAGCTTTGTGTAATGGAAAGCTCCTCTAGATCTCACAAGAGATTTACACAAAACAGAAAAGTATGAGCAACAATACAATTGGAGCAACTCTAAAAACGTGGCTAGGGTTTTGCCTTTTATACCTAGGGCAAAAACATAAAATCTTAAACGTTTAATGAGTTAGGGCTGAGTTGGAAAATTCTGCAGAAAAACATTCTGGCCGACTTTCGATCGATCGAGCCAGGCCGAAATGCACTAATACATCTACAGCCTCTCGATTCCAACTTTACATGAATTACACAACTTTGAGCAAGCCTAAACAAGACTAAACATATTGTTTTGATCATGGTTTACCAACATTACACATTAGAGTTCTAAATACATAAAATCCTAAGTCTTTAGAACCTAACGAACTCCCCATTTGGCAATCCGTGACAAAACACAAATTAAAAGCTCAAAGTTTACAAGCAAAAGCCCTTTACAAAAATAATGCTCATAAACTCAAATTCAATTCTAACTACTATCCATCAGTTGCAAGTGTAGACAGCAGCTCAATTGAATCAACCTATATATTCCTGAAACACTCAACAAACGCATAAATGCATGTGTGACAGAAAACAGTAAATCAACAGGTATAACATTCCTGTATGATTCACACAACACATAATAAAGACATATATCAATGAACAACTCATAAATATAAATCAATAAACAATGAATCACAAGAAACAAGAATCATGTATATATCATGTATATCAAAAAAAATGTTACTCCCCCTAACATGAATAGCCCCAAAAATGATATACAAAGTGAAGCACCTAGATACAATCTAAAAATTCCATGTTAGGACATATGTGTTTTCACTTGTTAAGAACATATGTCACTTATTTATGTAAATTGGCTAATCCTTTTGACAAAACGCACTCTACTTGTAATTGGGTAGTTCTAGGTGTTTTTAATACTACAAGAAACAAAGTTTCAAGATCAAGTGTTGAAGTCATCAAGTCTGCCCAAGAAAAAGCAAGCTGAAGTGCAAATTCATTAATTCTCGACACCTGCTCGATAGCTACCTCGACACCTGCTATCTGTCGAGAATTACAAAATCAGATTTTCTGATTTGATTTTCTTGGGATTCGTGAATATAGTTTTGGGCCTTCTTTTCTTCTAACCCTAAACATATAAAAGAATTGTTTTAAGAGCCGTCAAATTGTACACAAGTTGCAAAAGCATTGAGCAATCTTTGTTCAAGCAAATTGTGATCAAAAGACGAAGTTCTTAACCTAGTTCATCTTCTCTCAAGAAGTTGTTGTGTATTTGCACCAAAGGGTTTTGTAACCAAGCATCTTCCTGATCTTCATCGTGTAGGATGAACTGAAGAACTTTGCAGCCAACCTCTCCTCTTTAGTTGGTGTTTGAAGTCGCGTACTGGGATCCGCGCATTGGTTAGTCACATACTTGGGAGCCATGCATCAAAGGTGGAAATTGTCACTACAGATCAAGTCCAATTGGGTATTGGGGTAAGAGTTCAACTGTAGGTTGGTAAGGTACTTGGGATTCCTTTACTTGTAACCGCTTGATTTGATAATAGTGGAGTTTCGGGAGTGGTGACCTGAAAATCACCCGGTGGGGTTTTTTGCCGTTAAGGTTTTCCCCATTCGTAAACAAATCACCGTGTTATTTAATTTCCGCTGCATATTTAGTTTTTGGTGATTTGTTTGTGCTTCCACGCAATTGCATGATTAATTGATTAATTAATAACTTGGCTAATTAATTAATTGGTATAATCACAAGGGGTCATTCAGATTGTGGCCTATCACTCCACTAGCTCCTCAAAACAAAAAAAATACTCCCCCTCACTACAAAAACCCCTCTACAAGTCAAAACTCTACTCCCCCTTTTTGTGACGGAATGCCAAAGGGCAACCACAAGCCATCATCAAAAGGAGGTGGTGAGGGTGAATGAAGATGCATTCAAGTTGGCTCGCAGAGCACGAATCTCATCAAGCAAGTCCACCAAAACCTGACCATGAGTCGCCTGAACGGTCATGACAGTCTCCAAGGTACGACGAACATCAAAGTCATCCGAAGGAGGTGGAGGAATATCAGCAGCAGCAGTATCACCAACAGGATCAGAAACATCCTCACCAGCAGGACCTGTAGAAGAAGAGGGAGGAGGTGCGCTACTAGAAGGCTCAGACCTAGGGTGTTTAGAGCCAGCTCGAATGTGAGCAGCCCTTTGTCTAAGAAAAGAGGCACCTATAGGAGTAATACATCTTTAAGGTACATTATTTTTTGTAATCAAATTTATCTATTGTCCATCAAAACATTATCTCTTTGCTCTAAAAGGAGAGAGAACTCCTAAAATAGAAAATGTTGGAAAACTTTTGTAAATTTCGAAAAAAAAAATGAAAAGTTAGAGGATCCTAAAATCATATTCAGAATAATTACTCAATTTATAACGTTCTTTTTTATTTAAAACTTTTTTATTAGTACTTTTTTTTTTTTTTGAGAGAGTTTCAACCTATGACATCTGCTCCTGATGATAGCTCTTTATCATCAGACCAAGACACCAATCAGTTTTTGGTGTAGATGGGGATTGAACCCCAAATTTCTTATACAACCATCCGAGACTTTACTAATTGAGCTAACTAGAACCCACTTAGTACTTCTTTTATTATAAGCCTTTTGATCCTTAAAGTTTAAACGGCTAGTGCCATATATGTACTTCTTTTACCGTTAGATCTTTTCTATCTTTGATTCTTTAAAAAAGAAGAAGATATTTTCTCATTAAATGTATTGTACATAAATATGAGTTTAAACAATCATACAAATTTTTAAAAGATTTTATCTTATATAAATAAATAATTAAAAATAAATAAAGAGATAGTATTATTTAAAGAGATAAACAATAATTCATCAAAAGATAAAAGTGAGGGGGAGGAAGATAATCATGATAAGTAATACTATAAGATTATTACCAAAAAAAAAAAAAAAGTACTAACCGTACAATACATCATACGTTTTATAAAATAATATAAAATAGATAAATTAATTAAAGAAAAATTTTAGGAGGGAAAAAGGAAAAATAAATAATTTATTAATAATTTATATTTAGTTTTTTTTTTAATGAAAATTTATATTTAGTTTTTTTTAGAAGAAAATTTATATTTAGAGTGTTTAACTTTTTATCAATAAAACTATAAATTCTGTAAGTTTATAATAAAAGACTTTGGATATTTACCTTTGGTGATTACATAAGTCATGGGATTTGAGGTTACTTCAGATTCCTTTGTCGTTGGGGCTAAAAATATTCCTTTCTCGTTTATAGGAACAGTAACGGGACTAGTATGTCAGTGGGCATTGAGAAACACTAGAAATGAGGACTACCTGAGCTAATGATAGAGGCAAGAAAACTTTCCGACCAAGTCCCATTAATTGATCATAACGATATCGTGGAAATGCTGCACAGACCCATCTATATATATAATGATAGGTAAAGCAGAGAGAAAATCAAATTAAATTTCAATTTGGAATTCAATTAGAGTCTAATTTTGCGCCATGTGTCTCATCTAATTTAAATTTTAGAATTTTGTACCAAGTGAGTTAATTTAGTGTAAAAATTGAATTTCAAATAGAGTTTAATTTTGCGTCATGTGTCCCATCTAATCTAAATTTTTAAATTTTTGTGCCAAATTAGTTAATTTAGTGTAGAAAACGAGGAGTCCAATATAATAAACCATAAAAAACATAATCATATAACTAAAAAAAATTCAAATTTATAAGTGTGTATATATATATATATATTAATAGGTAAAATTTAGAGAAAATTGAATTAGAATTTGAAATTATAATCCAATTTTGCGCCATGTATCTAAATTTATGTAAGAATTACACCATAATTATCCACTTAATCTTGTGTCATGTGTCTACTTAAGTTTTTTAATCTTTGTGTCAATTGAGTTAATGAGTGAAAAATACTAAGAATCTAATATTAATGAACTATAAAATTTTTAAAAAAAAAATCACATATACTCAATAAAAATCACCACATATTTCTCAAAAAATAAAAAATAAAAATAAAAATCACCACATAACAAAAATCACCACACGATCTATCTTATTAATAATTAGAAAAAAAAAATTATCATAAATAGTATTAAATTTAGGTAAGAATTTTAATATGTGACTAATTATGTTTACTTTAAAAAATATTTTGATTAATTATCTATATTTTATGATAAAAAATGTATTTAATTTTAAATGTATCTATATGAATGCATGAATGCATGTGTTACAAGCTTTAAAAAAAAATTAATTTGACTAATTATTTATATTTTTATAATAAAAATTTTGTTTAATTTTAAATGCATTCATGCGTTTACATGGAGTTATATGCAAGTATATATAAAAATAGAAACAGAGTCACCTTGATACTAAACCATCCCACTATTTTAGCCCACAGATTAGGTTTATTCCTCGAAGATTCACGTTGACTCTACTTATATATATAATCATCCCCATGAAATCGTTTTTCTTATGAGTTTTGTAATTTTTTTTTTTTTTATTAAGAACAAAGTAGTACTAGTTAGAATTATTTCAACATGCTAAACCACATACCAGTGTCTCTATTGTTAAAAATGGGTAAGTATGAAATCAAATTGCTGGGTGAAAAGGTTAAGGTAAGTGTTGTTGATGTTGCTTCTATGGTTGATGCTAAGATAAATGAGTTACAATCTTCATTAAAGGCTTTGCTGAGGCGTGTTGTAGGACTCGATGGTAAGACTGTTCCAGTTGAATCTACTAAGTATAGTGGCAGCATTTTGATTCTTTGTGTTGGGACTAGTTGCTTGGTTATCCAAGTTTTGCTACTTAAACCGTTTTCCTTGTTCCCTCTTGCAACAATCTAATTCAATTCGGAAAAAGCAAAATATGTTTAAGCAGTTCTAAAATGATAAAATCTTGAACATATCAATGTCATAATTAAATTACATTAACTAATATCCTATATGTTTAATAACCCATAACACTACTACAATTGGCAATTTCCGTGTGTAAGCATGGTTTACACACTAGTATTAACTAGTATATAGCCCCGTGCATATGCACGGGTACAATTAAAAACAATCACAATTACATTATTCAATTCAAATTATACATGGTATTAGCTTACACCTTTTTTAAACCATACGTTTTTAAAATATGTAATAGTTTCTCATTATATATATGTGTGTGTATATATATGTAAAATTTAGAATTTAATTAGATTTAGACTTTTTTGGTTTTTGTACCCAATAATTCCCTTGCTACAAAATTTAAAAATTTAGATGGACATGCGGCACAAAATTGGACTTCAATTGAATTTGGCCTCTTTGATATTTACACTCAATAATTCACTTGACACAACAATTAAAAATTAAATAAGACACATGGCACAAAATTGACAATCTAATTGGATTTTCTCTAAACTTTGGCTTTTAATATATACATATATATATATATATATGTATATATGTATATATTAATGTGGGGTCAAAGAATTTGGCAACCCCGGCCCATTTTATACTAGGCCTAAGGCCCACGCCGAGGAGGAAGGAATGTCCGAGGACGAACAAAGAGGGTCCACCTCGCCAAGAAGCATCTCTGAGGACAACCCTGTCCTCGGCCAACCGAGATCATAGAAGGGAAGAACAGCACGCCATCAAAGGCAACCTCCCAGAGCGTCCCAAGAAAAAGGACAAGTACAATGGGTCAACCATGGGAGCATGGTGGAGGAGCAATTCAGGGAGAAACTGTCACCTCCACATTAAATGCCCACAACTAACGTTCTGGCCGCATTAATGAGGAAATGACCCCTGAACAGTGCTGCCTTGGTTGCTGCAACCCACAGAAAGTTTGAGAAGGTGGCTGATGGGACAGGCACTCAAGTAGTGACCTGCATGATCAACAAATGGAGGGCCAAGATCAACTGAAAGGGGGTATATAATGTAAGAGGTCCTCCAGAGAAAGGGACCAAAAATGAGAAATAGAGAACACTGTAGCAATTTGTATCTTCTTTGAAACCTTTGTAACCAAGTACTGGAGAAATAATAAGAACTACTAGCTCCTCAGAGGAGGGCCGAGGACAGGATCTCACACTTTAGCCCATGTCCTTGTTATTCAACCCATTCATTGCCATGTCTAGTTGTTGTAACCCTCACTAAGGCCTAGTTCTTCAATTCACTCTCTATAAATTTATTGTGTTGGGCTAGTTGGGTTTGAGTCCATTCATCCAAAAGAAAAAGTGCTCAAACCCAATCCCTACAATTGGCGCCGTCTATGGGGAGAACTTGTGTGTTAGTAAGGGCAACAATCAAGCATGGCAGGATCAAGCACTCATGAAGCAGGCTCCTATCAGCCTGAACTGGCTGGATCCCAACAACAGGGTAACTTTCTCAACCCTGAGCGTAATCAAAATGAAGAGAATGGAAGGTTTCGAGAGGGAAGTGTGCACACCACTCAAACCAGCAGAAGCCACACTCACGTGGGCAGTCACGTATCCCAGGGATAGAATGATAAGCAGGCCATACAGCGAGAGATAGATGACTTGAAGAGAAAGCTGCACCATGCACAACGAAGGCGGTCTCATTCTAGCCCCAACATGCCTTCTAATGATGAAAGTGATGATGACTATAGACAAAGATCGCGAACCCCTCCAAGCAAGACTTTCTCTCACGAAGAAGAGAACTACCGTAGGCGTAAACGTAAAAGCCCATCTCCTAGGGGCTTGGGAAACGATGCCATGAGCAGGGCACTAGATCAACTCTTCAAGTCACCTTTCACACGCCAAATAGAAGGGGCTACGCTTCCTCGGCGATTCCAACAGCCAACCTTCACCATTTATAACGGCAAAATAGATCCCAAGTGGCGATGAGGTGGTTCAATGGCTTAAAGAAGAATTATATAAATTCGTATAGGCAGCTAACCCAAGCCTTCAGCTCCCGTTTTGTTACAAACAGTCGAGCTCCTCGGCCCTTGAATGCGTTATTATCTTTGTCCATGCATGATGGAGAAACTCTAAAGGCCTACTCGGATAGATATTGGGAGATGTATAATGAAATGAACGACAATTTTGATGATGTCGCTATTAGCACCTTCAAAACAGTCTCCCAATCGAGCACGGCTTAAGGAAGTCTCTGACGGGCAAGCCTGCCACCAGTGTGCGTCAACTGATGGATCGGATCAATAAGTATAAACGAGTAGAGGAAGACCAGCTGCAAGGCAAGGGAAAAGAGAAGGTTATCCCTCAGGAGAGGAGGGATTTCAGGTCGGACTGATACCACAGCAACCGCCCGAGGAGGGACTTTGTAGGGCAACCCGGAGCAGCCAACACTCAGACTATCAATGCTGTATTCTGAGAACCGGTACATCGGGTGTTGGAGAAAATCAAGAAAGAGCCATACTTTAGGTGGCCGAATAAGATGGCAGGAGAACCCGCGAGGCGCAATCAGAACCTTTATTGCCAATACCACCAGGACCACGGACATACCACGAAGAGCTGCAGGAACCTCTGGAACTATCTGGACCAGCTAGTCCGAGAAGTAAAGCTGAAGCACCTTCTGCATCATTCCAGTGGTCATCAAGGCCAGACCCATCAAGAGCCCCAAAGAGATATTGCCCTAGGGCCACCTGTAGGGACAATCAATGTAATCTTGGCAGAGCCAGGAAGAATAAGCCCGCGCCCTGCGCGAGTGTTGTCTGTGGCTCAGCTGCCTGCTGAGGAGTCCCAACCAAAGCCGAAGAGGGCCAGGATGAGGTTTCACCCAATCCTGAGTTTTTCAGAAGAAGACAAGGCTAGAACCACCCAGCCCCACGACGATGCGCTGGTGATCACTCTCAGAATCGGGGACTACGATGTGAAAAGAGTGATGGTGGATGGTGGCAGTGCGGCCGAGGTTATGTACCCCGACCTTTACAAGGGGCTGAGGTTAAAACTGGAAGATTTGATGCCCTATAGCTCTCCTTTGATGAGCTTCAATGGAAAGCTTGTTATTCCAAAGGGCATGATTAAGCTACCCATCCAGACCAGCCCAGAGATAGTGGAGGTGAATTTTATTGTGGTGGACACCTACTCTCCATATACGGCCATCATCAGTATGCCCTAGCTCCATGCCTTGGGGGCTGTCGCCTCCTCCTTGCATCAGAAGGTGAAATTCTCGTCAGGGGACCAGGTTCTCGAAGTCCGCGTTTGCCAATCCACGGCAAGGCAGTGTATGGTGGCCGCCATTTCACATCGGCTCGACGCGGAGTCCTCGACCTCTGCTGAAAAGAACTTATAGCAATCAAAGGCACTGGTGTCGCCTCCCGACACTGCTGCCAAGGAGGCAAAATGTGAAGACCTAGAAAGGGTGGTCATTGGCAACGATCCAAAGAAATTCTTTCAGGTCAGGGCTCAGCTGCCTCTTCAGGAAAAGGAGGAGTTGATTGGGTTTCTCAAAAGAAATATTGACGTATTTGCATGGGATGCCTATGATGCTCTAGGGATTGATCCAACCTTCATCTATCACCATCTCAATGTCAACCCATCCATCTCTCCCAAGAAGCAGCCACCTCGGCGCCCTTCAAGAGAGCACGCTGAGGCGATTAGGGACGAAGTGAAGAAGCTTAAGTGTGCAGGGGCTATCAAAGAGGTTTTTTACCCCGAATGGTTGGCTAACACCGTGGTGGTCAAGAAGAAAAGTGGAAAATGGCGGGTTTGCGTAGACTTCATGGACTTAAATAGGGCATGCCTAAAAGACCCGTTCCCCATGCCTTGGATAGACCAGCTGGTGGATGCAACCGCGGGTCATCCTCGGATGAGCTTCTTAGATGCCTTTCAAGGCTATCATCAAATACCACTGGCCTTGGAGGATCAGAAGAAGACAGCCTTCATGACACCTATTGGGAACTCCCACTACAAGGTAATGTCGTTCGGTCTGAAGAACGCAGGGTCCACTTATCAGAGGATGATGACAAGGATGTTCGAGCCGCAGTTGGGCAAGAGCATCAAAATCTATGTCGATGATATGGTGGTGAAGAGTAAGGTGGTGACTGGGCATTTAGGAGACCTCAGCAGCACCTTTGATGTCTTAAGGAAGCACAAGCTGCGCCTAAATGCTTCCAAATGCTCATTTGGCGTAGGATCAGGCAAGTTCCTAGGCTACATGGTTACACATAGGGGTATTGAGGTTAATCCTGACCAGATCAAAGCTATTAATGATTTAAAACCACCACAAAACGCCAAAGAGGTCCAAAAGCTTACTGGAATGATCGCAGCCTTGAACCGGTTCATTTCCAGGTCGGTGGATAGGTGCAGACCATCCTATCTCTTGATCAACAAGTGGAAAGGATTTGAGTGGTCCGAGGACTGTATTGTGGCCTTCCAGCAACACAAGGAGTACCTGTCCCGACCACCTATCATGTCCAGTCCTGAGGCCGATGAAGTCCTATACGTATACATTGTTGTGGCCCCTCATGCTGTGAGCCTGGTGCTAATACGTGATGACAATGGCATCCAAAAGCCAGTCTATTACGTGAGCAAGTCACTACATGAGGTTGAGGTCCGATACTTGCCCTTGGAGAAAGCCATACTAGTTGTGGTCCATGCCACGCGAAAGCTTCCCCATTATTTCCAAGCCCACACAGTGGCTGTACTAACCCAACTACCCTTGAAGTCTGTACTTCGGACTGCTGATTACACTGGAATGATTGCCATATGGAACACAATTCTCGGAGCTTTTGACATCAAGTACATGCTTCGGACCTCTATAAAAGGGCAGATCTTGGCTGACTTGGTAGCCGAATTTGCTGAACCACCAGTAGAAATAGTAGCAGAGGGGCGAAGCATGGATGGAAAATCGGTTAGGGTAATCTCTATGCTAGGACCCCCATGTTGAAAGGTGTACGTTGATGGTGCAGCAAATCAAAGGGGATCTGGAGTGAGACTAGTCCTAGTATCTCCTGAGAATACTATCATAGAGAAGTCCCTGAGACTTGGGTTCTCGGCCACAAATAACGAAGCCGAGTATGAGGCCTTGTTACAAGGAATGACCATGGTGCAAAAAATGGGAGGAAAAGCAGTAGAGATGTTCTCGAACTCGAGATTAGTAGTGGGCCAGGTAAAGGGAAAGTTGGAAGCTAGGGATGCGAGGATGCAAGAGTACTTAAGCTAGGTCAAACGCTTGCAGTCAGACTTCGATCTTTTCAACTTGTCACACGCCTCCAGAAGTGGAAACACCCATGCTGATTCTTTGGCCACGCTTGTTACCTCCTCAGTAGGGGGCCTGCCTCGGATTATTCTTGTTGAGCATCTGGATAGGGCAAACGAGGTCACAAAAGGCATGATTCATGTCCACCAAGTTAGAACGGGTCCTAGCTGGATGGATCCTATAGTGAGATTCCTCAAAGATGATATTCTGCCCGAGGAGAAGTCAGAGGCTGAGAAAATACGAAGAAAAGCTCCTCGGTTCTGGTTGTCCAAGGACCACAAATTGTATAAGCGCTCACATTCTAGGCCATATTTATTGTGCATCCACCCTGAAGCGTCAGAATTACTGCTCGAAGAACTGCACGAAGGGATCTATGGGAGTCACACAGAAGGAAGATCTCTATCGCACCGAGCCATTACCCAAGGATATTGGTGGCCGAGGATGCAGAAGGAAGCCCTGGAATATATTAAGAAATGTGACCAGTGCCAGAGGTTTGCCCCAAATATTCATCAGCCAGAAGGGGCCCTCAATCCTTTGTCCAGTCCATGGCCGTTTGCCCAGTGGGACCTGGACATCGTAGGTCCTTTCCCCAAAGCGCCAGGGAATAAAAGATATCTGCTGGTCGACACAGATTACTTTGCCAAATGGGTCGAAGCTGAGCCATTGGCCAATATCAGAGATGTGGATGCTAAGAAATTCATCTGGAGAAACATTGTTACGCAGTTTAGGGTCCCTCATACTCTCATTTCAGACAATGGACTCCAATTTGACAGGAAAGCCTTCAAAAGATACTGTTGCGAATTGAGGATCACAAACAGGTACTCAACTCCAGCTTATCCTCAAGGAAATGGACAGGCCGAGGCTATCAACAAGGTCATAATCAACGGGCTTAAGAAGAGACTGGACGACGCCAAGGGAAAATGGGTAGAGGAGCTGCCACATGTCCTATGGACTTACAGGCCTACACCACGACGGTCAACAGGAAAGACACCTTTTGCCATGACCTATGGGGCCGAGGCTGTTATCCCTCTAGAGGCAAACTTCCCAATGCTGAGGACGAGCTCCTTCACTCCAAGCAGTAATGATGGACTACTAGGGAAGAGCCTAGACATGATCGATGAACGAAGATAAAAGACAATGATCTAGTTGGCCTATTACCACCAGAAGCTCAAACAGAGATACGATGCCAACGTGAAGCTGAGACCACTAGCACTAGGGGACTTAGTGCTGAGGAAAATTGTGGGTGCTGCCAAGAACCCATCCTTTGGAAAGCTGGGACCCAATTGGGAAGGACCATACCGAATTACCTCAGTAGCAGGGATAGGTGCATACTACTTAGAGGACTTAGACGAAAAAGCTGTACCTCATCCATGGAATGTAAATAACTTGAGAATGTATTATTATTAATAAAAGCATTTCTATATTCCAAATTTTAAGTCTATTATGATTATACGTCTTATATTTCAAGAAAAATCTAAGTACTAGACAGAACCAAGGTCTTGCGTGGTCCTCGGACTCAAACCTATGGGGAAACTAGTTACTTCAAGAAAAATCTAAGTACTAGACAGAACCAAGGTCTTGCATGGTCCTCAGACTCAAACCTATGGGGAAACTAGCTACTTCAAGAAAAATCTAAGTGTTAGACAGAACCAATGTCTTGCATGGTCCTCGGACTCAAACCTATGGGGAAACTAACTACTTCAAGAAAAGTCTAAGTGTTAGACAGAACCAAGGTCTTGCATGGTCCTCGGACTCAAACCTATGGGAAAACTAACTACTTCAAGAAAAATCTAAGTGTCAGACAGAACCAAGGTCTTGCACGGCCCTCGGACTCAAACTTGTGGGAAATTAGCTACTTTCAACAAAGCAGAGCTTGAGCATTCATCTAAGTTACAAGTGAAGCCAAAGGGGAGTCTGGCGCCTTGGATAACTTGCCCCGTCCTAATTCGATAAAGATGAAAACAAAAACAAGCCCATGAGCATCACTTAAAGCATTTCAAGGAAACAAGTTGCATTGTTAAGATCGTTCAGTTTTTAGTTAAAACCTGAAGCAAAACTTACATTATGGGTTCAACGTTTTCAATTATCCAAGTATTACTGGCACGCTGCTAGGATTAACCGAGTATTGAGCAAAGCATTAAAACATGATAAATAAGGGGCAACATCATTCGAAGAAATAAACACAAACATGTAGATCCATTACAAAAAATAGTTTCATTGCAATATCACAAAGACTAAAAATAAAAAGAAAAGAAAAGAAAAGAAGACTACAATGGCACAAGTCGACAAAACAAGATAGCTCCTCAAAATGGTCTATTTCTTTAACTTGATAGACAGCTTATCCTTGGAGGTCTGCCGAGAAGTTGTGTCTGAAGTTTTGGGATCCTGGCTCGGAAGGGCAACTTCGGAGAGCTCTTTCTTGACAGGAGAAGCCTGAGGGTCAACAGGAGGAGCCTGAGAGTCAGCAGGGGTGGCTTGAGAGTCAGCAGGAGGCTTCATAACATCCTGGGGCACTTCTTGGTTACTGGTTTTTTCTTTCTCTAACACCCCTTGATGCTCAGCCTCCTCGGCAGGCTTATCAGTTGAAATTGGATCCTTGGCAGCACTGGCCTAGTCTCCATCTGCCGCTTCAGAGGCGGTGTCAGCTTCAGAGTTGGCAGAGGCAGCCTCATGAATAGCAAGGGGGTAATACACTCTCTCGGCCCTCCTAAGCTCAGACGAAGCCTCAACCCCAGCTTGGTTAAGGGCCTCAATCCAAACTTATGAGCAGTAGAGCCTGCATACACCAGGTACTTAAGCCTTGAGAGTAGCTTGGGTCTCAGCTACTCCCAAGGCAAAAGCCTCCTCCTTGGCTGCCTTCTTAGAGCTTTAAGCCTTAGCCCTGCCAAACTCTGCCTCCTCATTGGCCTTCAAGGCCTCATCTTTGGCCCACTCTGCAACATTCTTGGCCCCCTCTGCCTCGGCCAATTTTCGCTTCAAATCAGCGATTTGCTCCTTGGCAATCTTTAACTGATCCTCAGCTTCAAGAAGGCGCCCCGTCTGGTCCGCGGCCTGCTTTTGAGCGCCAGCCAGGCCTGCTTCGGCGCTATCCTTGGCCCTCGTCATCTCTTTTAGATCTTCCCTCGCTTTCAGGAGATCGGCCTCAGACTGTTTGAGGGTCCTTGTAGTGTCCAAGCGCTTGTCACGCTCGAGGTCAAGGTCCCTGCTCTGCTCGTTGGCTGCCTCTTCCAACCTGTAGGTAGCCTGGACAGCCTACCAATTGAAACAAGCACACGATAAGTTGTAAGCCAAAGGACGAAAATCAAAGGGGACGCGAGTATCAGAAGTCTTACCATGCCCAAGTACCTTTTGAGGCTGAGGAGGACCTCCTACCTCCTCAAGTTCCCCAGCTCAGCCATATCGTCGGGGAGTAGCAAGGCCCTCTCCAGCGCGTCGGCCACGTAAGTGCCTTCACCCCCTCAGAAGTCCCTGAGGGAGGCGTTGTCCATCAAAGGCTCCCTATGGAGCATTGGGGTAGGAAGCCAGGCCTGGGGCTCGGACTGTATGGCAACTTCCATTCCTTGGCCCTAGTGCCCAGTTTTTTGTTGCTTTGAAGGCCGTCGAGCTTCATCCTCCTCCTGGGAGGAACGAGATTTATCAACTCCCATGGGCCTTTTCCCTTTAGGATCCTTTTTATGTTTAGGATCGGTGGGCTCGGGCCTTTGTGGCAGACTTGGCTAAGGCGGAGGAGGTGGGAGCTTGGACTGGGTGGAGGAGGACCTAGTCTGAACAAGCTGACGCTTGGGTGAAGGAGGAGGAAGCTTGGATTGTGACTTCCCCAGAGTGTCCTTCCCCGGTTGGCCCTCAATTAGGTCGAATAGGCTGGTCTGAGGTTGTCTCTTGAAATCCATCTCGGCCTGAGGAGAAGTCCCTGTTGATAGGAGGTCCGCTTTAGACAAGCTGGGGTCACCCAAGTCACCAGAGGGATCCTCGGATAAATTGACTTAATCAAATGCACCAAATTCGTCCTCGGACGGACCAAAATCAGCAACTTCTTCTTCCCTCTCTAGACTTCCTCCCACGGCCTCTACAGCTTGATGGGATGAAGAAGGGCCTGCCAACGGAATACCTCTTGGAACGGGAGACCCTTCAGGAAGCAGGAATCCTTGTTCTGCTATAGTGATCCTATAAAGACGAGGATCTTTGGCTCTGATCATGTACTTCGGAGCCGAGAACGATTTCTGAATTGGGTCATATCCAAGGATCTTGTGAGCAGCTCTAACTTGGTTGTCGGCTTCATTCACAAAGACCTCCGCCCTAAGGATGGTCTCCAAATCTCCCCGGTTGACCAAGTTAAAGTGTCGTTCAAAGGCGTGCAGATCTGCAAAAAAGAAAAGGGGGCACATTCGTATTAGCAACCAAGCACTGCAAACTTTGACATCACAAAAGATCAACCCTATCCTATCCTGAATATCCTACCTGGTGCCCCCTCCTCGGTCGGCCAATGAAGGTCGTCGTGCCACTCCCCGGACACGATGAGAAAGTCCTTATTTAACCCCTTGCTGGACTTGGGGAGGCACTGAATAAGCCGAACCAATCACAAGTCATTATGTGAGTGATGTAGATTTGCTTCCAATAAAATTTAATACTTTTTATAAGATGGTATTTCTTTCCAATTCTGTGCACAAGATTGTTTGTTCCTTTTACTGTCAGATCTTTTGTTGTGATTTTGTTGTGCACTCGTTTTGTTGCATTAAATCCTTTCTCATGGATAGGTGTTTCAAATTTTTTCTAATGTAATGTTAATGTGAAATATCATACCCCTTGGAAGAGCATTTGGAAGTAGAAGATTCCTTCTAGAGTGGCTTTCTTTGTACGGACTGCCAAAAATAGACTGCCAAAAATAGTTCAAGAGCTAGACTGCCGAAAATATCTTCTAATCGGTACAAGAGTGGTACCTGTAAATTGTAAAACAGGTGTTGAAATCGGCTATTTGGCTGCTAAAGTTCTGAAGAAAGCTAACATTGAGAAGTCTAATTTAGTATCTTTGGCAGAAGAAGTTGGAATGCATATAAAGGAGCCAATCAGACGATGCCCTGATTGGAATGCTATAGTGTTCTCAGATGAAGAGATCAAGTATGCAGTATACAATGCCTATACTTCCTATGTTATAGGGAACAAGCTCTTGGGTATGCTCTAATGTCTAAGACTCTTGGGCCATCTTGTCTTGTCTATGGGTTTGACAGCTTTCTATGTTTTGTTAGTATGCACATTAAAGCTATGCTACATGTGATTTGTGTAATTCAAACTATTTTAATGAAAATTTTCTGCTTGTGTTTGGATTGTATTCCATGATATATAATAAATGTTTATTCTGCTTCAATCTTCTTTATTAAATCCTTGCAGATATTTTGACTCTACATGCAACAAACTTGCCCAAGCTTCTGTATACCATACAGAAATCAAATTATGTAGAGGCGCACAATTGAATCATTGACAGCGGCAGGAATAATCTGTAATAGAATGCAAAACTTATTCCTTATTGGAATTTTTCTAATCTCATCCTCTATGATTTCTCAAATCCATCATTTCCATCTATTTTTTTTAAATCATTAATGGAATTTTTGTCACAACCATGCACATGCAGCTCTTTTTGTTTTTATCAAACTCCTTATGATATATATATATATATATATATATATATATAAATAGAGAGAGAGAGAGAGAGAGAGATGGATTCAAGTTACACCTGGTGTAACTCTAAAGGGTTACACATTTTTTAAACCATTGGATTTAAGTAAATCCAATGGTAAAAAAAAGACTCTCATTATTACAAATATTTTTATTAGAATTTCATTAATTACCCTCATTTATTACATTCTAAACCTATCTCTAAACCCAACAAAAGAAAATGTTTGACTCTCTCTCTCTCTCTCTCTCTCTACGTTTGGTGTTCAAGCTGTTTGTCTCTCTCTCTCTCTCTCTCTCTCTGTTTGTCTCCGTCTGACTCTCTACATTGCTCCTCCACCATTGTTCCACCTCCACAAGTTGCCGGTAAAAAAAAAAAAAAAGGCCGAATTGTTTCTATTTGTGAGTACTCTGTTTCTTCGGTCACCATTATTTTAGCTCATAGCAATTGCGGGTTGGTTCTCTCTCTTTCTCTCTCAAGGTCAACTGTTTTTCTTTTTTCTTTTTTGTTTATTTATTTTAATGTAATTCTTTATCTTGGTTTTGCTTTATTGATTCATTTGTTTGCTAAGAAAGTAGAATCCTAAAAATTGGTTGTTTTGGGTTTTATTTTTCTTAGCTGGTTTGGTATCAAAAGAAACCAGCTTGAAAGATTCAACTGTACTTGGTAAAGTGATTTTATTAAGCTCAGTTTTAGTTTTAATGGGTCTCAAATAATATAAAAAAACAGAAGTTTCAAACTTTAAATATTTAAAAAAAAAAATTTCCTGCAGTTTTTGGGGAACCAAACAACACTCATTAGTGCCCTTTGCGATTGTAAATTTTGGTGGTTGTCTAGTTCTTTTGGTTTTCAATTGTTTTTCTGCAATTTAGTAATGATTGGGTTGTCTATGTTTTTTGCAGTATGACATTGTTTAGAGGATAATTAATGAGATAGATTATGACAATTTCTTGAATAAGCAATGGAATACCTTTGCAAAACACAAGTTGTAACAGAATTATTGAAAGTGTAGATTAATAGTTATGATTTGAATTGATAGGAAAATTGAATTGATAGGAATTTTTTTTAATTTTTTTTATAATCTCTATTCATGTGTTTGAGAAAGCCTGAAAATTTCTTGATTGTAAGATAGGGATTCCAACAAATTTCTCAGGTTGGAAAACCCATGGCGTTCTTTTAAAAATAATAATGGAAAGATGTAGAAATAAGTTGAACCTCTTTTTTTCCTTTTAGATTACAAATTAGCAATACAATCAACGTTCCATTAGAGCTCTCTCCCTCTCTTAATGCTTGTGAAATCACTTCTATGCCAACCTTACTATGGTTATATGCACAATTTTAATGATTATTACCAGTTAATAATACTCAAGTAAGCTGTTGGAAGTATGAACCTATTAGAATTTAGATAAAACTGATTTTTTATTTTTCCTTTAACCTATTGGTTGGGTAGGATATGTGATGTTGTGGCTTAAATTAGCTTATTTTATACTTTATAGGAATTGGATTCAAGAGTGTATTTTTGGTTAGTGCTCAACCATACATATTCAAGAGTGTATTTTTGGTTATCTTTGATTGAATCTTCTCCTTTTGCATGTAGATAATTATGGAAAATGGTGCTATGCTTTCCTTCAACACCCAAGAAATTGTTGATGATTGTGGCATGCTTCGTCTCTGGTGCTGCTCTTTTTGCTGTTGGTGTGCATCTCTCATATGTCAACATTGCCCCTCAACAAGCTCGAACTAAAGCTCGGAATGATTTTGTCAAAGAAAGATTGAGAAAGAAGTATAGGAAATGAAGAGTTCAGCTCACTGCTACTTGTCTAATTCACCATTCCCTATCCTCTCTATGCTTGTCTTTTGGGTTAGGTTTAAATTTTTGGTGCTGGCACTTTGATCACAGTATTGCTTAATGAATTAACCATGGATGTAATGGCTGTGAATGTGAAGCAATGATTTTGATGGCTCTCACCAAACATGATGTGTTTTCTTCTTATGTAAAAATCATTCAATTGTGGATATTCTTGTTAGTTGCCCAGGTAGCTGTGTCTCAAGGTCAACCTTAGTAACAATGCTTTCTTGTAATCCCTCAGTTTTTCTTCACACAATGAAAGCTTTTTGACCAAAAACCACATTATCCTTACTTCCTTTTTGGAACAGAGGTTGATTGGAGGAAAATGCTTAAAAGGAGAGGTCTAAAACGGGCAGTGAGGAATTTGGAAACATCATACACAATATTACATAGACTTTAGGGGTGTAATTTGCAATTTACCCTATTTAATATTATCAAAAAATTAGAATAACAAATCAATAAATAAAAAATTGGTAGGGTGGCTCATGATTCGGTCCACTTTGGTCAAGTTTGTTCTAGTTCGGTCCATCTTGGTCTATTTGGTCTAATTCAGTTCATTCGGTTCACTTTGGTCCATTTCAATCCAATTCGGTCCAATGCAGTTCGCTTCGGTCTATTTCAGTATATTCGGTCCACTTCCATCCATTTTGGTCTATCTACATCTATTAGGTCTAATCGGTCTGGTTGGTCCATTTATCAAATTCGGTCCTTTATGCTCCATTTGGTCCATCTCAGCCTATTCGGTCCACTTCTGTTCATATCGGTCCATTTCGATCCAATTTGGTCTTCCTTAGTATATTTGGTCCAATCCGGTTCACTCTATCTTGGTCCTTTACGATGAAGAAAATTTAACACGTACCATTTTTTTAGACAGATTTCACTTTTTTATTGGGCTTAGAATAACCAACTAGGTGAAACCTCATATACTTTCTCGTCAAAAGAGAAAAAGGGCTCTGAACGAGTTCCCAATTGAAAATTAAGAAAAACAAATCATTCTCATTCTTACTCTTACCTTCGAACTCACTGATTCGCTCTCCGATCTGCCACTCTACCACCATGACTTCTCCTGCTTTCGATTTTTGAAGTTCCAAAGCTAAGCCGAAACCAAACCCGACCTAGCTGGTAGCTGAGACTGTCGTCATTGTGAAATGGGTAAATCAACATCCTCTCTTCTTTTTATATGCAATCGTTTGATTATTAGAGTAAGCCTTCCATTTCGTGCTTTTACTTCTCATTCTTGTTCTACTATTAGAGAAAATGCGAAAACCCCATGTCAGAATCGGAATCAGTTGTTGAAATCTGTGAGAGATCACTGCAAATCTGGAACCTTTAAGAATCTTGATCATGCCTTAGGCCTGTTTGATATAATGCTTCACATGCACCCTTTGCCTTTCATTGGAGATTTTACTCTATTGTTGGGTGCCATTGCAAGAATGAAGCATTACTCTGTAGTCGTTACTCTAATTAAACGAATGGAATCGTTCGGAATCTCTCCCAATGTTTATACTCTCACTGTTTTGATTAATTGCTTCTGCCATCTGAACTGGGTCGATTTTGGTTTCTCTATCATAGCAACAATTTTGAAACTTGGATATCAACCAAACTGTATAACTCTAACCACTCTTGTCAAGGGGCTTTATCTTAGAGGTAACATTGCTGGAGCTGTGAGGTTGGTAGAAGAAATGGAGAATAAAGGGTATGAACCTGATGTGATTACTTGTGGGACGATAATAAATGGTCTGTGTAAGAATGGCCAAACTGGTGTGGCTATTAAGTTGCTCAGGATGCTTGGAAAAAGGAATTTTGAACAAAATGTGGTGCTCTATAGCACGGTCATTGACAGTTTATGTAAGGACAAATTGGTAACTGAGGCTTTGAACCTTTTATCTGAAATGATGAGTGAAGGCAGTCAGCCAGATGTTGTCACTTACAGTTGCATAATTCAAGGACTATGCAATTCTGGCCGGTGGAGGGAGGCTGCTACCTTGTTGAATGAGATGGTTCAAAGGAAGATCATGCCAAATGTGCAAACCTTTAGCATATTGGTGGACACACTTTGCAAGAAAGGGATGTTGACTGAGGCAAAAGAAGTTTTTGAAGTGATGATTCAAAGAGGCACTGAGCCTAACAAAGTCACTTACAATTCTTTGATTGATGGCTATTGTTTGCAAAACCAAATGGATGAGGCAGTTAAGGCATTTAATATGATGGTTGAAGAGGGTTGTTCACCCAATGTGTTTAGCTATACCGTATTGATAAATGGATATTGCAAAAATAAAAAAATTGATGAGGCAATGCGTATCTTTCATGAAATGTCCAACAAGGGAGTAATTCCTAATGTTGTGACGTACAACACTCTTATTGATGGGTTTTTCAAAGTGGAGAGAGTCCAGGCTGCACTAGAGCTATTCAATACAATGCGAGCTTGTGGCCAACATCCAAATCCCCAAACCTATGCCATCTTGTTAGATGGCCTCTGTAAGAACAAACAAATTGGTGAGGCGATGACATTGTTTCAAGAGATGGAAGACAAAAGGCTGGATTGTGGTATTGTGATTTACAGCATCTTGATTGATGGTTTCTGCAATGTTGGGGAACTTACGACTACAAAAGAAATCTTTAGTAGCCTTCTTGCAAAAGGATTGAAACCTAATGTTTGGACTTACACTATAATGATCAAAGGATTTTGCAAGAATGGACTAGTTGATGAAGCGAGTGGGCTGCTTGAGAAAATGGTTGGCAATGGTTGTTCACCTAACGAGCACACATATAACACAATAATCCAAGGGTTATTGCAACATGGTGAGACATCAAAGTCAGTGAAATATCTCAAAATGATGGTTGACAAGGGATTTTCAGCAAACGCAACAACTGCTGCCATGTTTATTGACTTGCTGTTGTCTAATCAAGTAGATGAAAATATTCAAGAGCTGCTTCCAAAGTTTGAGTGAAGGTTATTAGTTTCTCAAGATCAAGGACAACTTTTATATTTTAACCCATCACTAGTCATTATGTGAGTGATGTATATTTGCTTTCAGTAAAATTTAATACTTTTTATGAGATGGTATTTCTTTCCGATTCTATGCACAAGACTGTTTGTTCCTTTTATTGTCCCATCTTTTGTTGTGATTTTGTTATGCACTCATTTTGTTGCATTAAACCCTTTCCATGGATAGGTGTTTCAAAAATTTTCTAATGTAAAGTTAATGCGAAATATCATACCCCTTATATAGGTATGCACTCCCTAAACCAGCCCCAAAATTATTAAACTCTTAGTGATTAGGTCTACACCAAATTAGTTCTTGAATCAATTTCAGTTTTACAAAAGTAGTCTGGTTGTAATTTGCTTATCAAATTTAGTTTTAAAGCAGGTTATGGGTGCTTGTAAGTTAAACTATCGTTTTTTTTTTTGACAAAGTTAAACTATTGTTTTAAAACCACAATAGATTGAGCTGTCAAACTTCTGAAATATCAATTAGTTTAAGTTAATGTCTCTTTCACTTTCATACCTTTTAGTTATCTTTTGCCAAAAGGTAGGATCTATTTTGTGTCCAACCATCATAATTCTGATGTCCTGTTTGCGCTTATTACGATTTGAGTGTTACTAGAGATTCTTGAACCTTTATTCATATGAGGGTGTGTAGGATAGCTATTTTAAAGTAAGAGTTCCATTATCAGTACATTTTATTTATTTATTTTCATGACGTGGAACCTCACCAAGGCAGGGCCCTTTGACCCACCGGTAGTAAATTTAGTTATTTTTATATAACACAGGGACGACAGTGAAACAAATAGTATAATTAGTTAGGCACTTTGGTTGCTTCATGACTCCCTCCCATTAGATAAAGCTATCTCTATATTGGAGTAAACTTATTGTTTTACATGTACTATATGTAATCATATCAACATATTGACTAATGATTAAGGACTAGGTATTTTCGTTGCAATTTATTCTTGTACATGGTGATATTTATTTTCTTGTATTGGCACTAGGTTGTTTGTTGCTATTCTAGTTTTGTTATCTTTCCTTGGAACTATGTTGAACACTAGTGTTGTAAATTTGAACTTATTTTTGTGAAAATTATCTTGAACTTCAGTTGATGCAACATTGTGAACATGCAATTAGTTTTATGTATTTGTGAAATGACAGAATAATTTGTTTGGAATTGGTTATGCTCATGGTGCTCGTGATAGGTCAATTGAATATCAGCCAAAGACCATTGATACTAGTACCTTAGTAGTTAATATTAGATCTAGATGGGATTGCTGGTCTGTTCTCTTGCAGGCCATCAGTAAATTTACAATCTCAATGACTTTGGAGACTAAGGTCTTCAATCCTATCCTGATTATCAACAAAATTTCTTTCCTTTCAAGGATACCCTATTTCATCACTCATCTTTCTCAGCAAACCACAAATACATCCTTCAGTGACCACCTTCGTCTCTCGCTTTTAGCAGGGGGATTGATGACAGCTCTCTCAGCATTGGCAAAACGATAACCAATCACAATCTCCCTCCTTTGTCGGGCTCGTAAGAGTATCTCATAGAAACTCAATTCCTCCCCTTCACGAAGATAGAGATCTGCTTGTCTTATATGCATCTCATTCCCCTGATAAAAGCCAAAACATTTATGATTGATTAAATAGGTAACTCTCTGCGTGTGTGTGTGTGTGTATTGACAGGTAAACAAAGAAAAGTATGCAACCCATTTACATGGATAGTATTACTAAGGCATGGACCCCTGAAGCACTAGCCAAAAGCATGTGTTAACACCCAATCAATATATTCACACCTAATTTTCCCCCTCCTGTTTTTTTTTTTTTTTTTTTTTTTTTTTTTTTTTTGCATTTTCTTCTGTTTCAAAGATTTAGATGCATATTCACATATTATAAAGCTCTCTCAATTGAAAGAGGAGGGATTGGGGATTGTTCAAAATTGACAATTAGGCCAACAAGCTTCTGGCCTCCCACGGTGTTTGTTGTCCAAATGAATCCATAACATTTTTATTTCTCAGTTTTGGTATACTTGATAACACCATGAAAGAAAAACAAGCGCAGATATCTTACAGCTCAAAGAGAAAGCAACTGATATAATGTTGCAACTAACAAAGGCTACAAGAACATCAAAGAAAGATTATTGTTCAAACATCAAAAGTCAAAGCAAAGTTTACCAGGCCTAACAGTTATGTAGTTGGGAAACTACTAGATAATCCATAATTTAGTTAAAATGGAATTTTTGCAGGCTTTTTGAGGATATTAAAATAAGATTCCGGTTAATGTATGCCCTTCTTAAGAGAAACTTCTCTATCACTATAGGAACTCCATTAACTTATGCTCAAAAAAGAATCGGCCCCCCAAAGGAACAAACTTTTTAAGGAATTTTAACACCAGAAATTTGTCATACAACCTGGGCAGTGGCACAAATTTGGTCAGCTGTGGAAACAATCTGGCGTCTTAATTATTTGTGGCCTTGGACAAGTGTTTTTGTAGATATTAAACATACAGATTTATGTGCACGAGGATCCACATGTGAACAATTTAAAAAGTTTCATGTGCATTCATTGCAAGCTTTCTATTTGCTGTGTGTGCATATCTCATTATATCATCAGAAGAAGACTACCTCCTTAGCAAAGAGCTCTTCTAATACATCATTTATTTGTCGATCCTCTGCAACCATGGCCAGTGCCATGCTGACAAGCTCATTTGATAAAACATAATCGCTGATCTTTGACATGGATAATAAATTTTTTGTCCTTGGATCCAGAATTTCACTGATTATAACTGATTTATCTGAAGCTTGCTGCATATCTCCTATCCAAGACCCTTGTGAGAAGCTTCCTCTATGAACTTGAGTGTCTCTGAATGGGAGACGTTTTGCCTGGAAAAAAAAATTGCTCAGAATTGATGAAAGGGTGAGAGATGAATCATAACTCATTCTCATTGGCAAGCACTGTGATATACTGTCTAACACTAATCTCAATAGTGCAAGAAAGAAAGAAGCATCTATTTCAAATCCTAGTCTACTCTTAGTCTCAAATTATGGACAAAGGAACGCGAGCCAACATTATCCAACAAATTCTATACAAGTATTGGAAAAAGGTTATTGAATATTTGAAATCTAATATGATTCTTGAGTCCATTGTTGGTCTAGAAATAATGCCAAAACGTTGGTTTTGCATGTACTACCTTGGGCTACATACTGATGGTAGCCATGTTTGTGGATTGGTATCTTGTTCTGATTACCGTACTATTTTTTGGTATTGTCTAGATTATCTTCTTTCAGCGCGTTTGATAGCACGGTGATTAACCCAAACCTAATGCTATATTTGCATTTGCAAAAAAAACCAAACATTGTAGTCTCCTTTCAAGCAAAAGTAGAAGCCATCAAATGTTCAATCCAACTGCTTTATTTGATTGCATTCATTGGGGCATTGGGCTTTTAGTTGTATTCATTGGGATATTGGGCTTTTAGTTGTATGCAGATATTGCTGCGGAGTTATTTAAAGAAAGAAAAAAAAAATGTGGCTGTGAATTTGTATTTGAATTGAAGGTGCGCGTAAGCCTTAGAATGTGTTCAAAGAAAAGTTAGCTCAATTTTGATATGTTTTTCGGTTTATATACAGTTTACTTAGTTGGTAATTGCGTTTATAGATTTTCGCGTAAACTATATACCAAATTTTAAATTCACATAGCAATATAGCATAGCAGAATATTTCTCATATTACCTGTTTAAAATTAAAATGGTGTCTTCAACCAAAAAAAATTAAAATTGGTGTGAGAAATGCTTTGCGACAAGAAGGACTTTAGGAGACTTTAACATTACCCACTTCGGTCCATCTTGGTCCACTTCAGTCCATTCGTTTCATTCCGGTTCAATTCAGTCCATTATGATCTATTCGTTTCATTACGGTTCAATTCAGCGCCTTATGGTACACTTTGGTCCATTATGGTCTATTCAATCCAATTCAGTTTATTATGTTCCACTTTTGTCCATTCTATCAATTATGGTCCATTTTGGTCCATTTCTCTCCATGTTGGTCTATATTAGTCCACTTCAATCCATTACAGTTCAATTCAGTGCATTCGAAACACTTCAATTCATTCGGTAAACTTCAGTCCATTTAGTCCACTTCAGTCCACGTTGGTCCATTCGATCCACTTTGATCTATTTTCATTTCAATCAATTTTGTGAGTTTTAAATAAAGTCAATTTCATAAGTTTCTAGATCTATGATGTGGTAAATCTTGTCAAAAAAAAAAAAAAACTTGTCTTGTCTAGAATGAAGAGGATTCCTTTTCAATTCATTATCGAGGCTATCAATTTCCCCCTTCCCCCTTTTTTTTGTTTTATTTCTTCTTTCTCAGTTTTGTGTAAATAGATAGATATATATAAAACTAATTTTCACACCAATCTATAGAGATGTCCCCCTTAATTTGCCTGAAAAAAACAGATCTTCATTCTGTAATGTACCTTATATTGGTTGCAATCATCAGAACAATACCAGATAGTTAACCTTTTTGTGCCATTTGTGGCTTTTTCTTATCTTACTTTGTTGACATATATTTGACATGGTTATAAAGCAACGATACAGGCTTATGTACAATTACGATTCATATTGATCTCAAAACTGGGGATTTTTTTCCCTTATAGTTCCTGCTTTATAGGTGATTTTTTGTTTTTCATTTGTTCATAGGATTTTATGATTTTAAATTTTTACAGTCACTATCTTTGTTTGTGTCTTTTTGGTATTTCATTGGTTTAGTAAAAACCTCGTTCATCATCACACAATCAAAATCAATTCTCTTTTGATCACCTCATGTTCTTAGTTGTTTATTTTTTGTATTGTTTTAAATGGTGAGGTGGTAATTTGATTGTTTATTACATGTAATTGAAATTTTCAAGGAGATGATTATAATTGAAGTGTAAATCAGTAGAACCTAAAAAATGACTATAATGCCTCCAAAACCTAAGAATGACCAAAATACCCCTTAAAAGCTAAAAATGACCAAAATACCCTTAGAACAAAAAAAATGACCACTGACCTTGAAACTTAAGAAATGACCGAAATGACAATAAAACCTAAAAAATTATTGAAGTACTCCACGAAACTTAAAAAATGACAAAAAATACCCTAAAAGACCGTAATGCCCCTATACCTAGGGAATATCTTAAAATATCCTTAGAAAATTTAAAATGACCAAAATACCCTTAGTATCTAAAAAATGAGAAAAATGACCCTGCACGGTGGTTTTAAAACTGGTTGGAACTTGGAATGTCTTGGGATGGTCCCATACTTATAGAACGTTTCTTTCAAGAAAGATAGACCAGTGGCTTTTGTTGTTCTATTAATGAGCCTAGTGTTTGTTACACATATAGGGTTTTATAAGGATTACATTTTTCTAATTTTTGGCTAATTAAAAAGGACCACCAAAGCTAGGAATTGCTTGTTATTTTCATAGGCTGACCGACATTTCTGGACAGGGTTGCCAAAGAAAGTAATTAAAAAATAAATTAATAGACGGGTGTGGAGGCAATGTTGAATCACTCAATCACATGAAATGAATGAATAATGCAGAGACAAACAATAACGTTTTTTTTTTTTAACATCAAAACTAATTATCATTGAACATAATACAAAGATCCTTAAAATAGTAAAATTTTGCGTTGTAAATTCTTTAGCAAAATGCAGAATAGCCTGAGATAGCCAAAACTGAGTCTAGAATCCTGGAATAAGCCTTTTTGAAGTGTCAACAGTTGTTGCTCTGGGTAAAGCTTTTGTTCTTATTGCTCCGGGTTTTGATAGCAACTAGGATAAGGCTTCTGCATCCAGAAAACATCTTGCATCTTCTAGGCATTCAGCATCATCCTAAAAACACGCACTAAGAGATCATGCCTTGTAGCAATTCTTAGCAGGTCTGTCGAGTTTCTTTGCATCATCCTGAAAGATCAACACCAAAAATTACTTATGTTGCACAAAAAATATGACAATGAGCCAATCAAATATGGAAAACCAAATTAGTTCATTCTTTGAAAAAAAAAAAAAAAAACTTACATGGAATATAAATCCTATGTTGTCATTGTAATCAAGTAACTCCTTACACTGTTTGCCAATACTTATCTGCAGCAAAAAAAATTGACATGAGCCATGCACGTTTAATCAGAATCAAGACAATCATTGAAAAAACAAATGGTGTTTCAACCATGCTGGATAATATCAAATTCTTAGATTGACTTAGGAAGCACTAAGTCAATTCCTAATAATGTACTAGCAGAATAATATTGATATTATCCCAAAATTTCAAATGATGAAAATGGCAGCTTATTTTATGGAATCAAGGAATTGTTTCGGATGAAAGTTTAGGGTGGTGGAAAAGTGTAATTTGCCCTGAAAAGAACAAGGAGAAAGCCAGGTGATCCTATGAGCTCACCCAACTGCTCCCTTTAGTATCAAACTCACTGAGTACTTGGATACATAAGACAACTATTCCAACTTGCATATATAACATTTCTTTCTCTTTCTCTACCTTCTTGCCATCCAAGTAGAGGATTAAAAGGGGGGAGAAATAAAGGAATAGACATAGTAGAATATAAACTAAGGATCTATGTTTATACTCATATATACAGAACCAAAGTTGCATTTATAATTCAGCATCCATACGAAGTAGAAGAAGTTAAGTCATCTGGTGGGTCCAAAAGAGTACATGTGACAAAACATGCCAGTTGCCTGTGCAGCATCATTTGTAGCATTCTTCGTCCATAGAGATACTTTTTTCCTGCCTAGCTTTGACGTTGACAACTACTCCACAAATTTCATCTCCATGATCAAATTGTTATCCAATCATCATAGCTAGCAACTAATTCCAGCACATTCAGAAAATTAGATACCACATAAAAGTGTTGATTCAGAGTTTAAATCACTAGGGTGGTCTGAAACATACTGTATATAGCCAACAGGTATCAGATTTCCCACCAAGATCCAAACAATAATCTGCAGAAAATACAACCAATTCAGTTACACTTATTATTCAAGACACAATCTTCAATAAAATATATATTTTGCTTCTAAGCCAAAAGTGACTGCTAAAATAATCAAGAGTACTTGCTTTTACCATATTAAAATTGAAAACTATAATTTATCACATTGTACTCAATATCCTACAAGAAAGACACATATTTGCTAGTTTGGTAAAGAGGCCACAAACCTTCTCAAGTACCTCCAAAAAACACTAAAATAGCCAAAATTCAAGATGGGTCTAAAAAGAAACTCAAAAACATCACCTACTATGATATGACCTTTACACAAACCAAAAATCTGTTCAATGCTTCAAATGAAGAGAGTGGGGAAATGTCAGAAGCTCTTTAAACCAAGAAATATCCTGCAAGAACCTGAAATCAAAACAATTTGTGCACACAACACATACGTATGTGACAACAAAAAATAAAAATTCAGCCTCCCATTTATTAGAAAAATAAAAAACAATTCACTAAATCGTTGTATGAAAGATAAAAATTCAATCTCCCATTAATTAAAAAAAAAAAAAAACAATTCACTAAATCACTAACTCATAAAAAGTATCCTATTCATTCTTTTATACTAATCTTTGAGTGACTGAAAATAATCCTGTAGTGGAATGTTTCTAGCAATTTCAATAATTTTGGAACGTTGATCATTATTCTTTGAAAGCACTAGATTTGCTGCCAACTTGTACCGTAAACGTTCCGACCAGCTCTCCTACAAAAAATTATACATGTAATTAAGTAGTAGTTTAAACAAATTATGTGAAAATTTGTATTTAGTTCAAAGAAATTTATAACCAACAAGTGTAAATGCTTGCTGAAAGTATTTGTAAACATGTGTTTTATAACATACATCCCACAATCATACATTAAAAATGAAAAAATGTTAAAATTCTGCAATTTGAAAAATGCACACAACAGTTATCCATATGTACTAGTACAATTTGGTACCTACCCATTATTTTGTTGAGGATTCGAGATGGGTGATTTCAATGTAAATCTGGTAATATTATCAATATAGTTGTCTTTCTCCAAAAAACTCAACAGCTTATCAAGGCCTGTAACCTATCGCAAAGTTGGATTTTAAAAGATAACATCATTGCTAACATAGAGAAGACAATCAAAAGGTTGGAAGAGGAGAACAGTGCAGCAAAAAGATCTATTGCAGAGATGCAGCAAGAGCATCAAAATAAGAAAGGGAATATATGTCGCTATGCATGCACTATATACATATGTTTAGTTTCCATCTTCTTATTTAGTACGGCTATGCAAATTAGGACCAACAAAAGAATGTATTTGCCATAATTTTATGATGTGTAAGGACATGCGATGGTATTATGTGAGTTGTATGTTGTAATGCAGTATTTGTACATCAAAATGCTACAATTTTGTAATGTTTGGAATTTATAATCTAAAGAAATGTAACAATATTAGTAGAACCATGTCATACATCTCTATTTGTCATAAGGCTCCAAGAAACTATTTGTAGTTATATAGTCAATGGGCACACTGGGCACCATGATCGATGTGATTTACAGATTATACATATTATATATAAACTATTGAAAATGATCCTCAAATGTAAGAAATAGAGGACAACTGATACATATGATGTCAGTTGTATTTAAAATTTTCTTAAATGTCAAATCATTTTTTCCTGACAATAGGATTTGAACAGGCTTTAATGTATTTGTTTTGGGTTTCTGGCTACTATGGTCATTTGTCGTTGTTTGTGTATGTTATATAATTTTTCCCTTTTATTTATCATATTCTCTACTAATTTCTAGGATGGAAAAAATATCTTCGAGAAGCACAAATATACTGATGCTGATTGCCATTCCAGGCAGCAATTGTTAAAGCGCACCCAGAAAAAATGACCCTCAAGTCTTTTTCTCCTGCTTCTTTAGGACCATACAATTATTATCTCTATATTTCCTGTGTTTTCTTAACAACCAAAAGACAGGAAGCTAACGGATCCAAATCAAGAAACCAAATAAAATACTGCACAAAGACTAAAAGAAAGAGAGTAAAAATACCTTTTAGATTTAGTACAGAGATATCTGAACATAGGAAGCTAACTGAAGCATAGATCTAATGTACCACACAAAATACTAGCTACCTTAACTGTTTTGGCAATTATATCACAAAATACTAGCTGCCCTAACAGTTTTGGCAGTTATATTATAAAATACAAGAAACAATTGTAGTTGTTCCACTTTCCCTCTCGAGCTTCCATTGCAACTATGAAATTCTGAATGTTTAAACCAAAAAATAAATAATTTACCCACTTCAAGGAGGCCCACTAATGTAATTTTCACTTCAATGGCTTAACTTTGTTCTCCCAACCAGATTCCATAGAAATGGCAGTTGGCACTCAATCTCCACTCAATAAACAGTATCGCCTACTATCATAAAGGGTGATCCCATAAACTCATGTTTAGACTACCTATGTTGAGTTTATACAGAATTCACAAAAATTGGATGCATAAGATGTAGTGAAAAATAATATGTTTATGCAAGATTAAAGAAGAGATAGAAGAAAAATAGATACAATGAATTTACGTGGTTCGACAATATGTCTATGTCCACGAGTAGCGACAAAAAAGAAGGTTTGACTATAACAAATAGACACTATTGCAAGACCCAAACCCAAACCCCAAATACAACCTTATTTCTCTTTCACAAAGAATAGAGAACACCCTATTGTATTTGAACATACTGCTGCGGCACAGTCTTTCTTACAATCAATATTACCAGATTCCTTTAAGGCATTAATTAATAAACAATTTTAAAAAGTTTTGATACTTATATGGGAAATATAAAACATTGTCAAAATAATTCAAGTGTTTTTTCCTTTCTCATAAAAAGTTTCTAAAAGTGTTTCCTAATAAAAACTTTCAAATGCTGTAGCATATTGTCCAAATATTAAATTTTGTGCATTGGGGATGTGGTTCCTCACATTGGTGTTTTGTTTTTAGTTGCTGGGGCTCCTCTTATATCTTCCCAAGAGATAGGAATTCTGTTTGCTAATCACTTATTTATCAGGGTTGAATGGTAAGAGATGTTTTCATGCTCCTCTTATACCTTTCTCATTTTTGTCTTGCTGTTTTTCTATTTGGCATGTTGAGTTTACTGTCAATTCCATTAATAGAAGTGATGAAATCGAAGTATACTTTGATAGACATCTCAAAGATTTATTTACAATTTCACTAAAAGAGAGATCATAAGATTTATGAAACACTAAACACTTACTACTCTTTTATGTTTTCTGTCCTATGTTACAATTCTGTATTATGACTGGTTTACTAGTTTGAGCTGAGGAAAACTTTGCAAGAATATGGCATGAAAAATTGCATGACCACAACAATATATATATATATATATATAGGGATCGGAACATTGTTACAGAAAGGGGATAGAATGATTGTTTTGACTGGGATATGAAGATGATGAATGGTTTATGGAGAAGAGATCTTAGGAATACTCAGGACAAGTCTTTCTAATTGAATTAGTCCTTTTCTTCAGCATCTTATCCACCAATGTCAAGCTGATTTTTTCCCAGGACAAAGGGCCTCTTATGATATATATAGTTCAAGAAATCTTACGTTAAAAAGGCAAAGTAGATACATTAGTTGCAGAGTTTGATCTAAACTATCTAGGGAAAGCTTTTGACAGATTAGAATGTTGTTCAATCATGATATCTTAATGTTGTATAATTTTTATGAGCTTACATCTTTTTTCAGATTACTTATGTCCCTAGCTTGGGTGAGAGGTATTTGCAATCACACCACTAGAAGGTATTTACTTATATATATATATATATATATATATATATATATATATATAACAAGCACCAAAAAACACTCTACAAACAATCCTTTCATCATGATTTCAAGTTCAAAAACCAAAAGCAGTAAAACCCCCAAAACCACCAAAGAATTCACTGTCTCTCTTTAACCACCTGTGTCACTCTCATCAACTCTTCCAATGAAAGCACACAATTCCTCCTTAACAACACTAACTCAACATCCATATCCCCCTTCTTCAATTCCTATAAATGAAACCCTTTCAATGCCTCAACTCTCAAGCACTAGCCAGCAAAAATCCGTCATAATTATCAATTAATAGCTAGCATTGATTGATCAAAGTTCTTTATGTGTTCCATTACTTTAATATGAGTAATGCTAGAGCCACAAATTATTTTCCAAATATTTTACAAACTGTTAATGTGGCATGCTCCACATCAGCTATTAAATACATGCATCATTGTACAATAACAGCTAAGACTAAATTACTCTTCCAATGGCTACCCATTTTAAAGAAGACCTTGCTAGTTCTTGTTAAAGAAGTTTTAGGAGACCCCACCAAGTACAAAATTCAAACTATGTCATGGTCATAACATTTATTAATTTCCACAATTAAATGTTTGCTAAAAATTAAAAATTCCAAACATGCGTAACTAAATGAATTCCAATAAACATTAAAAACTATTGTCTGTAAATCACATCTATCACTTTTACTTTTAGTTAACTTTGTAACATGGTAGAGTGCTCCTAACTGTCCACTGCAATGTTGTCACAGGTATGAATGGAGACACCAAAAAAATTGACAAATTTTCATGATGGTAACAGAAATTGCTTTCAATGTAGTATCTATACATTCATGTGGTTAGTCCAAAGTCTTTTGGACTCTAGAATTCCAGTCAGGTTTCTGCGATTACTTTATTTTTTATTTATATATAATCCTGCCACTGTAATGACCTCAGAGAACTTATAATTTATATCTCATGGCTGGAACTATATTCCTGATTCACAGGAAGCTGTGAATCTCTAGTCTTAGTAGTAACTCACAACTCACCAGTTAGAACTATGGCTTCGATTGGGACATTATCTCAAAAATCTTTTCATTGGCACTATGATGATGAGACAATACAATCTATGTTTCTATAGAAGGTTGTGATTAGTATGATGGTTGTATGTTCTCTCTGAAAATAAATTTTATAATGCAACTATTGTGGCTGTGATAGTGGGTGTTTTGTGGTTTATATACGGTTTTTAGGGGCTAAGTTTTATTTTTTTTGGAATTCTAGAAGGTTTAAGTTCAACCTAAAGTCATGGTAGAGTTTAGTTGAAAGTGAATGCTTAACTGCATGAAAGTACTAGAATTTTGATGATGAATTGCAGAGTTCAATAAAAAGCAGTGATTAGTGAAAGAGAGTTTTACAATTTGGGTCACTGTGTAGGATGGCAAGTAGTTTTGTTTTCTGGCGGGGTTTATTCTAATAGGAAAAAGTTTGGTGAATGTGCTTTTGAGTGCAGGGACAAATCAAGGAATAAGCCGATTATGGATTGCTACAGCAGAAATGTGTCATCTAAAAGTGAAGCAACTTTCATTTCACTTAGAGAACTGATGATGGCAATCTAGAGAAAGGGACTTCATAGTGTCATTGTGCTGATGCAGAATAAAGGGTATTAAGGAGTGAGTTTGGTAATGTACTTAATTATGTAGATAGAGAATATTGGAATGGGTTGTTGAATTAGTTTAATGTTGTTTCAGATTATATTAATATAACCTGGGAGGGGCATAGTTTGCTGGTGATGTTTATGTTGTTCTCAGACTTTGTATTTGTGCTTTACTTGTATCCAAAAATAAATAAATTACTTTTCTAATGAACTTCTTTATGCATAAAAATAGTGTTGTTACCTTACTGTTCATTCTTCGATAATGCCAAGAGCCCAGGTGCTTTTCTGTTGATATTTATTTTTGTATTATATTCTTAATCTTAAAGGAGATTCAAGGGTAAAAGATAGTGTGTTTTTCATGTGCCATACAGCAGTCTCATTGGGCAATTCTGTGTTTTTAGGCCTACATGAGTTGGCCTTTTGCCCAACCTCCAAATCTCTAAAGGATTGGGCTTGCAGCTCACTGCAATTCAAAACAGGCTCGAAACCCAAAATCCATTACAGCACAAGGTAGGCATGAGAGCCCAAATTTCCTTACCACACAGAATGGACTTAACAACCCAAAAATCTATTACTTCACGTTTTGAGCCCAAGAGCCCACATTGTTTCATCTCATGGGTCGGGCTTGAAGCCCATGATGCTCTTCCTCAAAACCCAAGGCCCTAATCTACACCAAGCAAACCCTAGTAGGCAAAAATCTTTCTAAAAAAAATTAAATGGGCCATTTAGGCCTTTAGGGTTGAAAGGCCCTTCACTGATTTAAGAAGGGGCCCAAAATCCGTTGAATAAAAAAAAAGGAAAAAGATAAAGTAGAACTGGTGGGTTTGGTAAAGAGAGAGAAATGATATATTTTGAGTTGGTTTGATTTGGACCTTCCGATATTTTATTAGCCATGTGTTCCTCATCGGTGTAAAAACGGTATATGCATGCTCTAACAAACTAAAACACTCCCTTTTCTTGTCTTCCTACAGCTCTTTAAACCCTTGTCTCTCTCTTTGGGGAAGCGGCAATGTCAAACTCAGACATAATCAAAATAATAATTCCATGGGGATCCTTACCCGATGATATTCTTACCAATATTTTCGTTTTCCTTTCTAAAGAAGTTTTCCGCGGTGATAATAGCTTGTGTCTTTGGAACCCGTGTGTTGGAAAGTCACTGAAACTTCCTTCACCCAATATCACCTACGCTACGCATGGTAGGTTCCGCGCCTCTCTTGGGTTTGGATTTGTCTTAATTTGCTGGAAAGTCTTGACCTTAAAAGGAGAGGACTCGACCCCAGGTTGAGATTTACACACTCTGCACTGGTCAATGGAGAATGCTTGGGACTGGTTTGGCTCCCTTAGGCGCTTTATATTCGACTGACCCACATACATTTATCAACGGGGCTCAGCCCTGGGTTGCATTTTTTTTAGAGATAGTGATAATAACATTCATAATTTTGTTCTGGTTTTCGATTTGGGTGAGGAGGTTTTCCATGAGATACTCCTGCCAGAATTTCCAGGTCATATGTGTCTGATCTCCGGTACTGTTTCTGTATATAGGAATTCCATTGCCTTCTTTCGAAAGGGTAATGACTTCCTCCATATCTGGGCGATGAAAGAGTATGGTGTTGTGTCCTCGTGGACTAAAGTTTTTAGTTTACCTCTAGATTTCTTTGCTGCAAGTGATAGCATAGAGAGGGCACTAGGTTTTCGAAGGAATGGTGAGGTTATATTTTTAAAATTGAAGGGAGGACGCCTCATTTCGCTGGATCTTGAGACTCGAGAGATTAAGGATCTTAGGATTATGGGATATAGGAATACTGTTGTTGATTGTTATGTGGAGAGTCTAGTTTTGCTCGACCAACAGTGAAGATATATACTGAGGAAATAGGTAAAATGCATTTCATGCTTCTTCTTTTTTCCGGGTTTTTACTTTTGTTATTTATATATACTTGGCATTGACCATATCATACATTAGATAAGAATATATATACTTTTCAATATGACACTTCTATTAATTCTTCTTATTGATGATTGATTACCTTAATTAATTAAGTGGCTTAATTTATTTCTAGGATATAAATAGCTTATAAAGGATAATTGAGTACATAGCATGTATACTTAAAATTCATTGTCCACATTTCAAATTTTCTTTAAAATTAATCATTTATTACTTATATAAAATAAAATAAAATAAAAAAGTGGTTAGTATTGGCTATCAACTTTGAGCAAGCTTGTTTGTCAAGAGAATTTCATGTTTCCTGCCACTCTTGATTTACAATGTATACATAGAAGTCCTCAAATTTTCTTTGCTGGCAATTTTATGGTGACAGGTGATCCCTTTTTACTTCATGTTTTCAAACTCATACTAAATGTTCTTGTTTATTATTCATCTAATAAGTTTCTTATTCAGTCTAGTTTGATCTGTTTATGCTAAAAATTTTCTTCTGCATTTATAGAGCAACGTTAATTGAGAAAGCAGTTCACCGGCAAGCATTGCTTGCTTTTGGTGATTAAGAATTGAAATGACCTGTTTATACTCCTCTTCTGGAATCTTTTTTTTTTTTTTTTTTTTAATCTTTCCTTCCTTAGCATGATTTGCATTAATTTTTTTTAGTTCCAATAAAGTAGTTATGCTTAGATGTATTCTTTTGTTGACTCCATTTCATTTATTTTCCCTCTTAATCTCTTGTAAGTTGTGAATGAGTTAGTATTTTCAATTACACAATTGTACGAAGTAGAAGCAAAAGACCAATATCGGTGGAAAAAATAAAAAGGAAAACTAGGTAAATAGAAGACAGCAACTTATAACTACTATACTTGTGGGCAGCAATAGGCTGTAGGAATGGGAAGCATTTCCTTATAGACGTTAGACATGCAAGTTAAAGGTGGAACTCAACCCAAAATCCTAAAACTAGTCCCAAAAAATAACGACCAAGAAACTAAGCTAACAACTCTTTCATTGATTTATAATGCTGAAAACAATTTCATCTTATAAGGTGTTAATGTTTTTACTTAATTCTTTAGGTCAAAGAAATTTAAGAAAGAGGATATTGGTGTTAAAGATTTAAGGATGATTAAAGAGTATCTTTTTGAGAATGGTTAAAGATTTGCCTTAAGCAATTTAAGAAAGAAGATATTGGTATTATGAATAAAAACAGTACATGAGTGATCAATTATTGTTGAGGAAGGGATAGTACCCTACAAATAAGTAACGTTGAACGCTCAAGGATATATACTTTTTCTCAAATACCATTAACTAACAGCTAGTGAAGTATTACTGTGAGCATGTTGATGGATGATACAAGTCTTAACTCATAATAGTTTTTTGTCCTTGTCTTTGGCTACACTTTCAAATGTTTTGTTTTGGTTGTAAAGAACAACTGAAGTCAATTTCAAGTGTGACTCTTTGTGCACATTTGTTTGTGCTATCACTTCCAATCTTTTTTCTGATAAGTAAATAAGCTTCATTGATAGAAAAAGAGGACAGTACAAAATGAAAACCAAAGCTCATAGGACGTGTTTTGAGGAAAACGAGAGAACAAACAGAAACTAAAAAGTACAAAAGCTACAACTATCAAGCAAATCAGTAAAGGAAGTAAAAAAGGAAATGCTGGATGCATTTGTCCACCCAAGAAAAGTCTATAAGAAGGTCATCTTCAGCTCATGAATTGCTCTTTCGGTGCCTTCAAAAATCTGGGCATTCCTCTCCCTCCAAATGCCCCACATCAAACAGTGAGGAACCAAGTTCCAAATAACCCAATTTCTATGTTTTCTGAATTTTCCTGGCCAGCTAGCAGTAAGCTTTACAACATCCTTGGGCATAACCCAAGATATCTCAAAGAGTGTGAACTCCATACTCCCTAACTCTCTGGCTATCAGGCAATGCAAGAGTAGATGATTGATAGTCTCCCCTGCACTTCCGATCTTCATCTTAGAGCTTTTTATTAAATAGACTGCTTGATTTTTTTTTAAATATAAATTTTTTTTTTTAAACTCACTCTCTCTATGGAGGCCAAACTTTGCAGTGAGGAGTAAGACTTTAGGTTCACTATGTCATTGTTCTTATTCACACATTCTTTCAATGATAGACTTAGCTGGGACTTCATTTTGGTTGTTCTGGAAATTTTTAATTTTAGTCCTCATTAGATCAATTTGATTTAGCAGTGCATCTGTTCGGTTTCATATCAAATTCTAATGAATGGTTACCCAGGTAAAATTCTTTTCCCTCAATGTGGCATAAGGTATCCACTTTCACCTTAATCACTTGTCTCTAACCTTATTGGGGGGACAGTTTCAGGGTATTATTAAAGGAGTAAGGATTGCAACTCTAGTTCTCATCTCATGTTTGCAGATGATTGCATTATTTTTGTTCAAGGTACTAATGATATGCAAGATAGCGTTTTGAAAATTTTGAAGTGTTATTGTGACCTTTCTGGACAAAATGTAATTTTGACAAATCTGAGGTTTTTTTCTGTCCTAACACTCCTGAACAAGATATAAACCCCGTTAGCTCTTCTTAAGGTAAGAAAAGATGATGGACCTAGTAAGTATTTGGGTCTAACTTAGATATGGATCAGAAAAAGACAGAGCTTTTTAGAACTGTAGTTGAAAAGATATCCCAAAAACTTAACTTTGTTGTCTCAGGCAGGTAGATTAACTTTAATCAAAACTGTTTTGAGTTCATTGCCTGTTTACCCTTTTTCAAACTTTAAAGTGCATCAGGCAATTTGTAAAGATATTGATAGAAGGATTTGGAATTTTTTTTTCTGAGGTCATAATGAAGGGATCATGAAAATTATTTATTAAACTGGAATTTTAGCTTTTCATCTAAGAAAGATTGGGGGGGGGGGGAGGGTGTTAGAACGTAGAGAAATGGGTCCTCTGAATAAGGCTTTGGTAGCAAAGCAATTCTGGGGAGTTATTTTCTATTTTAAATTGTTTGTTGTCTAAGGTGTTGTCAAGGTTTAGCCTTCTAACTCTTAGGGTTGGAAAGGTATACTTTCTTGTTTTCTGAACCTAATGGCGAGATCATGGGTTGCCAGTGATCTCTAGCTCAACTGACACTTCCTCCCCTTAAAATTGTTAGATGGATTGGGGGACGAGTTTATAGGTAAGACTCATCGGTTGCCAGTGATCTCTAGCTCAACTAACACTTCATTTTGACTTAATCACCCTTGGTTTATGATGAAGGACAAGGTAGATTGTGAGATGAGAGTTTCTGTGCAAACTGTTGCAAGTCTAATTGATCGTGACAGATTTTTTCTTAAGTATCCTCTCATTAGGAAACTTTTAAGTGCCACATTTTTCTTTGGAAAATAATTAATAATCTTTCGTGTTAAGTCTGAACTAAGTAGAAGAAAAGTTGTATTTTCTGATTCATGTGTGATGTGTGATAAATATGAGGAAACTGTGGAACCTTTGTTTTCTCTTGTCCAAATTTGTTTTGCTTTAGTGTGTGGTATTAGAATGGATTCTTAGCAAACCCAATCAGGTTTTGCTTTAGTGTGTGGTATTAGAATGGATTCTTAGCAAACCCAATCAGAAAGGTTGTGATTAGTATGATGGTTGTATGTTCTCTCTGAAAATAAATTTTATAATGCAACTATTGTGGCTGTGATAGTGGGTGTTTTATGGTTTATATACGGTTTTTAAGGGCTAAGTTTTTTTTTTTTTTTTTGGAATTCTGGAAGGTTTAAGTTCAACCTAAAGTCATGGTAGAGTTTAGCTGAAAGTGAATGCTTAACTGCATGGAAGTACTAGAATTTTGATGATGAATTGCAGAGTTCAATAAAAAGCAGTGATTAGTGAAAGAGATTTTTACAATTTTGGTCACTGTGTAGGATGACAAGTAGTTTTGTTTTCTAGCGGGGTCTATTCTAACAGGAAAAAGTTTGGTGAATGTGCTTTTGAGTGCAGGGATAGATCAGGGAATAAGCGGATTGTGGATTGCTACAGCAGAACTGTGTCATCTAAAAGTGAAGCAACTTTCATTTCACTTAGAGAACCGATGATGGCAATCTAGAGAAAGGGACTTCATAGTGCTATTGTGCTGATGCAAAATAAAAACTTCTTGCAAAAGCTCCTTGAAGATGGTTATGTAAACTGGAGATTGGAACCTGTTTTCGAAGTTATAAGGGTATTAAGGAGTGAGTTTGGTAATGTACTTAATTATATAGATAGAGAATATTAGAATGGGTTGTTGAATTAGTTTAATGTTGTTTCAGATTATATTAATATAACCTGGGAGGGGCATAGTTTGCTGGTGATGTTTATGTTGTTCTCAGACTTTGTATTTGTGCTTTACTTGTATCCAAAAATAAATAAATTACTTTTCTAATGAACTTCTTTATGCATAAAAATAGTGTTGTTACCTTACTGTTCATTCTTCCATAATGCCAAGAGCCCAGGTGCTTTTCTGTTGATATTTATTTTTGTATTATATTCTTAATCTTAAAGGGGATTCAAGGGTAAAAGATTGTGTGTTTTTCATGTGCTACACAACAGTCTCATTGGGCAATTCTGTGTTTTTAGACCTACCTCAGTTGGCCTTTTGCCCAATCTCCAAATCTCTAACGGATTGGGCTTGAAACTCACTGCAATACAAAATCAGATTCGAAACCCAAAATCCATTACAGCATAAGGTAGGCATGAGAGCCCAAATTTCCTTACCACACAGAATGGACTTAACAGCCCAAAAATCTATTACTTCACGTTTTGAGCCCAAGACCCCACATTCTTTCATCTCATGGGTTGGGCTTGAAGCCCATGATGCTCTTCCTCAAAACCCAAGGCCCTAATCTACTCTAAGCAAATCCTGGTAGGCAAAAATCTTAGTAAAAAATGCAAATGGGCCATTTAGTCCTTTAGGGTTGAAAAGCCCTTCATTGATTTAAGAAGAGGCCCAAAGAGACCCAAGTCCGTTGAATAAAAAAGGAGAAAAGATAAAGTAGAAAGGGTAGGGTCAGCTAAGCTAATGAGATAAAGTGATAAACTATTCTGAGAAAGAATAACTATTTGTAAGAACATTCGCATTAGCCTCTCTAAAAAAAGGTTAAGAGATAGAATTTAGGAAATGAACACCAAAAGAAGTAACGAACTTTCATATTAATTTCCTTACTCATTCCCTAAAATAATTTACACATTCCTAAAATAACAATTTGTTACAGCATTTTTATATATTGAAGGAAGTATTGTTGATTTCCCAAACATTTATTTTAGTCCTTTTTCTGTGTTTTAAAAAGTGAGAGAAATAACAAAAAGTAATTTTAAAAATCTAATATTTTAATAGAAAAAGGAGATGTGAGTGTTTTAAAAAATAGTTAGCTAAAATAGAAAAAGTCAATTCTTGTCCTAAAATAGGAAAAAATTTTAGGAACGCCAACATTTTAATGTTCTGACAATCAAGATTCCACTTTTCCAACTAAAAATCTTACTACCCGCTCATGGTAAAAGATGACAACCCCTATCTTACTTTTAGCACATTGGGAAAGTAAAAGAAGCTATCCTTACTAATTCTAGCCATAGTTTAAAAATAATGAGAAACCATTGCCTAAACTCTAGGAAAAATCTAAAGATTCACATTTCTTCTCATTTGAATAAGACTTCGGTACAAAATCAATGATTCATAATCATAACTATGTGAATCTTAAAAAGGGGAAACATGAGAATTCATGGTTTGGATGGCCAAAAAGTATGTTCAATAGAGTTCTAACAGTTCAAAATTTATTGATCACATGAACTTGGCACATCTTCTCCAACCTTATGGACCTTTGACAAGCTAATGTGTAACAAGTTACATTTGGTCATCATCCCAATACTTGATAGGATGAGACTCCTTTTGATCTTTGCATAAAGCTTAATCAAACATTAAATCCACTCAAGATGACTAAACATTCATGCTCTAGCTATCTAGATCACTCGCCCCATTTAGGAAATGAGATCAAAAGGCTTAAGGAAGACCATCTTACTATTCTTAGTAAAGAACTAATAAAGTAGTCAAAGCCCCTTATCTACAAATGATTCTCATTGATTATCAAAAAAAAAAGAAAAAAAGATTCTCATTCACTCTACTTCACTCCTCATCTTTTATAAAGTACATCAACCTGAAACAAAATCATGATTTTTAATCTCAATTCTTCTCATAACACTCCAAAAATATTCAATACTCCTTCCCCAAAAAAAAAAAAAAACCACACCACACCAATAACACCATATGAACCAAACATAAAGTCATATACCAGACCAATATCACCAACTATCAAAATGCCAAATGTATATAAACAACTCCACCTTCGAAAACCTCAAACATTCTCCCATAGCTTTCACCTAACCGAGACTACCCAAAAGCCTCTTCACACACGTCCACAGCTCCTAACTGTTGCTATTAAACCCAATCCCTGACTCCCAAAATCATGCAAATCCCTATCATCAATGTTCACAAAATGGCAATTGGAGTACCAAAACCAGTGATAGGATCTATGTATTGATGTTTGCAGATGTTAATATTGCCTCATCTAACCTTAACTATTTCCAATGATTGTAGGACCTCTTAGTTGAGGGAACCAACTTAAAACAAGTTATTCCTATTCCTAGATGTCTAGCAAATCAAAGTGGGCTTTTTAAGGAGTTGCCTTGAATTAAATGGACCAAGTGCTACACTCAAAATTGCCCATATGCAAGTAAACCTAAGCACCATCATCGACCAAAGCCCATGCCCATGCTTGTCATTGTTTAACTATGTTTTGTGTGTGTGTGTGTGGTAAATGACGTTGTTTAACTATCACAGCAAGCAATCATGATGTTGCAAGTTGAAACCCCAATCACTGTTTTTTTTTTTTTTTTAAATAGTTCAAAAATTACCATTTATAAAAAAATGTCATGTTAATAGGTCCCCTTATTGTTAATAAATTATAATAGAAAAATTTTGACACTATTTTCATAAGAAATATAAAAAGTTGTCAACAATATTTATTATTTTAATATTTTCCTTATAAAAATGGGACAGGAAGGATTTGAATTATGGTTTTCCTTTCCAAAAAATAGTGAAAGAAAAGAGAGGGGAGAAGAATAAAAATTTTAAAAAAAGAATAGTGATTATTACCCATTGTGTGTACTACACATGCATCAGGAATTATCTAATATATATTTGTATACACGGTTTTGAGCTTTCTTGTCATTTTACCATATCAGCCACACACAAAAAAAAAAAAAAAAGTAATAATAAAAAGAAAACATTGAAGATGATGTCAAATGTTAACCACCATAAAAGTTACTAGTCTAAAGAGGCTTGAGATTAAAAAAAAGAAAAAGAAAAAAGAAGAGACATGAGATTAGTATAAAATTATGGAAACAAAAATACACAAACTAACAAAATAATAATTTCAACAAGAGGGAGTGGGAAGACAAGACTTACAACACTAGCACTTACAAAAGGGCCTAACCTTTGTAAGTACTAGTGAGGCTTATAAACCGAAGACTCACTCACTAACTAACAGATGTGGTACTTTAGACCACTTATCTTTTTTTTGAAATTAGCATAATCTCCGGAAGTTTCTCTCATGCCGCCTAGGGTTTATCTGCTAGGGCTTCTCTAGTTAGGTTTTCCCAGCAACAAGTGTAAAAATTTTTCCTTCCCTTCGTGGAGGTTTCTCTGTTCCCTTCAAGCCCTTATGCCTGGTAGGACGGTAAGTGGTGTTAGTTGGTTTCCCTGTTACGGAGTGGTGTGGTTGGCCATCTCATTGTCATGGCGTCTATTGAGGATCTGTGGTCTCGATTTTCCCTGACAGAAGAAGAAGAGAATGGGGCTAATGTGCCTCGGAAAAAAGAGTTCAGCATTGTTCGGTTAGCAGCAAAGTTTTTTACAAAGAGAGTGGTTAATGCAGAGGCAGTCAGTCGAACTTTCAAACCGCTTTGGAAACTCATTGGAGAGATGAAGATTTGGGATATTGGAGGCAATATATTACTGTTTGAATTTGACAATGCGATGGATTTAGAACGAGTTTCGGAGTTTGAGCTATAGACCTACGACAAAAGCATAATTGTTTTCCAGCGTGCTGTGGATGTTGAGTCTGCTCCCTTGCTCCCCTTGGATTCTATCACTTTTTGGGTGCAACTCCACAACATCCCAGACCAGTGTCTTACACAAGCGATGGGTGAAGTAGTGGGCAACACAATTGGGTCTTTAGTACAAGTGGCTGACCCGGAGGGTGATGGTAAAGGAGGTGAGTTCTTGCGAATCCAGGCTGTGATTGACATTAGAAAGCCCCTTCCGTAGTGCTATAAGCTGTGGTCGGAGGGAAAGCATGTTGGGTGGGCTTTGCTTAAATTCGAGCGACTTCCCAACTTCTGTCATTGGTGTGGGAAGGTTACCTACAGTGAGAGCAACTGCGAAGTGTGGCTTCGGGGGAAAGGAAGATTGAAAAAAGAAGAGCAACAGTATGGGGAATGGCTTCGTGCCGATCCGGTGTGTCACATTAGGAAAACAGTGGTGGTTGTATCTGGAAGTGCTCGTGGAAAACCGATGTGGAAGAAGGGTCCGGCGATGGAGCGCAAACAGCCAACCACCAACGACTTGCCCAGCCAAGGTGCTCACGTTTCAGACCTCGGCAAGGGGGTGTGGAAGAGAATACTCAGACCGAGGCAGTATCTATGGAGGCCGAACCATCAAGTGTGCTTGTTTCTAATTTTGATAATTTGCACCGCAATGAATCTAGTGCTATTGGTGGGGTTTTTGATGTTTTGAATAAAAGTATGGAGAGCTTGGTGGGTCAGCCACCTCATACAATGTCCATGCAAAAAGTTTTGTGCACTGAGGGAGGGGTTGGTCACAGTGAGGGGTTGCATGGTATTTTCTCATTTAGTGCAATTCAGACCCCACTAGCAGACATAACTAATAAGGCAACTACACAGCCTTTGAAAAGCTCCAAGCAAAAATGGACGAAACTATTGCGTGAGGTTGGGGAAACTGATTCAAGTTTAGATATGGGACTTTAGAGAGTAGGAGCTCGGAGTTGGAAACTGTGGACTTGACTATTAGAAAGAAGAAAAGGGTTAGTGCAGTAAGTAAGGGGGGCAAAGAAAATAATCAGGTGGTGGCTGGTTCCCAGCACCACCAAACACAATGAGTTGCCTTAGTTGGAACTGTCGTGGGCTTGGGAACCCACAGACAGAGGCCGAACTTGCTGACTTGGTTGGCAAAAAAGATCCCAACATGGTTTTCCTCATGGAGACCAAGGTTGATAAGGAGGTCATTGAGAGGATAAGTCATAAAATGCAATACAAAATTTTTTTGTTGTTGTTCCACGTCATAATAGGGGAGGGGGGCTGGCTTTACTGTGGAAAGAGGATTTTGCAATGAAAGTCCTTACTTCTTCTGATAATCACATTGATGGGGTGGTGGATCAAGGAATGGATGACGCCTGGCGTTTCATGGGTTTCTATGGAAAGCCTGAAACTATCAACCGGGAAAATTCCTGAAATCTACTTAGAGATTTGAGCCACAGACACAGTTTACCTTGGATTTGCTTGGGTGATTTTAATGAAATACTTTAACTTGAAGAAAAACAGGGATGGTTGGATCGGCCTGAAAGACAGATGCAGGAGATCCGGGATGCATTGGATTATTGTGGTTTTAAAGATCTTGGCTTTAATGGATACAATTTTACATGGTGCAACAGAAGACCGGGGGACCATAATGTTTGGATCTGATTAGACTGTGGGGTGGCAACAGTGGATTGGATTTTACAGTTTCCTACTTCTCGCATTCATCACTTAGAGTGCTTCCATTCAAACCATAGACCTATCCTTCTCATTTCAGATGCTGAGCAAAAAAGGTTCTATAGAAAGGGGTGGCCATTCCGGTTTGAGGCAATGTGGCTTAAAGATAAAACTTGTGAGGATGTGGTGAAACAATCATGGGCTGATTTACATGACTCAAACACGGTTAGTATTTTGTTAAAAAAGATCACAAGCTGCCAAGTTAACCTTAGCACATGGAACCGGGTTACCTTTGGGCATGTGAGAAATACTTTGGCCAAGAAATTGAAGGATTTGAGCCATGCCGAGGAGGCTAGTTTGTACAGCACCAATCTAGACCAGATTGGAATGCTTTGGGCAGAAATTAACTTGCTTAAGGTGAAGCAGGAAGCAATGTGGAAGCAATGCTCTCATTGTGATTGGTTGAAGGAGGGAGACCGCAACACTCGATACTTTCATTGCCGAGCCAATCAATGAAATAAGTATAATTTTATTTTGGGGTTAGAAGATGAGTTTGGTATTTGGACCGAAGATGAAGAGCAAATGGGCAGATTTGCAAGCTCTTATTTTGATACTATGTTTACCACTTCGAATCCAACTGGCTTTGACGAGATTTTGAGTGGATTACTTCCTACAATCACTGATGAGATGTATAATAGCTTGAACAAACCATACAATGCTGAAGAGGTACTCAAAGCTCTCCACCAAACAACCCTTCTCACTGCCCCAGAACCCGATGGTATGTCCCCTATTTTTTACAAATCCTTTTGGCATATTGTTGGTAAAGATGTGACAGAGGTAGTTCTAACAGCTTTAAATTCAGGCACTATTCCAGATTCTATTAATTCTACTTTTATTGTACTTATCCCCAAAATAAAAGACCCCAAGAAATTTCAGATTTTAGACCTATAAGTCTTTATAATGTGGTTTACAAACTCATTGCTAAAGTGTTGGTTAACTGTTTGAAACTGATTTTGCCCTATGTAGTATCTGATTCACAGAGTGCTTTTCTTTCGAGAAGGCTGATTACTGATAATGTGCTAGTTGCATTTGAGACCCTCCATTTCTTGAAGCAGAAGACCGAAGGGAAAGATGGGTATATGGCTCTAAAGCTTGATATAAGCAAAGCTTATGATAGAGTGGAGTGAGATTTCTTGGAAAGGACAATATTGCACTTGGGGTTTGTTGGAAGTTTTGTTGCCACTATCATGTCTTGCATCAAGCCTGTATCATACCCTGTTTTGCTCAATGGGGTGACAGGTAGAACTATCAAGCCTATAGGGGGCTGAGGCAAGGTGATCCGTTGTCTCCATATTTATTTTTGCTATGTGCCATGGGCCTTCAAGGCTTGCTCCACAAAGCTGAATTTGATGGTGCTATTAGGGTAGTGTCAATTTGCAGAAATGGGCCACGTGTGTCTCGCCTATTTTTTTGCTAATGACAGTGTTCTTTTTTTGCCAAGCAAAAGAATTTGAGTGTCAAGTAATCCTTGATATTTTATCATGTTAGGACATATGTGTTTCACATGTTAGGAACATATGTCACTATTTTATGTAATTGGCTAATCTTTTGACAAAACGCACTTTACTTGTATTTTGGTAGATCTAGGATGTGTTTAATACTTCAAGAAACAAGGTTTCAAGTTCAAGTGTTAAAGCCTTGCAAGTCTGTCCAAAAATCAAGTGTGAAAGTGCTACTCATTAAAGCTCGACAGCTAGCATCTATCAAGGCTTAGAGAGTTATCTGAATCCCGTGGCTCAATAGCTGCTCTACAAATAGGGTATCTGTCGAGGTTTATGAAAAATAGATTTTTCAGTTCTGTTTTCATCCAATCCGTGAATGTATGTTTGGGCTTTCTTTTCTCACAACCCTAAACATATATAGGGATTATTTTAAGGGCCGTCAAAGGTGACAAGTTGCACAAGTGTGGAGCAAAGTTTTGTTCATGTAAATTGTGACTGGAGACAAAATTTGCCCTAGTTCATCTCTCTCTTGAAGAAGCTGTTGTGTTTGTACACCGTAGGGTTTGTAACCAAGGAGCTTCTTGATCTTCATCGTGTGATGAATTGAAGAACTTTGTAGCCAACTTCCTTTTCTAGTTGGTGATTGAAGTCGTGTATTGGGATTCGCGCAATTGGTTAGTCACGTACTGGAGCTGTGCATTAAAAGGAGAGATTGTCACTACAGAACAAGTCCAATTGGGTATTGGGGTAAGGGTCCAACTGTAGGTTGGTATAAGGTACTGAGATTCCTTTACTTGTAACCGATTGTTGTGATAATAGTGAATTCTCCGGAGTAGTGACCTTAAAATCACGCAGTGAGGTTTTTGCCGTGTAGGTTTTCCCCATTCGTAAACAAATCACTGTGTCAATTTATTTTCTGCTGCATACTTAATTTAATTAGTGATTTGTTTGTGCTACCACGCATCTTGCATGTTAATTTGATTAATTAATAAACTTGGCCAATTAATCAATTAATTCATCACAAGGGGTCAATACATTTTTGGCCTTTTTAGTGGTATCAGAGCAGGCATACTCTGATTAGGTTTAATTTTTGTTGTGTGATCTATTGACCCCTGTTTGTCATGGATAGAGGACAATCTCTTATTATACCTCTTTATTTGATGGCACTAACTATGCATACTGGAAAGTACGCTTGAGAGCTTTCTTGCAGTCATTAGATGAAAAGGTATGGCAAGCTTTAGAGATTGGCTGGACTAAGCCAACAAAAGCGCAGGACAATTGGGATGATGCTAAGATCAAGGCGGAAAACTTCAACAGCAGGGCATTGAATGCTCTATTCAGTGCAGTCACTAATGAGGAATTCAAGAAGATATCCTCCATGGAAACTGCGAAGGAAGTAAGGACCATCCTTCAGACAACCTATAAAGGAACCAAGGTTGTCAAAGATTCAAAGCTTCAAAGGCTCACTACAAGCTTTGAAGAGATCAAGATGGAGGAGGATGAGTTGTTCGATAAGTTCTATGCTAAGCTTAAGGACATAGTGAACTCAGCCTCTAATCTTGGGGAAATCATTCCTGAACCCAAGATTGTGAGAAAGGTGCTCAGATCTCTACCCGAGAGATTCCATGCTAAAATCATTGCCTTGAGGAATCAAAGGACATCGACAAAATTCCTTTAACTGAGCTGGTTGGAAATCTGCAGACCTATGAGTTAGGTTTGACAAGGATCGGGAAATCAAGCAAGAGCAAGAGCATGGCATTGAAGGCCAAGAGCAGTGATATTGATGAGCCTTCTGATGATGAAGATTCTAAGATGAAGTCCTATATCACCAAGCAATTCAAGAAATTCATGAAGAATGCCAATGCAAAGGGCTTCGACAAGGACCGTAGACAGTCAAGTTCTTCTCAGTCTAAGAGCTAAGGCAAAGGGAAGAAGGATGTTAGGGATGGCGGTCAGTACACTGTTCCCTCAGGATCAAAGTGCTTTGGGTGTCAAGGTTTCGATCACATGAAACAAGAGCGCCCCACATATCTCAAGACCACTGGGAAGAGCAAGGCACTTGTTGCTACTTTGAGTGACATCAAGCCTGAGGATGATTCTGACAATGAGGATGACGGAATCCTGAATGCCTTCACTGCCACTGTCAATCCTACTGAGGAGATTGTTAAAGATGTGGATGAAGAAGAGGAATTGGTGGAGTCTAAGTTTGAGAAGATGGATGAACAAGATGACATCCACACAGCCTATGCAAAGTTATACAAGGTCTTAGAAAAGCATGAGAAGATGTATAGGTTGGTCCCCAAGAAGCTCAGTGATGTGGAGCTTGAGCGAGAAGAAATCTCTACAAAGTTTGATGAAGCAAATCAGACTAGTGGAGCACTGAGATTTGAGAATAATTTCTTGGCTGAGAAGACCAAGAAGCTTGAGGTAGAATTGTTCCAAGTCAGAGCTCAGTTGGAAAGAACTTCCAGTGCCAAGCTCGATGAGATACTTAGTCTTCAGAAATTGGCTTCCAATCGAACCGATTTAGGGTATGATTTCTCTTCTCCTAGTATTGCTTCTACTAGTACTACTGTTTTTGTTCATCCTGCTAATAATGTTGAAACTAAGAATAATGATGTCAAAAATGAATTAGCTAGTGAGAACATAGATAAGGGTAAATCTATCTTAGGAGCACCCCCTAAGCAGGATAAGAAAGAAGTTAAAAACCATAGGGCAAGAAAGGTAACTCTCAAAAGCCTAAACAGAAGAAGCAGCATCTCTGTGATCACTGTGGAACAGCCGATCATACTCCACCTAATTGCTATAAATGGTTAGCCACTCAACAGAGCAACGACATGATCGCATCGGGAGATCAGAATCAGCTTCCATCCTCTTTTGCTTCCTTTGGAGATCTTCTCAAAGCCCTCATGTTCCTTTCAAACTTGAACGGTTTCAATTTTTTCCCCTCTCTTCTGGTTCAAGGGTTCACTTAAAGGAAAGGTTCTTCCAAGGTGTGGAAGGAAAAGGGCTCCAAGTGATTCTATCACTTTTTCTCTCCCCTCTTCTTGTTTTTGTTTGCATTACTTGTGTGTTTTGCTTTATTATTTTGAGTCAGTCTAGTTTTATGCATTGCTTTGTTTAATTTGTTTTTGTTTGTTTTCTTTTCAGTTTTGGTTTATTTTGTTTTTCATATAAAAATTAAAAAAAAATGAAAATTTGAAAAATACAAAAACAGTGCGTGTTTATGTATATTGGTACTTGTGTACCTTAGATGACCATTGAAACAAAGTTTTCTAAACTTTGTATCTCTTATAGCTTAGATGAGCATCTCTATGCACAACTAAGCAAGTGAGCTTTGTGGCTCGTGTTTGTGATGAGTAAGATTAAGTAATCTCTTATACTTAACACTCTTATCACTCTTTTTGATGGGAAGGACTAGAAAATCCTAACAGAAATGAATAAATAACCATCTCACCACTGTTACCCACCAATCATGAAATGACATCTGTATGCTTCAGTATAGCAAAAGTGTAATGTCAAATGCTTAACATCATTGGGTATTTCTTTCCTCTCTCTTATATGCCCATGCATGATTTACTTAAAAAGAAAAATATGCAAAGAAAAAAAAAAAAAAAAAAAAAAAGAATCAAAATGCTTTATATATGATTGCAAGCATGTATTCTAGGAGATGTGGGAGTTATAGGATGTACCTCGAAGGTAATACTCCCCATCAAATAGTTATGATTGTGTGTAAGTTAAAGTGATTTTCTCTATCTCTCGACAACTCCTCGACACCTCTCGACACCTGGCTTATCTATCGAGCTCTTCAACTTCTTTTTATCGCAATCTCGACAGCCTCTCAATAGCTCCTCGATCCATCGAGAAAGTTTTTGTCTCCTCGATAGCTCCTCGATCCATCGAGCTTCTTTTTTACTATGGACACCTCTAGACACCTGCTTGATAGCTACATCTGTCGACCCTTTTTAAAGCTCGACACCTCTCGACACCTCTATCTGTTGAGAATTACTGAGCTTCTATATATTCGTTCAGCATGATCCAGAACTCATTTTGCTCGATCTCTCTAGACTCTTCACCTCCCAAACCTCTCTCTCTCTCCCACTCCAAACTTCATCCTCAAGGATTTTTTGGCCTAGATCAAGGTTTTCTTCACTTGGTAAGGGTCTTAATCCTTTCTTTTACATGCATTTCTGATTGTCTCTTTCTCCCTCTCTCTCTTCTGTTTGCGTTAGTCTACTTCTATTGCACCCAAACACAAATCTACTCCGTCCCGGAACCCTCTTCGTTTCGGGGCATCCACTTCTTTTGATCCTACACCTTTTTCTATTCGGTTCCGTGATAAGGAGGCCAAATCAGACTTCTTTGAGAACTTTTCTAGACGAGGCATTCATTCAGAACACCAAGTCATTTTGTCAGACTTCTCCGACACTGACCTTCCCACTATCATCCATAATAGGGAATGGGAGTCACTGTGTGACGTCCTAGTCACTGTGTCCATCTGTGCTGATCCAGGAGTTTTACTCTAACATGCATGGATTTGAATTTTTAGTTCCTTTCTTTATTATTCGCGTTCGAGGTACGCGTATAGTGGTCACTTAGGATATTGTATTCGATGTGTTCTGTGTCCCTAAGGTAGAGCATCCTGATTACCCCAGTTGTGATTGTCTGAGGACTGTGTCCAAATATGAGCTCATATCTTCTTTTTGTGAACGCCCTTCTGATTGGGGTGAGCGCCGGTTCACTTCCTGTACAGCCTTTGCTAAAGGCCCTAGATTTCTTAACATGGTCATGACTTTTGTTTTACATCCTTTATCTCACTATAAGTCTATTACCGAGCCCCGTGCTCGATTTTTGCTTTCCCTTTTAGAGCATCTTACTATAGATTTTCCCTCTCATTTTATTCTTTCTATTCTAAACGTATATAGGGATACGGCGTCTCGTGATAAGCTCATCTGCCCTTCCGCTATCACGAGGATTTTACACCATTTTTCTGTTCCCTTTCCTGTGTCCGACCACTTCTCTGTTGTGGGTGCTATAGATGTCATTACCGTTAAACGGAGCGAGGCACAACTTCGGTCGAGAAGGTCCAGGTCGGTAGCTCCTCCCACTCCTTCAGCTCCATCCACCTCCGCTCCCTCTTCCTTAGCGGGTGGTGTGACCCTCAATGCGATCATGGTGCAGCTTTAATGCATGGATGCTCGCCTTGACACTCTCATTGATGAGTTGTGTCAAGTGAACACCCATGTCGGCCATATTGCCAGACGGCAGGCTCGCCATGGTGGCTTTATGGAGTCTCACTCTCCTCGTTCTGAGGCATCCAAGGACAATTATGACTCTGACGATGATGCTGATGATGAGGATGGAGATGCTAGCTCTTCCAGCGTTGACGAGATGTCCACTTGATATTCTTACCCTTTGTCACTCATGATAAAAAGGGAGAGTAGTTTTGGTTATGAAAATAGTCATACACATAGGGGGAGGGTTAGTATAGGAGATTTTTGTTAGGGGGAGTGTGTATACTAAGGGATGTAGTGAGGATTTGATGTATTTTTTTCTTTTCTCTCTATTTTAGATACATTATATCTTATATATTGGTCTTGTGATCAATTTGACATACATTGTACTTATATTTGGTTTATATATATTGATGTATGTCTTCTTCTCCTATCTTTACATGTGTTGTTTCTTTTCTCTCTTTATGCACATACTTCTTATAAATTGTATGCAATCTTATATTTTTGTTTCACACTAAGATGCCTTAATGAGTTTTGTTTAAAGTGTTTCAGAAATATAGGTTGTCAAAGTCTACTTGCCATAAACTCTCTTCTTGCAAAGTTTTTCAAGAGTTTGTGTTAGGATAGATTTTATTGTATTCAACAAGTGAATATGAGTTGAGTGATTTATGACTTCTCTCATATGTTCATTTGTTTGTTGTGGTTTTGTCACGGATTGCCAAAGGGGGAGATTGTTAGGACATATGTGTTTCACATGTTAGGAACATATGTCACTATTTTATGTAATTGGCTAATCCTTTGACAAAACACACTTTACTTGTATTTGGGTAGATCTAGGATGTGTTTAATACTTCAAGAAACAAGGTTTCAAGTTCAAGTGTTAAAGCCTTGCAAGTCTATCCAAGAATTAAGTGTGAAAGTGCTGCTCATTAGAGCTCGACAGCTAGCATCTATCGAGACTTAAAGAGTTGTCCGAATCCCATGGCTCAACAGTTGCTCAACAGATAGGGTATTTGTCGAGGTTTATGAAAAATAGATTTTTCAGTTCTGTTTTCATCCAATCCGTGAATGTATGTTTGGGCTTTCTTTTCTCACAATCCTAAACATATATAAGGATTATTTTAAGAGCTGTCAAAGGTGACAAGTTGCATAAGTGTGGAGCAAAGTTTTGTTCATGCAAATTGTGACCAAAGACAGAATTTGCCCTAGTTCATCTCTCTCTTGAAGAAGCTGCTGTGTTTGTACATTGTAGGGTTTTACTACCAAGGAGCTTCTTGATTTTCATCGTGTGATGAACTGGAGAACTTTGCAGCCAACATCCTTCTCTAGTTGGTGATTGAAGTCGCATACTGAGATCCGCGCAATTGGTTAGTCACGTACTGGGAGCCATGCATTAAAAGGAGAGATTGTCACTACAGAACAAGTCTAATTGGGTATTGGGGTAAGAGTTCAACTATAGGTTGGTATAAGGTACTGGGATTCCTTTACTTGTAACCGCTTGTTGTAATAATAGTGAATTCTCGGGAGTGGTGACCTTAAAATCACCTGGTGAGGTTTTTGCCGTGTAGGTTTTTCCCATTCGTAAACAAATCACCGTATCAATTTATTTTCCACTGCATACTTAGTTTAATTGGTGATTTGTTTGTGCTACCACACATCTTACATGTTAATTTGATTAATTAATAAACTTGGTCAATTAATCAATTAATTCATCACAAGGGGTCAATACATTTTTGGCCTTTCATATCAGTTTATGAGAGAGGATCTAGCCAAAAAATAAACAGAGATAAGACAAACATCTTCTTCAACTCTAATACTCACCATGATGTCCAAGTCAGAATTCAACACCTGTTGGGTGTTCCAGCCATCAGGCAATATGAGAGATATTTGGGGTTACCTGCTTTATTGGGGAGAGCAAAGACACAAGGGTTTGCCTACATTAAGGAGAGAATTTGGAAGAAGATCCAAGGTTGGAAGGAGAAACTTCTATCTCAAGCTGGCAGAGAGGTGCTTATCAAGTCCATCATCCAAGCCATCCCAACCTATTCTATGAGTTGTTTCAAACTTCCTAAGGGATTAATTCAGGAAATTGAGGTCATGATTTGCAAATTTTGGTGGGGCTGCAATGGTGATAACAAGAAAGTGCATTGGGTAAAATGGGAAAAACTTTGCCAAGCTAAAGATTGTGGAGGCATGGGGTTTAAGGAGATTGAGAAGTTTAATGATGCTTTGTTGGCCAAGCAAGTTTGACATATGTTGAAAAATCCAAAATCACTTTGCCATAGAGTTTTTAAAGCTCGTTTTTTTTCCGGATTGCTCCATTCTTGAAGCTAATCCCTCGGCTAATGGGTTGTACGCATGGAAGAGTACTTTAAGTGCAAGGGATGAGGTGCGGAAAGGCATGGTTTGGTGGATAGGTGATGGTAAAACAGTGAGTTTGAAGGAAGATAAGTGGCTCCCGGACCAAGTGTACCGTTCAGTTAGTTCCCCTCTCCCTTATATCCCCCTTGATGCAAAGGTTAGTATTTTTATTGATGAGGAGAATGGAACATGGAAGGAGGCCAAAATTAGACAAAATTTTCTGCCACTTGAAGCGAAGAAAATCATGAGCATCCCTGTTAGTACCAGACTGCCTTAAGATAGCCCCATATGGTCTAAAATGCCTTTGGGTATTTTCTCAACTCGAAGCACTTATAAGTTGCTGGTTAATGAAGCTTCGGCTAGCAGCCTAGGTAGCTCGAATCCACAACCCCAAAGACATCTTTGGAGAGGTGTTTGGATGCTACGAACCCTAAATAAACTACATGCCATTACTAAAATTTAATTGTATTGTATAAACTACATGCCTATAATATAACTGACAAATACCTAATTGATCTATCAACAAATATGCCTGGAATATGCCTAAAATATAAATTGTATTGCATAAACAAAAAATATAACTGACATATTAGTTGCAAAAAAGAATATTTCATAGCTAGCTACTAGAAGCTCTCTTAATGTTCAACTGGATTGGATGTTCACATATTTCAATGGGATCTATTACAATGTTGATGGTTAGCCTATCATTTGAATTAAGCTTTTAATACAAAGTTAAATTTATTATTTACAATTTTTCTTTTTTTCTTTATTGTTTCTTTAGTGTTTGATAGATTGTGATGAGAAACTTAATTTAGCCATATTCATGATTGGAGAAATTTGAGGGAATGAAATAGATGCTGTTACAGTAAGTATTATTAGAAAAAAAAATCCTTTTTATTTTCCTTGCAAAATGAATTGTTATGATTATTGATTCCTAATTCTCCATTATTGTTCCATAGGGTCATTGGTTATGGTGATACCCAAGTAGTTATCACAGAAATCTTCCCAATAGGCTGTTTACCAATCTATCTTACAGCACAATACACTAACAATTCTTCTGCTTATGACAAAATTTGCCAAGTCTCTTTCTACCTCTAATAGAATGCATAAAAAATAGAACAAGATATGAAGGAGATTTTGTAATTTTTCATGGTACAAGATTTGATGATGCAACTGAGTAAAAACTTGTTGTGTGTTGGAAGTGAATATTTCAATGACTCCAATAGATTCCAATACACCAACCACATCTGGTAACACCATGATATTAAATAAAGAGTTAGAATCGAATTATCAATAGTATTATTTTCTTTGCTTTTTAGGAGTTTTATGCTAAACCTATTGATTTAATTATGTTCAGGTTTTATTCCAAAAGTTTTGGTAGCCATAGTTGCCCATTTTTCCAATCCTCAACTAAAAGAATTCCTTACTCATTTTATTGGTTAAACACATAATTTCTAAAGTTCTTAGTTGCTACTTACTGGACTTTTTGGTTTTCAAATTCTGTGGTGAATGTGAGAGCATGTTTGTTTCAGGTAGGGATTTCATCTGATGTAGCAACAGCTGCTGCAATAAAGACGGGAAAGTGTCTTAGTGATAGAAAGAAAAGTCATTGTTTTGCTATAAGTCTTATTGCTTTCTTCAAATTGATATAGAATCTTTATATCATGTTATTATATTATGATAATTAGTTTAGGATATTTTAATTGAAGTTTCACTTCAAAATCCCTTTGAATATGCTTATGATGACTCCCTTTGTACTCCTACTTATGGTAACATTGATTTTCGGACGGTATATGGGGTTCCAGCATGAAGGGCATAAGAAATAGCCAGATATTTGAGTTTTGCATTTGCTAGAGACTCTGCTTTGAGTTTGCTGGCAAGAAAAAGGGACGGGGTAGCCACTAGCCATGGTTCATGGGGTTTTGGAGGGTTCACTGACTACATTGTTCAGTTCCAAAGCCAAAGGAGTTTATGGATTTAGCAATTTTTGGAGAAGATTAATATGAACTAATTGTATTTGATTGATGATAGTATAGACTTCATTATTATTCCTGTTTCTTTTTCATCATGCGGTTTAGTGGCTTGATGAAAGTACAAATTTTAAAAAATCATGAATCTAAATATTTATGAGGATTGAAAAAATTAACTTAGGGAAAACAGTTTGTTTTCCATTGCTTGAAGTTTTACATTTAGTTTGCTTTAAAAATGTCCAATAGCATCACTTAAATAATAAAATGCAATATATATTTTTATTGTTTTATCTAATTCTATCCTCCTTGTGATAAACCCAAAAAGACAAAAAAGAAATTGACCAATAGTATCACAATACCGCACGAGTTACATACTAGTATATAATAATAGGTAAAACAGAGAGAAAATCCAATTAAATTTTAAATTAGAATTCAATTAAAGTCTAATTTTACACCATGTGTCTCATCTAATCTAAATTTTAGAATTTTGTGCCAAATGAGTTAATTTAGTGTAAAAATTGAATTTCAAATATAGTGTAATTTTGCGCCACGTGTCCCATCTAATCTAAATTTTTAAATTTTTATGCCAAATTAATTAATTTAGTATAGAAAACAAGGAGTCCAATATAATAAACCATAAAAAACATAATCATATAACTAAAAAAATTCAAATTTATAAGTCATATATATATATATATATATTAACAGGTAAAATTTAGAGAAAATTGAATTAGAATTTGAAATTATAATCTAATTTTGCGCCATGTGTCTAAATTTATGTGAGAATTACACCATAATTATCTACTTAATCTTGTGCCATGTGTCTACTTAAGTTTTTTAATCTTTGTGTTAATTGAGTTAATAAGTGAAAAATACTATGAATCTAATATTAATGAACTTTAAAAAATTTTTTAAAAAAATCACATATACTCAATAAAAATCACCACATGTTTCTCAAAAAATAAATAAAATAAAAATCATCACATAACAAAAATCACCACACATTCTATCTTATTAAAAATTAGAAAAAAAAGTTATTATAAGTAGTATTAAATTTAGGTAAGAATTTTAATATGTGACTAATTACGTTTACTTTAAAAAATATTTTGATTAATTATCTATATGTATGCATGAATGCTTGTGTTACAAGCTTTAAAAAAATGAATTTGACTAATTATTTATATTTTTATAAATAAATTGATGATGCCAAAAATCGTCAGTAAGCCACACAATACTCATGTGCTCGAAACAATGCCTACAAAACAACAACAAAGAAAACCCTAGGAGGGTACCGGTGTGGTATCGGCCAAAGACCCTCCAAATGTTAAGTTAGAGAACTTTTTCACAACTCTAGAGTGGTAGAACTGTGGTGAATTATGCATACCTTGCTATTTGAGAGCTTTTGGGGTTTTTATAGTAGTGTAGAACAGACCTCCGTTTCTTGCGTAGGAAAGCGTTTCCTTACGGGGAAGATCATCATTAATGGGCTGTATTACAAAATTCTTCTCATGCTAGGATTCTTTCCGTACTGGGATTCTATCGACTAGGGTTAGCTATGGGATGCAAGTTGTTTCCATTTAGGACTCCTTGGAAGTCACTTAAATCATGCAAAAGCCACGTGACCTTTAAGATCCGTCCACCTTGCACCCGCGAATCTTGGATCCGTCCGCCTCTATGATCTGTCTATTATCAGTCCACTATTCTAATACCGTCAGGTTCATTTGGATGGATCCGTCATCCTAATTTTACCCTCTTCAATTGCCCCCTCACTCCATGGATCCGTCACCTCCTTTGGACGGATCCGTGGAGTGACGGTATTATATTCATTTTTCGGGAAGCGTGCAAAGATTGACAGGCTGGCCTAGGGTCATTTAATGATTGTAGGGGCACATGTCACTTTTTTAGTGGCTGATCTCTCAGAACGAAGCGCCCCTTCGTCTTCCATGCCATTCTCTCTATATAAACCAGCTTCCTTCCTTTTCATTCTTTACTTTCTTCAGCGAATTTGTGATCAGAGCACAACCGTCTCCTTTGATAAACTAGCATACTGTTCACTTAGTGCGCCAGTCATCCTTACTTCTCCTATTTGCTCATCTTCAATTGGTAAGTCCTTCTCACATTATTGTTGAATTTCCTTGCTAGTTTTGAAAGACATTTGCACACTCGTTGTCTATATAGATCTGTCTGTGTCTTAGGGTTTACCCGTCATGTGTAGATAAAAGATGTCTAGTGCGTCAAGTAACCAATCATGTATCCGCGAGGGGGGGGGGGGGGGGCTCCAATGAAGTGTTCCCGTTAGGGAAGAACAACCCTAGCACTTCAAGTGAAGAGAGGGATTTGTCGGCCACCTCTCCTTCAAGGGATAAGAAGATGGATAGGTTAAAGGATGACTATAGTGACAGTTTAGATGGCGGTGAGCCCCCTATTCAATCCGTCATAGGTCCTGATGGATTTAGGGAGTTCATAATGCTGCCCTTGTGGACGGTTAACGATTTTATTTCCATAATCAAAGAACCTCACTTCAAAACACTTAGGGAGAAGTATCAGATACCCGTCAACATACCCTTCCGTCTACCCTACAAGTCAGAGAAATGTTACTACGAGGGTATTAAAGGCGTCAGAGTTTATGAGCAGATGTTGAAGGCTGGGCTCAGATTCCCCCTAAGTTCACTTCACTGTCGCCTCCTCCAATACCTAGGTTTGGCTGTCACCCAGATCTCCCCAAAAGCCTGGAGGGTCTTCCTTGGCGTGGAGGTTAACAGTGGAAGAATTCTTTCATTGTTACCATCCAGCTGAGATTGCTCAGTTAAAGAGCATGTATACCTTTTTGCCCAGGAGCCCGTTGTTGAGGCTCATGTGTGATACCCTCGACTCCAACAGGATTTGGAAGAGTCGGTATTTTTTCATGGAGGGTGACGAGTGGATGTGTCATCCTGGTAACCGTGAATATATGCCCATCGACATAACATGGGGCATAATGCCCCCCGTCCGATATGTATCCGTCCATATTTAGGTCTAACTATTTTAAATTTTTACATGTTACTTTAACTGTCCTCTTTTGCAGTTCGAGACCAACCACAAGTCTCACTTGAGCAATGGAGTTTTTTGGAGAAAATTTTCAACAAAACCAAGCTAGAGGAGAGGACGTGGGCTAAATTGGTCACCTTAGACACTCTCTTTTGGTATTGTGACGGACTAGAGCCCACAATAGCTGACCGTCGCTACGATCTTCAAATTTGCCAACATAAGTCCGTCACCCAACATTCTTTTCTGGTTTTAGTATTATCAAACTTCTGATATCCGTCCACCTTTGTACAGAGATGGACGCTGCCAAGAGAAGGGCCTATATTAAGCAGCAAGCTGCTTTGAAAAAACAAGTGAAAGGTCAGACCTCTAAGGGGACGGGTCCGTCTACTAAGAGGAAGCAGTTGGAGAAATCTGACCGTCTTCCTAAGAAGCCTAAGACCGTCCCCGAGCCAGTCGTGGGGTTGAATGTCGAAACCAAGAAGACAGTCACTCCTTTTGGCCAAGGAAAGGGCAAGGGTTTCATGAAGGGCCCTTTGTCACCGAAAAACCACCCGTTCTCCTCCGTGAGGATTCTAAGTATGCGTTGGAGTAGCTCTTATCCATCATCTCATCCGACGACTATGAGGACTTGAGCAACCACGCTACTGAAGCCATGGGGGAGACAAGGCTTTTTAGCATTGCTCAGGTAACCATGTCCGTCCCAATCCTTTTTTTCTTCCCTTCATCTTGTCTTGTTATTAACCCCTTTGTTTCCAGGCAATGTTAATGATGAAGGGGTTGATGGGTCGTTGCCTAAACCATGAGACGGTTGTGGACCATATTAGGGCGAAGGCAAGCTTGATGGAGGACGAGCTGAACGAGTTGAAGGCCTAAAAGACGGTCCAGGAGAATAAGCTTGCTTTATCAGAGGAAGCTAAGGGTAAGCTGGAGAAGCAGACGGAGCTGTTGAGGCAGGTCTTGGAGGACAAGGAAAAAGAAATTAGTGATGCCAAGGATTAGCTCCGCCAGGCGAAGGAAGAAGCGATACATGAGTACCGCGACTCCGACGCCCTAGCAAAGCTTAGAGGCTCCTTTGCTGGAGGATTCGACGACGCCCTTCGTCAAGTCAAGACTTATTATCTTGATCTAGACGTATCTGTCACTATTGATGCCCAGGCCTAAACCTCAGTTCAACCTGTCCACTCTGAGAGCACGGACGAGTTATTCGCTGACGATGCCCCTGTTGACGACCCTCGTGGTGACGAAGATACTGTGGTTCAAAGCCAAGCAAAAACCGTCGTGGACAACACCCATCACCCTGATATCTAACTTGTGGAAGAGAAGGATGAAATCACCCCTGTTCAACAGTAGTTTTTTTTTTTTTTTTTTTTTTATGGTTAAAATGTAAAAATTTTGAAGAACAGTTTATGTTTAATTTTATCTGTCGCTCTTTGTATCTAGACTTCTCCCTTTATGGGTTTCTATAATATATTGATTATTTACTTTATCCGTCTACTTTTATTCTTGTGGAAGGATCCATTTAGTTCATGGTTATGAATTTAACTCATTATTAGGGGTGAATCCGTCCTCTTATGGACTTGTGGACTTTACTATCATCTTCTTGGATGAACCCATCTTCTTATGGACTTGTACTTTTAATTAAACGTACTGTTGAATCCGTCCACTTTTTCGGACTTAATAATTATCATCCTCTCGAATGAACCCGTCCTCTTATGGACTTGCAATGTTAATTCAATGTATTGTTGAACCCATCCACTTTATGGATCTTATTATCATCCTCTCAGATGAACCCGTCCTCTTATGGACTTAATTATCATCCTTTCACTTCACGATGTCATTGAATCCGTCCACTTTATGGACAGTTTCAATTCAACCTATCATTGAACCCGTCCACTTTATGGACAATTTGAATCCAACATGTTGTTGAATCCGTCCACTTATGGACATGGTTTCAATTCAACCTATCGTTGAACCCGTCCACTTTAGGGATGATTTTAATTCAACGTGTCATTTAATCCGTCCACTTTAGGGACATTATTATTATCATCTTCTTGGGTGACTCCATCCATTATGTTGGACTTGCATTTTTGATTCAACGTATCGTTGAATCCGTCCACTTTATTGACCTCATAATTGTCATTCCCTTGGATGAATCCGTCCACTATGTTAGGACTTTAACGAAATATGTAGACATGTAGATATCACACAAGATATTTCTGAATAACTCCTCTTATTGTGGTAAACATGCGTGTAATAAATTGTTCTAAAGAAAAACCTGCCCTTTGGGCTTAAAAGGAAACTGCGAATAAACTAAAAAAAGCAATAAACTGGTACTAAGGAGTATTATGTTATTGTTCATGTTATTGCACCTACTGGTAGTACTTCTTCAGGTGCTCCGTGTTCCATAGGTGATGTAGCTTTTGCCCGTCCAGTGTCTCCAGGTAGTAGGTTCCTTTCCTATGCCATGATGCAACTCTGTATGGTCCTTCTCAGTTAGGTCCTAGTTTCCTCTATGAGGTGTCTTTTGTAGAGCCCATCATCTTTCTCAGAACGAGATCTCTGACCTGGAAGTCCTTGTGTCTGACCTTGGAGTTATAATGCTTGGCCATGAGATTCTGATACTGTGCTAGTCTTTGTTCTGCTGTTGCTCTTACTTCATCCACGAAATCAAGTTGTAGGCACATAGCTTCATCATTCTTGCCTGCATCATGGTTTCCTACCCTGTAGCTTGTAAGTCCCACTTCAACTGGGATGACTGCCTCGATTCCGTACGCTAGTCGAAACAGGGTTTCTCCTGTAGGTGTCCTAGCTGTTGTCCGGTACGCCCACAAAACACTTGGTAGTTCGTCCGGCCACATACCCTTTGCCCCCTCAAGTCGAATCTTGATGATTTTGAGCAAGGATCGTTTCGTGACTTCAACCTATCCATTGGCCTGTGGGTGGGTGGGTGACGAGTAGTAGTTCTTGATCCGTAGCTGTGAGCAAAAGTCTCTGAATGCGTCATTGTCGAACTGCTTCCCATTGTCCGAGACCAGCACCCTAGGTATACCGTACTTGCAGATGATGTTTTTCCACACAAAGCTTCGCACATTCTTCTCAGTGATGGTGGCTAGGGCTTCTGCTTCTACCCACTTGGTGAAGTAGTCTATACTGACTACTAGAAATTTCAACTGCCTGACCGCCATTGGGAACGAACCCATGATATTTAACCCCCATTGAGCGAACGGCCATGGGGCCGTCATTGGGGTGAGCTCCTCTGTTGGTTGCCTTATAAGGTTGCCGAATCTCTGACACTTGTCGCACGTTTTGACATATGCATGGGCATCCCTTTTGCATGGTTAGCCAGTAGTACCCGGCCCAAATCAGTTTATGTACTAGCGATCATGATCTAGACTGGTTTCCGCAGACTCCTTCGTGGACTTCTCTTATGACATAGTCTGCCTCCTCGGGGATGAGGCACCTCAGGTACGGTTAGGAGAAACCCCTCTTATAAAGAACGTCTTTAATCAAAATGAAGCGAGTTGCTTGAACCTTCAACTTCCTTGCAGCATCCTTGTCGCCTGGTAGCACACCGTCCTTTAGGTAAGAGGCTATTGGTGTCGTCTAATAGTTCTTGGAACCTATCTCCTGTACACTTGTATTGTTTATTAATGATGACATTTGAATGAAGGACAATACCTGACCAGGGATGACCATGTGCTCTGCTGAAGCAGCCTTAGCAAGTCAGTTAGCGTGCTCGTTCTCCTCCCTTGGGATTTGAACAAACTTTACTCGGGGGTTGCTAACCCGATCCTTCACCTGCTCGAGGTACTTCTTCATCCGTTCATTCTTGCAGTCGTAGTCTCTGTTAACCTGACTGGTTACTACTTGGGAATCGCAATATACGACCAAATTTTCAACTCCCGCGGCCTTGGCAAGGTCCAGCCCTGCTATCAAGGCTTCATACTTTGCTTCGTTATTGGTCGTAGGGAAGTCTAAACGGACCATGCATTTGATCTTATCTCCTTCCGGGCTATGGAGTATCACACTTACTCCAGTTGCTTGCTTATTGGAGGATCCGTCTATGTGGATGCTCCATTGTGGGACCTCTTCTACCCCTTGGCATTCTATGTTGGTGAATTCCACGATGAAGTCAGCAACCACTTGTCCCTTAATGGCAGTGTGTGGGCGGTATTGTATGTCTAACTCACTTAACTCTATTGCCCATAATGCCATTCGTTCGACAGCTTCGAGATTGCCTATTACTCACCATAGGAGTTTGTCAGTCAGGACGGTCACCAAGTGAGCCTAGAAGTATGGCTTAGGCTTACGCTGCTGTAACTAAAGTGAAGGCAAGCTTCTCCATTGGTGAGTATCTTTCTTCTATGCCTCAGAGTGCTCAACTTATGTAGTACACGGGTTTCTATACCTTGTCTTCTTCCCTGACCAAGGCTATACTGACAGCGGCCGAGGATACTGCTAAGTAGAGGAATAGTTCTTCCCCAGGCTGGGACGGACTTAGCAACGGAGGGGACGAAAGGTAGGTCTTCAGATCCTCAAATGCTTGCTGACACTCAGTCATCCATTCGAAATATTTCTTCAACGTGCGGAAGAAAGGTAGGCATTTATCCATCACTCTTAACACGAACCTGTTCAGTGCTGCTATTTTACCACTGAGGCTTTGTACTTCTTTCACGTTCCTTGGGGGTGCTATTTCTATTATGGCCCGGATCTTATATAGGTTGGCCTCGATACCCCTCTGAGACACCATGAATCCTAGGAACTTTCATGCTGTTACTCTGAAGGTACACTTGCCTGGGTTGAGCTTCATGTTGTAGGAATGAAGGGTGTCGAATGTTTTCCTGAGATCCTCTAAGTGATCTTCCTCCCTTCGGCTTTTCACCAACATGTCGTCAATATAGACCTGGACATTTCTCCCAATCTGTTGTGCAAACATCTTGTTCGTGAGCCTTTGATACGTCGCGCCTGCATTTTTTAGGCCAAATGGCATTACTTTATAGCAGAAGAAGCCCTTGCTAGTAATGAACGAAGTCTTCTCCTAATCTGCTTCGTCCATTCGGATTTGGTTATAACCCGAAAAAGCATCCATAAAGCTTAATAACTGGTGTTGAGTCGTAGAGTTAACCAGGATGTCAACCTACGTGAAGGGGTAACTATCTTTGGGGCATGCCTTGTTCAGGTTGGTGAAGTCTACGCACATCCTCCATTTCCTGTTGGCTTTCTTGACGATCACCACATTTACCAGCCAGTAGAGGTAGTAAACTTCCCTCATGAAGTTTACCTCTTGTAGCTTGTGAACTTCTTCTGCTTTAGCTTGGTCTCATTCTGGGGCCAATACCCGCTTCTTCTGATGGATGGGTGTAAAGGAGGGTGACACATTCAGTCTGTGCACCATGACCGAAGGGTCTATTCCTAGCATATCTTCATGGCTCCAAGCAAATACATTGCGGTTATCTTTGAGAAAAGTTGTAAATGCTTGGCAGACCGTCAGGCTGGGTAGGTACCAATCCTGGTCATTTTATCAGGCTTGGAGTCATCGAGAAGTATCTCTTCGAGCCTTTCAATAGGTTCTGTGACCTTCTGGTGTTCTTCTATGTTCATGGCTTGGAGGTAGTCATCCATCTCCATCATAGCTATGTAGCATTCACACGCAGCCATCCGATTTTCGCACAACTCCCCTACTCCGTAATCTGTAGGGAACTTGATCATTAAATGGTAGGTTGAGATTACAGCCTTCCATGAATTGAGAGTAGGTCGTCCCAGGATGGCATTGTAAGCAGACGAGCAGTCGACTACAAGGAATGTTACGTCCTTAGTGATCTGCTGGAGGTAGTCGCCCACCGTCACGGATAATATGACTACACCAAGAGGGAACACTCGTGTTCCTCCAAATCCAACGAGCGGAGCGTTCGTTGGAACTAGTCGCTCTTTATCAATTCTTATCTGTTGGAATGCTGGGTAGTAAAGGATGTCAGCCGATTTGCCATTTTCGACTAGAACTCGGTGTGTGTTGTAATCCCCTACTCGTATGCTGACGACAAGTGTATCGTCATGTGGGTGGTGAAAACATTAGGCATCTTCTTCCGATAATTCGATGACGGGGTTGTCCATCTGCGCCATCTTTGGTACGGAACTTGTCAGCTGGACGTTCTGAACTATGCCTGAGGTAAGTCTTACCAGCCTTTTTGGACGACCCAGTAGGCGTTGTGCCCCTTACAATCATTCTTATATCTCCTATGAGCGGCCTAGGACACTCATTCTCCCATCTGGGAGCCTGCTCTTGAGGTGGGTCCGCCCTCTCTTTGCTAACGAACCTCTGCAGCTTTCCTTGCTTGATAAGGGCTTCAATTTGCTGCTTTAAGTCGTAACAGTCAGCTATGTCATGGCCATGATCACAGTGGAGGCTGCAGTACTTGTCTCTAGACCTCTTATCAGGATTTCCCTTCAACTTGCTAGGAAAGGTCAAGGCTCCTTCGTCCTTAATCTGCATCAAGACTTGGTCGATCAAGGCAATTAGCAGGGTGAAGTTCGTGAACTTCCCTACAGAGGGCTTGGAGCATCTGTCCTCCCGCCATTCTTCGATCCTAGCCATCTTTTGCCCTCTGTCTGGCTGTATGTCTTCTTGTCTTTCCCTTTTCTTAGGCTACTCTTCTCGGGCCAGTAGTGCGTCTTCCGCGTTCATGTACTTGGTTGCCCTGTAAAGCACATTTGACATAGTCTTTAGGTCATTCTTATATAGAGAAAATAGGAACTTACCCTTCCATAGCCCATTGGTGAATGCTACCACGAGTATCTTGTCATCCGCCTCGTCGATCGAAAGGGCCTCCTTGTTAAAGCGGGTTATGTAAGATCTCAGCGTCTCATCCTCTTGCTGCTTGATGTTCATCAAGCATGCAATGGACTTCTTATACCTGTGTCCCCCAATGAAGTCTGAGGCGAATTGGGCGCTTAACTCCTTGAAGGTACTAATGGTGTTAAATGTCAGTCTGCTGAACCAGATCCTTGCGGGTCCCTTCAACGTGGTAGGGAAAGCTCTGCACATGATCTTGTCCGGCACCCCTTGAAGGTGCATCAGGATCTTGAAAGATTCCAAGTGATCTAAGGGGTCATTGGATCCGTTGTAGTTTTCCACCTGTGGCATACAAAACTTTGGTGGAAGGGGGAATGAAGTGACGAACGCTGTGAATAGCGAATCAATTCGATGGACCAAGTCATCGAGGTCGCTAGATACCCGTCCTCTGAAGGCGTTCATCATAAAGCCCATCCGTTCATTATCTGCATTTCAGCGACTATGTGAGGTGGGACCGTATCGGTGATGGATGGCCGACTTGTGTCCTGTCGTTTTGGTCTGCTTAGGGCATTGCTACCTTCCGGCCCTTCTTGGTTCATTCTCTCAGAGCTGGTGCCTTCTTGGTCTTCCTCTTGAGTGTTAAAGTCTGCCTTCTTTTGGCACAACTATTCTTCCAGGTCATGGTTTTGTTTGGTGAGGCGCTCCACTCTAGCGGCGAGAGTTTGAACCTATCTCTCGAGGGCGGTCGTGCGTGGTTTATCTCCTTGAGCGTCACTAGTGGTTGCCATCAAGCAAGTGAGCACCATGTAACTCTTTGTCCGGGAAGCGATGGTATGGCTTACAAGTCGCACCTTCCCACAGACGGCGCCAACTGATGATGCCGAAAATCGTCAGTAAACCACACAATACTCACATGCTAGAAACAATGTCTGCAAAACAACAACAAAGAAAACCCTAGGAGAGTACTAGTGTGGTACCGGCCAAAGACCCTCCGAAGGTTAAGTTAGAGAACTTTTTCACAACTTTAGAGTGCCAGAGCTTAGGTGAATTATGCGTACCTTGCTATTTGAGGGCTTTGGGGGTTTTTATAGTAGTGTAGAACCGACCTCCATTTCTTGCATAGGAAAGCGTTTCCTTACAGGGAAGATCATCATTAATGGGCGTGTATTACGGAATTCTTCTTACGCTAGGATTCTTTCCATATTGGGATTCTATCGACTAGGGTTAGTCGTGGGATGCAAGTTGTTTCCATTTAGGACACCTTGGAAGTCACTTAAATCATGCAAAAGCCACGTGGCCTTTGAGATCCGTCCACCTTGCGCTCGCGAATCTTGGATCCGTCTACCTCTGGGATCCGTCTACTATCAATCCACTGTTCTAATACCGTCAGGGTTCATTTGGATGGATCCGTCATCCTAATTTTACCCTCTTCAAAAATTTTGTTTAATTTTAAATACATCCATGCGTTTGCATGGAGTTACATGCTAGTATATATAAAAACAGAAACAGAATCACCTTGATACTAAACCATCCCACTATTCTCCACAGATTAGGTTTATTCCTCGAAGATTCACGTTGACTCTACTTATATATATAATCATCCCCATGAAAATGTTTTTCTTATGAGTTTTTAAAATTTTTTTTTATTAAGAACAAAGTAGTACTAGTTAGAATTATTTCAACATGCTAAATCACATATCAATGTCTCTACTATTAAAAATGGGTAAGTATGAAATCGAATTGCAAGGTGAAAAGGTTAAGGTAAGTGTTGTTGATGTTGCTTTTATGGTTGATGCTAAGATAAATGAGTTACAATCTTCATTAAAGGCTTTGCCGAGGCGTGTTGTAGGACTCGATGTTAAGACTGTTCCAGTTGAATCTACTAAGTAGTGGCAGCATTTTGATTCTTTGTGTTGGGACTAGTTTGCTTGGTCGTCCAAGTTTTGCTACTTAAACCATTTTCCCTGTTCCCTCTTGCAACAATCTAATAAAATTCGGAAAAAGAAAAATATGTTTAAGTACTTCTAAAATGATAAAATCTTGAACATATCAATGTCATAATTAAATTACATTAACTAATATCCTATATGTTTAATAACCCATAACACTACTACAATTGATAATTTCTGTGTGTAAGCATGGGTTACACACTAGTATTAACTAGTATATAGCCCCGTGCATATGCACAGGTACAATTAAAAATAATCGCAATTACACGATCCAATTCAAATTATATATGATATTAGTTTACACCTTTTTTAAACCATACGTTTTTAAATATGTAATAGTTTCTCATTATATATGTGTGTGTATATATATATATGTGTGTGTGTGTAAAATTTAGAATTTAATTAGATTTAGACTTTTTGGTTTTTGTACCCAATAATTCCCTTGCTACAAAATTTAAAAATTTAGATGGACACGTGGCACAAAATTGGGCTTCAATTGAATTTGGCCTCTTTGATATTTACACTCAATAATGAACTTGACACAACAAAAATTAGATAAGACACATGGCACAAAATTGAGAATCTAATTAGATTTTCTCTAAGTTTTGGCTTTTAATATATATATATATATATATATATATATATTAATTAATTAATTATACACATATATGGATTCAAATTATACCTAGTTTAAGAGTTAGACATTTTTTAAGTCATAGATGAGTTTTACTCTCTCTCTCTCTCTCTCTTTTAATTCTTAATTTTAGAATTTTTTATATACACATGATTTTACTCTCTTTTTCTTTTTTCTTTTTTTCCTTTCTTTGTTAAGTTTTTGATGGTTTATTTATATTATAATATTCGTCTTTTGCACAACATTATAACTCACCCAGAACAAAAATTTTAAAAACTTAGAAAGAACATGTGGCGTAAAATTAGATAACAATCGGAATCCGATTTAGAATCTAATTGGATTTTCTAAATCTATATATATAAAACTGAAGCCTTTGAAGCTCTCACAATTTTCTACGTCAGTACAATATTTAAATAAAATTATCATTTTATTTAAATAAAATTATTTTTGTTTAGTCCAAACTTAACAAGGAGTGAAACTCCATCTCTCTAACAAGTCCAACTTAAACTCAAACTCATCATTTTTTTTTAAACAAAATTATTTTTGTTTAATCCAAACTTAACAAAGAGTGAAACTCTATCTTTCTAACAAGTCCAACTTAAACTCAAACTCAAATGTTGATAATTTTTCTTTAATATTTTTTGGTCTTTCAGAAGTTTTAAAATCTGAATTTTTGAGTTATTTTTTTACAGTATCTGAAATTGTCTAACAAATTTTTTGTATACTATATAATAGCCATGATTACACCAAGTGGCTACACCATATTGCAGAATTTTTTTTTAAATTTTTATATTTTTTTTATTATTCTTCTCCTATATTTCTAAGTTGATAAATATCTTAATTTAATTACAATTCAAATTCTTCAACTGATCCATCTAATCCTTATTTAAAAGAAAACATTTATATATAAAAGAAGGTAGCACGTGTATTATAAATAAAAAAAGTAGCAACGTGTATTATAAAATAAAATTAAAAAAAGAAAAAGAAAAAGGAATGTAGTGTAATCTAATTGTTCTCAAATTCTTCATCTAATCCTGATATAAGAAAAAAAAATAGCAGTGTGTATTGTAAAAATTATATATATAAAAAAAAATAGCAATGTAGTGTAATCTAATCCTTCTCAAGTTCTTAATCTAATCCATCTAATCTTTATTTATATTGCATAAAAAAACAAAAGATAGCACGTTATTTGTTCATGCCGATTTACCAAAACTGTTTTTGGAAAAGTAAAAAAAAAACATTGTTAAAAACGCTTCTTCTTCTTTTTTGGGTCAAAAGAAGCGTTTTTCTCTCTCTCCCTGCAAAACAAATGGATTTTAACAAGAATTAGCTAGACAAGGGTAAGACTACACCACCTCTTTTTCTACAATAAATGTTGAATTTAGTTTTTTTTCATGCATATACACAAACATGTAGCATGATTTTTACTTTTGATTATATAATTGTAATTCATTTAGCTATTATTTTAAAAAAAAAATTATACGTTTTATGAGTTTATACTCACGGGACTTAAACTTCAAGTTTCAGTGTCTTCTCTCATGCTTTCAAGGACAAAAATTAAATTCTCATGTGAGTCTCTCTACTTCAAAAATTTAAATGTTTAGTAATTTAGATTGTTCTTAATTATTGAATTGATGTTTCCACTTTAATATGATTTCAATTGTTATTTTTGATAGTTTTTAATTATTAAATTCAAGGTTTATCCATTTAAATACATGTGATTAATTGAGCCTTAAAGTTCAATGTATTATTGAAAATCATTTTATATATATTTTTAGGTATTTCTACCATCTTCCACTCAATTTATATATATATATATATATATACACACACACATGTGTGTGTGTGCGCGCGCGTGTATTTTATGATACCCTAGTCACACATAATATGCATTTATTATAAAACTAAAAAGTAAAATATTCATTTATTTTTATTATTTATTTTTAAGTAAATTAATAAAAATATTTATTTACATACGAATTTTGATTAAACTGTGCATTGCATAGGCATAATACTAGTTATTTATATAGTCATACATGAGTTTACTCTCTCTTTCTCTAATTTTTTATTTTATTTTTATTTTTGGATATGCACTTGAGTTTATTCTTTTTTTATTATTATTGGATTTTTGATGATTTATTTATATTAGATTCTTTGTCCTTTGTACAACATTAACTCAATTTTCAAACTCTTCTCATCCATCATATAAAAAAGAAAGAAGAGACGACAGCGTATTGAGTTAGAATCGAAAGGTGTCAAAGGAATCAGCAAAACAATGCCGACGGTGTTTGTTTGTTTCCACAAAAGTGGTAGCTAAGTTAAACAATGCCAACTACTCTAACTCTCATTCCTTCTCCTCCTTCTCCTCCAGACTAAAGCTAAAAACTATATATGTAAAATTCAAACCCTAAAAGACCTCTTTGTTTTTGTTTCTCTCTCTTTGTTTTTTGTATTTCTCTCAGAAATACAAATCATTCTCTTTCTTACTCTTACCTTCGAACTCGTCCAGTCGTACTCACTGCTTCGCTCTCCGATCTGCCACTCCACCACCATGACTTCTCCTCTTTTCGATTTTTGAAGTTCCGAAGCTAAGCCGAAACCAAACCCGACCCGAGTTGGTAGCTGAGACTGTCGTCTTTGTGAAATGGGTAAATCAACATCCTCTCTTCTTTTTATATGCAATCGTTTGATTATTAGAGTAAGCCTTCCATTTCGTGCTTTTACTTCTCATTATTGTTCTACTATTAGAGAAAATGCGAAAACCCCATATCAGAATCCGAATCAGTTGTTGAATTCTGTGAGAGATCACTGCAAATCTCGAACCTTTAAGAATCTTGATCATGCCTTAGGCCTGTTTGATATAATGCTTCACATGCACCCTTTGCCTTTCATTGGAGATTTTACTCAATTGTTGGGTGCGGTTGCAAGAATGAAGCATTACTCCGTAGTCATTACTTTAATTCAACGAATGGAATCATTTGGAATCTCTCCCGATGTTTCTACTCTCAATGTTTTGATTAATTGCTACAGCCATTTGAACCGGGTCGATTTTGGATTCTCTGTCTTAGCAACAATTTTGAAACTTGGATATCAACCAAACTGTATAACTCTAACCACTCTTGTCAAGGGGCTTTATCTTAGAGGTAACATTGCCGGAGCTGTGAGGTTGGTAGAGGAAATGGAGAAGAAAGGGTATGAACCTAATGCAATTACTTGTGGGACGATAGTAAATGGTCTGTGTAAGAATGGCCAAACTGGTGAGGCTATTAGGTTGCTCAGGATGCTTGGAAAAAGGAATTTTGAACAAAATGTGGTGCTCTATAACACGGTCATTGACGGTTTATGTAAGGGCGGATTGGTAACTGAGGCTTTGAACCTTTTATCTGAAATGACGAGTAAAGGCATTCAGCCAGACATTGTCACTTACAATTCCTTATTTCAAGGACTATGCAATTTTGGCTGGTGGAGGGAGGCAGATACTTTGTTGAATGAGATGGGGCAAAGGAAGGTCATGCCAAATGTACAAACATTTACCATATTGGTGGAAACACGTTGCAAGGAAGGGATGTTGACTGAGGCAAAAGAAGTTTTTGATGTGATGATTCAAAGAGGCATTGATCCTAACATATTCACTTACAATTCTTTGATTAATGGTTATTGTTTGCAAAACAGACTGGATGAGGCAGTTAAGACGTTTAATATGATGGATGAGAAGGGTTGTTCACCCAATGTGGTTAGCTATAACATATTGATCAATGGATATTGCAAAAGTGAAAAAATTGATGAGGCAATGAGTCTGTTTCATGAAATGTCCAACAAAGGAATGATTCCCGATGTAGTGACTTACAACACTCTTATTGGTGGGTTTTGTCGAGTGGAGAGAGTCCAGGCTGCACTAGAGCTATTCAATACAATGCGAGCTTGTGGCCAACATCCAGATCCCCAAACCTATGCCATCTTGTTAGATGCCTTTTTTAAGAATAGACAAATATCTGAGGCAATGGCATTGTTTCAGGAGATGGAAGACAAAAGGCTAGACTATGGTATTGTGATTTACAACATCTTGATTGATGGTTTCTGCAATGTTGGGGAACTTACAACTGCAAGGGAAATCTTTAGTGGTCTTCTTGCAAAAGGATTGCAACCTAATGTTCGGACTTACAATATAATGATCAAAGGATTTTGCAAGAATGGACTAGTTGATGAAGCGGGTGAGCTGCTTGAGGAAATGGATAGCAATGGTTGTTCACCTAACGAGCGCACATATAACACATTAATCCAAGGGTCATTGCAACAAGGTGAGACATCAAAGGCAGTGAAATATCTCAAAATGATGGTTGACAAGGGATTTTCAGCATATACAACAACTGCAGCCTTGTTTATTGACTTGCCATCATTGAATTAAGTAAATGAAAATATTCAAGAATTGCTTCCGAAGTTTGTGTGAAGGTTTTTTAGGTTCTGAAGATCAAGGACAACATTCATATTTAACCAATCACAAGTCATTATGTGAGTGATGTATATTTGCTTCCAATAAAATTTAATACTTTTTATGAGATGGTATTTCTTTCCAATTTTGTGCACAAGATTGTTTGTTCCTTTTATGTCCGATCTTTTGTTGCAATTTTGTTGTGCACTCATTTTGTTGCATTAAACCCTTTCTCATGGATAGGTGTTTCAAAATTTTTCTAATGTAAAGTTAATGTGAAATATCATACCCCTTATATAGGTATGCACTCCCTAAACCAGCCCCAAAATTATTAAACCCTTAGTGATTAGGTCTGCACCAAGTTAGTTCTTGAACCAGTTTCAATTTTACAAAAGTAGTCTGGTTGTAATTTGCTTATCAAATTTAGTTTTAAAGCAGGTTATGGATGCTTGTAAGTTAAACTATTGTTTTAAAACCACAATAGATTGAGCTGTCAGACTTCTGAAATATCAATTAGTTTAAGTTACTATCTCTTTCACTTTCATAACTTTTAGTTATCTTTTGCCAAAATGCAGGATCTATTTTGTGTCCAACCATCATAATTCTAATGTCCTGTTTGCGCTCACTACGATTTGAATGTTACTAGAGATTCTTGAACCTTTATTCATATGAGGGTGTGTAGGATAACTATTTTAAAGTAAGAGTTCCATTATTAGTACATTTTATTTATTTATTTTCATGACATGGAACCTCACCAAGGCAAGGCCCTTTGGACCCACCCCTAGGTAGTAAATTTAGTTATTTTTATATAACAAAGGGACAACAATGAAACAAATAATATAATTAGTTTGGCACTTTGGTTGCTTCATGACTCCCTCCCGTTAGATAAAGCTATCTCTATATTGGAGTAAACTTATTGTTTTACTTGTACTGTATGTAATCATATCAACATATTGACTAATGATTAAGGACTAGGTATTTTCGTTGCAAGTTATTCTTGTACATGGTGATATTTATTTTCTTGTATTGGCACTTGGTTGTTTGTTTCTATTCTAGTTTTGTTATCTTTCCTTGGAACTATGTTGAACACTAGTGTTGTAAATTTGAACTTATTTTTGTGAAAGTTACTTCAGTTGATGCAACATTGTGAGCATGCAATTAGTTTTATGTATTTGTGAAATGACAGAATAATTTGTTTGGAATTGGTTATGCTCATGGTGCTCGTGATAGGTCAATTGAATATCAGCCAAAGACCATTGATACTAGTAGATTTTCCTTAGTAGTTAATATTAGAGATCATCTTCTTTCTACTACCACTAATATTCTGACCTTCGATGGATTTGGTATACCTACAATCCCCCTGTTACTATTACTTGCCTCATATGTAGCGCTTTCTTTTCTCACTAAATTTGTCATTATAGGTAGTCTAAATTGAAGAAAATTTTGAACGACTCAAGCCTTCATTCTATTATGCTCTGGCTTAAAGCTTCGAGTTTTGTTTGTAAAGCAGGTGATCTAACAAACAGGAAAACCATAGAACCTTTGTTATCTTCAATTTTCAAATACCAAATTATCCTTAAAGAATTATGAAAAGAAATACAAACACAGCTCTATCATATATGCTACGGTGACAGAGAGAAAAGAAGCCACACAAAGAATTACAAAAGTCAACTTGATTCAAATAATTGATACACTATAAAAAGTTCAATCCATTTACAGCCATAAACATAAAAGCTACCACAGGAATGCAAATGAGGGATTCAAATCCTTAAACCACATTTGCAGGCAGGATGAGGAAGAACATGGCATTTTTTTCAACTTTATTTACAGTGATGGTATATAGACGGATGCTATACAGCTGACTAATGTAAAGCAATCACTATGATTAATGAAATACACAGAGAGGTGGGCATTAAATTTGAGTTGCTCTTTTCCATCTGATCAGAAAATTATCCAGAACACCAGTCAAAATCTGAGGTTGATTTCTGGGACAGTAAATCTAGATGGGATTGCTGGTCTGTTCTCTTGCAGGCCATCAGTAAATTTACAATCTCAATGACTTTGGAGACAAAGGTCTTCTATCCTATCCTTTTAGCAGGGGGGATTGATGACAACTCTCTCAGCATTGGCAAAATGATAACCAATCACAATCTCCCTCCTTTGTCGGGCTCGTAAGAGTATCTCATAGAAACTCAATTCCTCCCCTTCACAAAGATAGAGATCTGCTTGTCTTATATGCATCTCATTCCCCTGAAAAAAGCCAAAACATTTATGATTGATTAAATAGGTAACTTTCTGCATGTGTGTGTGTATATTGATAGGTAAACAAAGTAAAGTATGCAACCCATTTACATGGATAGCATTACTAAGGCATGGACCCCTGAAGCACTGGCCAAAAGCATGTGTTAACACCCAATCAATATATTCACACCTAATGTTCCTATTTTTCCCCCCTCCTCGTTTTTTTTTTTTTTTTTTTTAGCATTTTCTTTCGTTTCAAAGATTTAGATGCATATTCACATATTATAAAGCTCTCTCAATTGAAAGAGGAGGGATTGGGGATTGTTCAAAATTGACAATTAGGCCAACAAGCTTCTGTCCTCCCACGGTGTTTGTTGTCCAAATGAATCCATAACATTTTTGTTTCTCAGTTTTGGTATACTTGATAACACCATGAAAGAAAAACAGGCACAGATATCTTACAGCTCAAAGAGAAAGCAACTGATAAAACCATATGGAATAGAGAAACGAAGAGGAAAAATATAATGTTGCAACTAACAAAGGCTACAAGAACATCAAAGAAAGATTATTGTTCAAACATCAAAAGTCAAAGCAAAGTTTACAAGGCCTAACAGTTGGGAAACTACTAGACAATCCATAATTTAGTTAAAGTGGAATTTCTGCAGGCTTTTTGAGGATATTAAAATAAGGGTCCGGTTAATGTATGTCCTTTCTAAGAGGAACTTCTCTATCACTATAGGAACTCCATTAACTTATGCTCACAAAAGAATCGGCCCCCCAAAGGAACAAACTTTTAAGGAATTTTAACACCAGAAATTTGTCATACAACCTGGGCAGTGGCACAAATTTGGTCAGCTGTGGAAACAATCTGGCGTCTCAATTATTTGTGGCCTTAGACAAGTGTTTTTGTAGATATTAAAAATACAGATTTATGTGCACAAGGATATGCAGCAAGTGCATCAAAAGAAGAAAGGGAATATATGTCGCTATGCATGCGCTATATACATATGTTTAGTTTCCATCTTCTTATTTAGTACGGATATGCTAATTAGGACCAACAAAAGAATGTATTTGCCATAATTTTATGATGTGTAAGGACATGCAATAGTATTATGTGAGTTGTATGTTGTAATGCGGTATTTGTACATCAAAATGCTACAATTTTGTAATGTTTGGAATTTATAATCTAAAGAAATGTAACAATATTAGTAGAACCATGTCATACATCTCTATTTGTCATAAGGCTCCAAGAAACTATTTGTAGTTATGTAGTCAATGGGCTCACTGGGCACCATGATCGATGTGATTTACAGATTATACATATTATATGTAAAATATTGACAATGATCCTCAAATGTAAGAAATACAGGACAACTAATACATATGATGTCAGTTGTATTTAAAATTTTCTTAAATGTCAAATCATTTTTTCCTGACAATAGGATTTGAACAGGATTTAATATATTTGTTTTGGGTTTCTGGCTACTATGGTCATTTGCTGTTGTCTGTGTATGTTATATAATTTTTCCCTTTTATTTATCATATACCCTACTAATTTCTAGGATGGAAAAACTATCTTCGAGAAGCACAAATGTACTGATGTTGATTGCCATTCCAGGCAGCAATTGTTAAAGCGCACCCAGGAAAAATGACCCTTAAGTCTTTTTCTCCTGCTTTTTTAGGACCATTCAATTATTATCTCTATATTTCCTGTGTTTTTTAACAACCAAAAGATAGGAAGCTAACGGATCCATATCAAGAAACCAAATAAAATACTGCACAAAGACTAAAAGAAAGAGAGTAAAAATACCTTTTAGATTTAGTACAGAGATATCTGAACATAGGAAGCTAACTGAAGCATAGATCTAATGTACCACTCAAAATACTAGCTACCTTAACTGTTTTGGCAATTATATCACAAAATACTAGCTGCCCTAACAGTTTTGGCAGTCAAATTATAAAATACAAGAAACAATTCTAGGTGTTCCACTTTCCCTCTCGAGCTTCCATTGCAACCATGAAATTCTGAATGTTTAAACCAAAAAAATAAATAATTTACCCACTTCAAGGAGGCCCACTAATGTAATTTTCACTTTAATGGCTTAACTTTGTTCTCCCAAAATGCCCACCAGATTCCATAGTAGTGGCAGTTGGCACTCAATCTCCACTCAATAAACTACTATGCAATTGTTTTTCCCCCCCTAGAAAACAAAGGGAGACCTTCATTTCAAATGACACAAAATTAAGTATCGCCTACTATCATAAAGGGTGATCCCATAAACTCATGTTTACACTACCTATGCTGAGTTTATACAGAATTCACAAAAATTGGATGCATATAATGTAGTGAAAAATAATATGTTTATGCAAGATTAAAGGAGAGAGAAGAAAAATACAAAACAATGAATTTACGTGGTTCGACAATATGTCTATGTCCATAGGCAACGACAAAAAAGAAAGTTTGACTATAACAAATAGACACTCTTGCAAGACCCAAACCCCAAACACAACCTTATTTCTCTTTCACAAAAAATAGAGAACACCCTATTGTATTTGAACATACTGCTGCGGCACAGTCTTTCTTACAATCAATATTGCCAAATTCCCCTAAGGCATTAGTTAATAAACAATTTTAAAAAGTTTTGATACTTTTATGGGAAATATAAAACACTGTTAAAATAATTCAAGTGTTTTTTCCTTTCTCATAAAAAGTTTTTAAAAGTATTTCCTAATAAAAACTTTCACATGCTGTAGCATATCGTCCAAATATCAAATTTTGTGTATTGGGGATGTGGTTCCTCACATTGGTGTTTTGTTTTTAGTTGCTGGGGCTCCTCTTTTATCTTCCCAAGAGATAGGAATTCTGTTTGCTAATCACTTATTTATCAGAGTTGAATGGTAAGAGATGTTTTCATGCTCCTCTTATACCTTTCTCATTTTTTTCTTGCTGTTTTTCTATTTGGCATGTTGAGTTTACAGTCAATTCCTTTAATAGAAGTGATGAAATCGAAGTATACTTTGATAGACATCTCAAAGATTTATTTACAATTTCACTAAAAGAGAGATCATAAGATTTATGAAACACTAAACATTTTCTACTCTTTTATGTTTTCTGTCCTATGTTACAATTCTGTATTATGACTGGTTTACTAGTTTGAGCTGAGGAAAACTTTGCAAGAATATGGCATGAAAAATTGCACGACCACAACAATATATATATATATATATATATATAGGGATCGAAACATTGTTACAGAAAGGGAATAGAATGATTGTTTTGACTGGGATTTGAAGATGATGAATGGTTTATGGAGAAGAGATCTTAGGAATAATCAGGACAAGTCTTTCTAATTGAATAAGTCCTTTTCTTCATCATCTTATCCACCAACGTCAAGCTGATTTTTTCCCAGGACAAAGGGCCTCTTATGATATTTATAGTTCAAGAAATCTTACGTTAAAAAGGCAAAGTAGATACATTAGTTGCAGAGTTTGATCTAGACTATCTAGGGAAAGCTTTTGACAGATTAGAATGTTGTTCAATCATGATATCTTAATGTCTTGGGTGAAAGGTATTTGCAATCACACCACCAGAAGGTATTTATATATATATATATATATATATATATATATATCAATGACAAGCACCAAAAACCACTCTACAAACAATCCTTTCATCATGATTTCAAGTTCAAAAACCAAAAGCAGTAAAACCCCCAAAACCACCAAAGAATTCACCATCTCTCTTTAACCACCTGCCTCTTCTCTCACTTCTGCTTTAACCACCTGTCTCACTCTCATCAACTCTTCCAATGAAAGCACACAATTCCTCCTTAACAACACTAACTCAACATCCATAACCCCCTTCTTCAATTCCTATAAATGAAACCCTTTCAATGCCTCAACTCTCAATGTCAACATCATGATTTATTGCAGGTTCATTTTCTTGTGCTCTTTCAGCTGAGTAGTAATCTGGCACTACCACTCATCTGTTTCTTATTGTCAATTCATAAATATATCATGCCTGAATGTCAACTTATATTGTATGAATCTCTGCCAAAAAGTCGGATTTCTAGTTCCACTTTGTGCACTACCAAAAAAGATGAGAGCGTAGTTAAAGCCGAAAATCTTTTCATTGAGAAATTCAACAGCAAGCTTAGATTGCAAAGCTTAGACTCCTCGCTGCAATATAAAGGAAACAGCGATGTTAAAGGCGCACGAAAGGGAAGTGCCATTAGAGATGAGACAAGGGCGCCCACGGCTAATCTTTATACCGTCAGAGGAGATGGTTACGAGGGTGAAGCTGGAGCAAGTGGAAGCGAACATGCCAGAGATAGTCGGATTTCTAGTTCCATTTTGTGCCCTACAAAAATTTTGCACCATTATACATACTTGATACTTCCAAGTTAATTGAAACATTTTTCTTCTTTCTTTTTTTGAAAACCAATGCATGACATATTTATGAGAAAGTTTATAAATACAAAAAATTTCACATTTATTGATGTGATTAATTGTTAGTTATGGTCAAAAAAATAATGTTAATAGTGGGCGTAAGCCTAAAAGAGAACTAATAAAACACTAATATGATAGTTTTTCCGCGGTCCTCTCAAAGCAAAATGACCACCATCGTGAATGATTTAAGGATAGAATAATGCTACAATCACAAACTATTTTACAATATTTTACAAAATATTGATGTGGCAAACCTCTTATTGGTTTTCATCTAGATTCACAATTAATATCACTTTTTTCATTTACTAATAATCACTCACCACATCAGCAATTTGTAAAGTTTTCTGTAAAATGGTTTGTATCTCTAGCATTATTCTTAAGGATATCGATTAACATGACCCATAATAATATCAAACAAATTTTTTTTTTTAAAATCTAAAATAATTTTTGTTTTGTTTTGTTTGGGCTCTTTTAACTAGTTCCAATATTTTTTTCAAAAAGTAACGGGTTTGAGTGGTTTTCCAAATAACAATCCATTCTCTCACTCTTACTCTCTCACTATTAAAATAATAATACTAAATTTTAATTTACATTAAATAATTCTAGATCAACTTTTAAAATAAATAATAATAATAATAATAATAATAAAAACAAAAAAGTCACTTTTTGCTCAAAACTTCTCAAATTGTAAACATCTCACCACTACTCGATCCTCTCTTGCAAGGTCTTACTGGTCATATCAACTTTGATGCTCTACTCTACCATTATGAATTGCATTTCATCTAGAGTGTTAGATTGGGGATTCTTCAAAATTTCCACCAAGGGTTTCATGATTTTGGTGTATACTAGATTGAGGACTTTTTTTTTTTTTTTCCATCAAATTTTATTTTGCCAATCTAACCTGTAGTTGTTGGGTTTGGGATGGACAATTGGACATGCGAAGCTTGTAAGCTCCAGCTAGGGTAATAATTTCATGACCAACATGCCTTTGGTCAGGTTATGTGCATGTTCTATTCCTTATAAAATAGGATAACATGTAACTAATTCATAATTTTGAGTTTTGACAACTAGTTCATAGGTATTCAATTTTTCTAATCGTTATCTATAGGATAAAGTTTAGCTATAAAAATTGTCGTCGCCTAAGACTACAACCTTCCTCAATATCATTAACATTACTACATATTTCAAAATTTTAACCATTAGATTGAATATTCTTTATGCTCTTAAAACACATATAAAATTTTATGCCAATTGAATATTTACTATATAATCTATAAGATTACATTTTATGCATAATTTTAAGTCACAAAAACTTGCAATTTAAATAATTTATTGATGATATAGCTATTGATCTTTAAATTTTTAGAAATTTTACAAGCATGAAGAATATAAGAAAAAAATATAATCCAATGGTGAATTTGTCAAAATTCACTTTCAATAAAAAGATATTGAATAATTTCAAAGCCTTAGGTTACAACTAATTTTGTAACTAACTTTGTCATCATCTATATTTGTTTAAATCCATTATTTCATCTATTTTTGTTAAAATCATTAATGAAATTAGGCACATGAGATGCATGCACTCACTCAAGAACGGTTATTATTATTATTATCTTTTTTCTTTTTCATTTTTTTTATAACAGAACACGCCATCTCACAAAACTGCTAGCGGCAGTTGGAGACGTGGAGCGTTATTATTATTATTATCAAACTCCTTTCAGTATCAAACTATTCTCATTGGATTGATTTCCAATATTCCATTAATCATTTTAAAAGGATAGTGGATGGAAGCATTCATAATGAGAATAATTTCCAATCCATTCATGATGGGTTTTACCCCCACTCTTGGATCCCAACTATTAAGTGCGAGTTTGGGCTTCTTTCCAATGAAATTTATAATCTTTTTCACAAGTGCAAGTTTGGGCCTCATTCTAATGATATTTTTAATTTTACCAACATATAAATTTATAGTCTTTTTTCACAATTTTTGTGTGATGATCTTGTTCATCCAAAACATTCAGAGTTTGATAGCAATGAAGCTTATGTTTTGCACGTGCCAAGTGAGTTTTGTGGGTTTTTTTTTTTTTTTTTAGAATCATGCCTATTGTTATGACATTTTTTTTTTTTATGAGAATATTGTACTTTATTAAGAAAAAGATAAGTTCATATATTTTAAGCCAACACAGATACAATCATATTAAAATTTTCCTCTATCTAAATTACGTGGCAGTCAAATCTCTTGGCATGCTGAGCCAATATATTTCATTTGTTGGTGAATTGCCTTCCCTCTTCACATGTGAAATTTGCACAAATCTAAAATCTTGTAACCTCTAGCATATCACTGAGATGATGTTGTGAATGGCAACTGGTGGGCTGTTTGAGCTGCTTCCTCCAATGTCTTTTTCATTAAATTACAGCATTAGGCCCACCAAATCAACCATGAGAAGTCCACCATGTTCGCTTACTTAAATTGTGATTCCGAAGCCACTCAACAGATCAAAGTATACAACTGCCAATGCCTATGTTGCTTAGCAGCTTAGATAATTTAATTGGGATGAAGCTAGAAAAAGGAAAATTTTGAAACTATTATTAATCTTATTTTTAAATAAAACTTATATATTGATGAAACAATGAATGTGATTAATAACACAAACATCATAAAATAAATCTCTTTATTGTTATTTATTGTACTTAATTTGTTAAAAAATTTATACGTTAGTAAGTAAAATATATGTAGTAAAATTTATAATATTTCTAGCATTACAAAAAAAAAATATTTATTATTTTGTTAATAAAAATTAATCACACTCATTATCATATTAATTTGTAATTATTTTTTAGTGAAATTCTTCATTGGCATCCATGTTTTGAGAGAATTCTCTCGCCACACTATGCAATGAATTAAAGAATACTCCTGTAATTAACAAACAAATATACAAAATATCAACTATTATAAATATAGAAGAATGAATGTTTTTCATTAAAAATAAAAGCTGAAAATTTGTGGACCAATATTGTGCTTATCATATATAAGAATTACAACTAACCAATATATGATCATAAGAGATGATGACCCAATTGATAAAGGGTAGTTTCAAGCTAATTTTTTTTAAAGAAACGGTTAAAGTGTATCATACCTATACAAAGACAAACTTTCAATTATCAAAATTTTATCTCTAAAAAAAATTATCAAGATTTTCTATCCCTATGACAATAAATTTTTATCACTAAATTTTGACTGCAAACTTGAAAGGCAGAGATTAAAACACTACAGTTTAAATACAATGAGGACCTAAAAGTATAGAATTCAATTAAAACACTACAGTTTAAATACAATGAGGACCTAAAAGCATAGAATTCAAGCAATGTAACAGTAAAATAGAGATTTTATACATCTGAGTTTTATCCATACGAGCTTTAGCAAGCCAATTTATTGATTCAATCATCTTCTTTAGTTTATCCCTTATTGTCCATCTTTTTCTTGTAAGAAGGTTCCTATCATTTTATGAAACCACTTTTTTTATGAATATTATTTTGTATAAGGAACTTGAATCAACACAAAGAATCCAATGCAAACAAGAATGAACATTTATGTCTCTCTTTTCTTTTGGTATGAACTTGTGATGGAAGTATTATACTATTTTTAAAATAATATTAATCAGACAAAACCTCATAGTATAAAGATTTGTATGGAGGAAGTGAAAGAAAAGGTCAGGGCTGAAACAGTGGGCGAGCTGGGCTGTGAAATTTTTTAAGGGTAAAATAGTCTTTTGCTATTTGGTGAGATGTCAAAGATTTCAGCTGTTAGATTAAATCTATGGCTGAGAATTTAGGTTTCTTTAGACAGATAGAAATACCAACTAGGTTAAACATCATATACCTAGCTTCTCGTCAAAAGAGAAAAAGGGCTGTGAACGAAGTTCGAATTCCTTGCTTCGCTCTCCGATCTGCCACTCCACCACCATAATTTCTACTTTCGAAGCTAAGCTGAAACAAAACCCGACCTACCCGAGTTGGTGTAGCTGAGACTCTGTGTCGTCATTGTGAAATGGGTAAATCAACATCCTCTCTTCTTTTTATGTGCAATCGTTTGATTGTTAGAGTAAGCCTTCCATTTCGTGCTTTTACTTCTCATTATTGTTCTACTATTAGAGAAAATGCGAAAACCCCATGTCAGAATCGGAATCAGTTGTTGAATTCTGTGAGAGATCACTCCAAATCTGGAGCCTTTAAGAATCTTGATTCATTTTCTGAAATGATGAGTAAAGGCATTCAGCCAAATGTTGTCACTTACAGTTGCGTAATTCAAGGACTATGCAATTTTGGCCGGTGGAGGGAGGCGTCTACTTTGTTGAATGAGATGGTGCAAAGGAAGGTCATGCCAGATGTACAAACATTTAGCATATTGGTGGACACACTTTGCAAGGAAGGGATGTTGACTGAGGCAAAAGAAGTCTTTGATGTGATGATTCAAAGAGGCATTGAGCCTAACAAAGTCACTTACACTTCTTTGATTGATGGTTATTGTTTGCAAAACCAAATGTATGAGGCAGTTAAGGCATTTAATATGATGGTTGAGAAGGGTTTTTCACCCGATGTGTTTAGCTATAACATATTGGTCAATGGATATTGCAAAAGTAAAAAAATTGATGAGGCAATGCGTTTGTTTCATGAAATGTCCAACAAGGGAATGATTCCTGATGTAGTGAATTACAACACTCTTATAGGTGGGTTTTTTCGAGTGGGGAGAGTCCAAACTGCACTAGAGCTATTCAATACAATGCGAGCTTCTGGCCAACATCCAGATCCCCAGACCTACGCAATCTTGTTAGATGGCCTCTGTAAGAACAAACTGATTGGTGAAGCAATGGCATTGTTTCAGGAGATGGAAGACAAAAGGCTGGACCATGATATTGTGATATATAACATCTTGATTGATGGTTTCTGCAATGCTGGGGAACTTACAACTGCAAGAGAACTCTTTTATAGTCTCCCTACCAAAGGTTTGCAGCCTAATGTTGTAACTTATAATATAATGATCAAAGGGTTTTGCAAAAAGGGACTAATTGTTGAAGCGAGTGAGCTGCTTGAGAAAATGGATGGCAAAGGTTGTTCACCTGATGATTGCACGTATAACACAATAATTCAAGGGTTATTGCAACATGGTGAGACAGCCAAGACAGGGAAATATCTCAAAATGATGGTTGACAAGGGATTTTCAGCAAACGCAACAACTGCTGCCATGTTTATTGACTTGCTGTCGTCTAATCAAGTTGATGAAAATATTTGAGAGCTGCTTCCAAAGTCTGCGTGAAGGTTATTTAGTTTCTCAAGATCAAAGACAACTTTTATATTTTAACCTATCACTAGTCATTACGTGAGTGGTATATTTGCTTTAAGTAAAATTCTATACTTCTTACGAGATGGTATTTCTTTTTATTTATGTGCCCAAGATTTAAGTGATGTGTATTGGCTTCATATAAAACAAGTTGATATATCTTTCCATTTATGTCCGTAAGACTATTTTGTTCCTTTAACAGTTTCATCTTTTGTTGCAATTTTGTCATGCACTCATTTTATTGCTTTGAACCTAATTTCACCAATATTGTTTTTCAAATTTTGGTTGATTGGCAGTTGCTAAGTGTTATCCTGTAAAGTGTGGCATTTATGTAGTTATATGTCCATTGGCTACAAGAATTAATGCATTTGAGACTCACATCTAGTGATTCCCTTTCAGTGTTTATAGATTATCTTCTCTTATGTACATAGTATTGAGTTTTCTTTGTACTTTGTTTGCTGCTTTGTGTCCTTTTTGCACGAAGCAGTCCTTTTATTTTCAATAAAAAAATCTCTTATTAAAAAAAATTGCCTAGCTGTTGCATGTTAAAATGTAATTCAATAAACTATATATTATGCTTAAATGTTATATATTATTCTTTATGACAAGGTGCTGTGAATGCCTTACTCATATTTCTAAGCTGAACGTAGCCTACTTTCATAGGAACCGATTTAGACCAGTGTAGCTTGAATAGCTTCTCAACTTAAGGAAGTTGCTTCTTTGTCCATCAACTAGAAGATAGGAAATTTAGATTTCATTCTGGTACAAAAGTAACATGATAGTTTGTTGATCATGAAATCCAGTGTCAATATCTTTTATGAATGTGGTAGATGCTTTAACGAAGCAGCAACAAGACCCCTACAAAAAAGAAAAAGAAACATGAAAACTGTTTTTTATTTGGCATGTAACAGAAAAAGTGCTGACATTGGAGCTTGACTAGTGGTTGGAGAATATGCAACATGCTATGGTTGTTATTTTGAAAAGCTAATGAGTTTTATCTCAAATGACACTTCCTCCTCCTTTAATTATGGGATGGAGGGTAAGGTCTTGGGTTCAAGATCCACGAGGTGTGTGTGTAACTTATCAATAAAGACAGTTTGTTATTGTGAGGAACAGATTTGGCATTTTGTAATGTTAAAATTTAAGGAAGACTAGTTACTTAGTGAATAGCTTATTTACCTAGCAGTTTACCAGCCATTTAAGTAACCTCTTATGATTGTCTATGTAAGGGGCTCTAATATAATATTTCTGGTTTTGGAATTTTTTTAGAAGAATTGCATGCAGCCTGACCTTTAGGTGTGATACTCAAGAATACTAATATATACTTGGTTCATAACTTCATATAGCTTCTTTCTCACTACAGCTAGCTTTACTATGTTCCAACAATCATTCAAAGCTAACCTATCACAGACCGCTAGTTGTCCAAATCACATGTGACCATCCAGCTTGGACTTTATATGCGAAAGACCCAATATTTATTTGCCAAATGGACGATTGTCGCGTGTCACACAAAAAAAGGGTTCTGAACAGTTGTGAAATGAAAGTAGGGAAAAATGGAATTAGTTTGATGCTTTTATGAAATGATAGAAAGTTTATTTGCAATTGGTGATATTATGTGGGAAGGGGAGGAGGTACCAGTTGAGCTTGAGCTCATTGGAAGGAGAATTGACAAGTCTTTGTAATTTTTTGGACTTACATCTAAATTTTGAGAAAAGATTTGTGATGTTTAAAGTCAGTGGACAAAATCTCTAACAAACTCCACAACTGGAAGGCCAAGATTTTAACCCGGCTGGTAGGCTAACTCTAATTAATCCCCTTTATCTCTTTTCTTGTTTAGAAACTCTTGATTGGAAAACCTGTGAATTCTGATGGGGTCATACTGGCAGTAAAAGGAAAATTCTGAAATTCTCACTACAGCTAGCTTTTTGAGTTGAAAAACTCGATGCTTGACTAGGAGAGGGGGGACCTTGGGTGTAGGAGCAGTGCTGGGTTTTATAATTCCAAAATTCCTTTCTATATGAAACACTTAGGGCCTATTTGGTAGTGTGTTGAAGAGCCTTCTAAAGAGCTTTTAAGTTGTAAAAGCTTTTTAACGTTCACTCCTCTGCTACTATTTCAGCTTTTTGAAATTTAAAAAAAAAAAATTGAAAATGACACCCGATGGCCCTCCAATCTCTAATGTTAAGTTAATGCGATCTGTCCTTATTCTAGAAAATGATAGTAATAGTATGAACTATGAAATCTTCAGATATTTCCTCTTCTCTAGACAATTGACTGAGGGAGGTTAAAACCTAACCATGTTTGGGGATAGTATTGAGTGAAAATGGTTAAGTTTGTGGAGGTTCAATAGTTAAAGAGAAATCTATTAATTTGTTTGGAATATTTGTACAAAAGGCACTTCTTATTAAGTCTGTAAGAAGGGGAAAAAAAAAATTATACTAAGCTTGAGCCTTGTGTTTTCGCTTGGAGATCATTCTCATAAATATTGTACATCACCTCCATCCCTACATCAGTGGAGGATAAAACTGACTAATGGTGGTAATGATATTTGTAATGAATATCTTGATTTTTCATTCATTTTTGCAGGAAAAGTTGTAAAAACTGTGGCATTTCAGGAATAGTTCTGATTTTTAGTGAATGCTTGTCAATGTTGAGACTGTCCCCAAGCATCTACTCACATACATGTAAAACACTGTTGTGTCTTTAGCTGCTAGGATCACTGCCTTATACTCACTTTCAAAAGTATTTCCTATGCCGTAAGTTTTCTGTTTGCTAGTTTGTGGCCTTGACTTATATTTATAAATAATAAATAGAAAAAACTGGGTAGTATTTTTGTACAAATTTGTGGTAAAAAATAAAGTGTGTTGTAAGACAGAAGTGGACTAGGTTGTTAACGGCATCAGTGTTTTGTGGTTTCTTTGTGTTGTTACAGGCTTAATAGTTCCTAGATTTATCTTACAATTGTGTCACCTCAGAAATACTATCCATATTTGGACTTGGTGTATGTTTTAAAGAAATCTTTTTCTGAAGGGATCTATTGTACTTCTGTAAAGAGATTCATACAAGTTGAATACTGTCCTCTACATTTTGGTTTGAATAAAAATAGGCATAAATTTGTAACTGCCTAAGTTGCTCTCTTGCTATTAGGTAAACACTGTATTGCTTTCTTGATATGATAAATCTATGTCCTCAGGTGTTCATATTGTCTTAATTATTAACTGGTAGAGGGGTTATACCATTACTGTAAATCATGCTCAGGACCCTTTGGAGCATATATTAATGCATGATAACCCATCTATTGCTAAATATACATTTTCATCGAGACTACAAATGTAGTATAGCTGGTGTGAGTCTTAAATTTTGAATTCAGTATGCTTTTGTATCATCTGCATTCATTTTTTAGTGTTGGATTTGAAGCTTAATTTCTCCATAATCTCCCTATCACATACACCCAGTCCACAGTATTCATGCTCCTAATTCAGAACATGTCTTTATATATATATACAAAGACATGTTCTGAATTACTTGTAATTTTTTTTGCTTACAGTTCTGTTGGTGTTGAAGTGCATGGCAGTTAAGTTATTGGAAATACTTGATTGTGGTAACTTGTGAATTGCTGCTGCCTCTCCTGCTCCGAATCTGCACATTGTGTGGAAGTTTGAAAATTTGTGTATTTAACACATGAAAGTCCTGTCTAAAATTGTGAGCTCTTGTTCCATTTGGTTTTGTTGGGTTTAATATTTTGTATAGTATTGCACAGGTCGTAAACTAGACATGAAGTTAGTTACTCATTAGTTTTTTCATATCCACTTGCTGTCCTTAATTGGGTGATTGCAGGCACTTCAAATTATCAAAAAAAGAAAGGAAAAAAAAGAAAAGAAAAGAAAAGAACAGGCACTTTGGATTGTATGATTGCCAATAGGGCCAAAAGGCTCTGCAGTAAAAAGGATAAATGTAGGTCTTCCCTTACTCAATTACTTGTAAATATAAAGGCATGATATGATTATTGTTAGATTTTGAAATCTCGTGATGTGTATTACTTGTATTAGTTTGACTCAAGTGTTATGATGCATGTAAAAATTAGATGTATCGACATAATTGGACTAAGGGATTCAGTTTTAATTGTCTCAAATTTTAACATACTTTGACATTTGTTCTATTATGGAATGAAATGGCAGGCGTCATGTTGTTGAAATGTAGACTTCTTTTGTTCCATTATGGATTCAGTTTCAATGGCAAAACATTGCATGCAAGTTACGACTTACAATACGTGTCTTGATGACTTTTTCGATCTTTACTTGTGTGAATACTGGTTAGTGTGGCTTTGGCCTTTGACTTTGTGCAAACATTTCTTTGTTTTTGCCCGTGTGTTCGTCACTTTACACAAATAAAAGTGTCCAAGTGTTTGTGGTCATTTTGCTGATTAATAGAAACCTATGATTCTCTCACCAAATTCTTGGCTTAAAGGTGGTGGTGACATTCTCTGACTTCATATGATTTTAGGCAAAAGATTTAGCAACTTAGATCATGGTGAGGACTCAGGAGAGTCAAATTAATACTAGCAACATTATATTTTAAAATAATTATATTGAAAAATATGTGAAGTTTTTTTAATTAATGAATTGAAGAGAAGAAAAAATTTGAAAGGAAAGCCATAGACGAGAAATCAATACCATCAACTCAAATTTTTATATTTAATAAAATTTTTATGTTTTATATCATTGCTAATGTTTTATGGTGACTGGCCAAACATGTCAATTTTTTAGCTAGGTGGACATAAATCCTATATGAAACGCAAAGTATGTCTATGTACATTGAATTATTTGTCCCATTTTAGTGACTAGTCAGTTGTCAAAACATTAAAATACTCATTTAAGGGTTACACGTGTTTGACAAACCTCTTAATGTGAAAAGGAAGTTGGATATTAGACTCACACCTTTTAACAACTCACCTCACCTCTCTATCACCTTATATATTAGACTCTCCTTTCACTCTATACCACATCAAAAACCTTTAAGCCTTCAAGATTACTAAAAATAATGAAGGGACATTCTCTTACATGGGCTTTCAATATCATTTTCATCATCATCTTCACCCTCTTGCTCTCTTATTCCATGCATATTGAGGGTTTGAGAGTTCTCAAAGATCAATCTTCTTCTTCTTCTTCATCCATGAAAAGTTCTATTATAAACCAAGCTTATTCTAGACCCAGCAAAGGTGGAAGCGGTCATTGATCACAACCATGGTCAGTTTAGCTATTTTACTTACAATATAAGGTTCAACAATTTTGCAAGAAAGGAATTAGTCAACAAACACTTCCTTTCTACAAGGGATCTCTTTAATGGAAAATTCTTTGTACGGAAATCTTCCATTAGATACTGGGCTTTCTTGTCCTAATCTTGAAACTCTGTATTTAGAAGTGACGATAATCTAAATTTATTGCAAATTTACATGGAAAAGTCATTAATTTAGTCCTCATCACATATACCCCCAAACCACAATTCATTCTCACATGTTCACTGATATATTTAATAGGAAAACAAAGATTGACCTTAAAAAACCAATAAAAATTAAACTAACTAAATACAACAACCAATGTAATATGAAGCTCCAAAGAATGTCAAGATACTATCTTCCCGCAAAAATATGAATGATATTGCAACTCCAAAAACATACTTTCAAGATGCTAAACTGCATAAAACATATGTAACACCTTAACTACTACTGTTAATATGGTTTATTATTAGAATTCAGACCAACTTAATACAGTGACCAACATCATATAAAACTTAAAAGAACCTGAAGATAGTATCTTCACCTCTAAAAAGCAGAAATATGACGCAAAATATTGGCATATATCCACCAATATCATCAACCAAATGAACCCAACAAAATCAGAAGCCCAATCAAATTCCCATAGTAGGCTTACATTAGAAGTTTACAAATACACCAAAGAAATACCTCTGCTTATTGATTCTAATGCAAAGGAAGCTAAATAACAATTCAGAATCCAAAATAAGCAACTGGGTATTCACCTAAACTTCATTAAGAAGCACAAGATAAGAAAAAGAAAGAAACTTGGTGGACCTGTAGAGAATTGAACAACTTGGACTTTAAAAAGGGAAAAAGTGCGAGACCAACCACAATAGATTAATAGCTTTCCTGATATTTAGTTTTCTAAAAGTTGGCGATATCCTGCAAAGGTCAACAATAATGGTCATTACTTAAAAATTAGGACTCAGATTCATTAACTTAAAATTAGAAGCTTTTTAATGCAGCACCTACCAAAATGAATACTCATGGCAGTCTCAATTTTCAATCAATCTTGTCTTCCCAAAATAAGGCTAGATTGAACAGAGTGACAATCTAACAAAGAGGCAAATGAAAAGATGGAAAAAAAAAAAAAAAAAAAAAAATCAACAAAGAGAGATGTAAGCAAGAATCTACCTAAAAAACCCTATCTCTATAACTGAAATTTGGCAACCAAAAATAGGAAAGAATTATAGCTGGGTTCAAAATTGAAATCACATCTATTATAGCACTTGCAATTCATGTTGATGTAGGAGTCTTAGGATGCTCGGACCATCCTCTGACAAAATTTAAAATTGAATGAAAAAGATTGCATAAAGAAACTGAAACAAATCCTCCAACAATGACAAAACCATAACCTATATAAAGAGAATTTAAACTCTCACAATTTGAAATAAAACAGAAAATTAATTAAATAAGAAAAGGATACGAAGAAACGAACTTGATGCATAATTTTGAAGCATTTTTTATGTTAGAATTAAATGATTTCAAATTTAAGGGGCAAACGAAAAGGAAAAAAAATATCTTACAAAAATCTACCAAACAGGGAAAAACATTCTAACCAAATAACAATAATTGACAAAATAGAACCCAACAAATTGGAAAAATAAAATGGGAAATCAGGTTACCTTTAACCTTGATTCAATAATTTTTTTGGCACAATGACTCCTAGAAATGTATTACAAAATTTAAAAGATAAGTGACTGATGGGAAGCCAAAACTTTTTTTCTAATCAAAACATAGTCACTAACCAAATTGAGTCTTAAGAATTGAAAGTGGTCTCTACCATATTTAGATGTACCAAAATCAAGAGTTCAAAATATGGTAATCCAGTAACAATAATTAAATCCAAGATCATAATTATAGCATTTGGCAATCATAAGCTCATAAAGTATTGTCTTTTTTAATTTTAACTGTAATGTAAACTTCTAGGCATATAAAATTTAGGTATAAATAGCACTTCATGTGTGGGAATCACTAAATTTTTTTGTAAAGCATAAATAATGCATTTTCAACACTTATAAAATATCACTAATTGAACTCAAAACCATCAAAAGCAAGACAATGTAATCATTGAGTTAGACTGAATTGGAAAACCTCACAACCACAAATAAGTCAACTTGATTACAAAACATAGCAGACAAAAAAAATCAAAGAGAACTTTATCTATTTGGCTATTGGAAGAAGATTGAAAAAGATTAATGGAATCATAATAGGGTTACAAGTCAATTGAATCCAGAACAAAAACCAATTCAAACCCAAATACATCAATTGAAAAAATTTAACTGAAAATATGAGATAAACAGAGGAAAAATCAAACTATCCTAATCTTTCAGTTTAATTTAGTAACTCTTTTTAAAAAACATCCAAACGTCTTATCTGAAAGAGAACTCAATAAATTTGTGCTTCAACAAAAGGATGGGACAAGGAGGTTTCTTAAACTATAGAAAATAAATTGAAGTTGTAATCTAGCTTGAATTGAAAAATGTGCAAGATTGATCCCATAGTACCATTGACTGCTCATGGGACACCAAGACTGAATTGGTTCAAAACATATTTCTAAATTTATCCATTTAAAAAATATTAAATTCTTAATACTCTGCATATCAAGAAAAAGAATAAATATATATGGATTTAGGAGTAAGCATTGTTCTAAAAAAATTACTTAGAAACAGATGGACTGTGGGTAAGAGTTCTGAAAACTTTTCCAAAAGACACCATCTCTAGATAAATGGTAAAATTTATAATATTTGACCAAATAGAATAACATCCCAAAACAATAACTAAATATATCCTTCTGCGTCACTCTTGTAAACAACATCCATCCCATATAGCATCTTGCCAAAGACAACATGGCATTCCATTAAAAAAAAAAAAACAAAAAAGACAACATGGCATTCCATCCAACCTTTTAAAGGAAGCAAAAAGCAAGCATGTAAGAAAGAAAAACAAATACAGGCTATAAAAACTGTGCACTAAACAGATGGTACAAATTATCATTGTTCAAATACATTTTAAAAATAATATAAAAAATCCTCCACACCATTAATACAGCCAGCAAATGTCACCAAGTCTTTGTCTTCTTCTCCTATGTTATCTCATGTAAAGATATTGCCTTAAGGTGCACACATGTTGCTAATTCAGCACATGGACACTCAAATTCATGTAATGAGTCTACCCACACCTAAATATGAAAAAAGATCTTGATCTACCTTAATCGATAAAATCTTCAAATTAGCACTTGAATCAAACCATTCACTTACAAACCAACAACTTTGAGTACAACACTACTTATTTAATAGGAAAAGATGAGGCAGTTGCCCTTAGTTCCTACACATAAATCTAATGCACTCAATTTGCATGGAGTAAGAAAATGTAAATATTAAGTATTCTAAATGGCACAATGGATTTTGCACAGCCACCTTGCCTAATCATATCAAAATATGCCCACAGGATCCAAAAGCCAAGACAAAGTATTCAAATTAAAAACTTTCACACTTGACCATATCACTGTTTGCCTTATTTCTCTGCCTTTTCTGCTTCTTCTCTAAAGTGGGTTTGTAGATGTCTTCGATTGTGCCCTGTTTTTCCTCACCATTCAACCTTAATCAAAACCAATAACCCAACCTCAATCAAAACCAATAACCCCCAAAAAAAAAAAAAAAAACCAATTTTTGTTGTTTAAAATACCTGTATTGGTAGTGGTTCCGACGGTATATGACAGTGGCAGAAGGCTGGGCTGAAGGTGGGTGATGGTTTGACATGGTTGCGGTTTGACACTCCGACGGCTCCTCTCTCAGTCTCTCTCTATCTGTCTCTGGCCGCTGGGTTCAGATTTACCTTCTCTCTCTATGGCTATTTTATTTCTAACAGAGAAACGGTAGACTGTGCGATTTACAGAGAGGGAGAGAGAGAGAAAAGTGTATAGAGAAAGAGATAAAGAAAGAAGTGTTTGGCAAAATAACTACCACAGAACTAGAACGTTGTGTTTGTAAATGTAGTTAGTGTGTTATTTTTTAGAGAGAACTTAATAGGCAAAGCCAAATTCAGATAAGGTGCAATACCTTAGGTATGGTGCAATAGTAATACATGATTGAGATTGAAAGTTTAAAAAAGAAACTTTCAATCACATAGATTGAATAAAAAAAAGTTCAAAAGTTAAAGTCAAAAAATGAAAGTGGTGAAAATCAATGTGAGTGGATGTAGTGTAATTGCACCCAATGCAATACCCTAGGTATTGCACCGGATCCAAATCCGGCAAAGCCAAAAAATACAATTGTTCAATGTCAAAAGTGAAAAGACACTTGTTTCTTCAAAAAAAAAAAAAAAAAACTTGTTTCTCCAAAAAAATAAAAAAAAAAAAAAAAGAAAAGACACAACTTTTCAGTTTTTTAAAATGTATACATGACATTAATTTGTGTAGCCACATGGCGCAATGAGAAGCAGTCAACAAAAAGTCAAACGTTTCGGCTATTAGTTATTACTAGTCGCTAACCCGTGCAATGCACGGGATAGTTAAATAAAAAGATAAGAGGTTGATTTGCCCATCAAGAAAAAGCTAAAAGAAAAAAAAAAAAAAAAAACCATTAAAGACAATGGGAAAACTATTTTAAAAAAATTGCAACCGTTATATGTTTACCTGGTTCAAAGCTAGAATCCAAATTCAATTTTGCAACAATAAAAACATACAACTTATTAATTGTAAATCAACCTAACTACACAAATCTAATTTTCACTCTAATGTATTTTGCAAATCATGCACCTAAAAACACTCATTGTGTCAAGAATTTCAATAAACACTATTGCCGCTTTTATCTTTGTTCTAGACATTTAATTTACACAAAAGCCAATAGCGCAATCAGCTATCATGGTTGCTCAATACTATGACAAGCTTGACCTCTTCTCTTTCCTTTAAATCTGCATGTCCAAAGCGATTTCAACTTTTCAAGTAAAAATTACATTTACACAAAATCTAAGCAACCTAACTCACCTTACACCTTATAATCTTACAACTGTAGCTTCTTGCTCATTAAAAGGTCGTACTCAACGCACAAATCTTCTGCTCATTAAAATGCATAATATGTGTAGGTTTTCCTTTCGTAGTTGTGTTCTCTTAGTTTGCCAAAAAAAAAAAAAAAGACCTTTCATGGATTTCGACATCTTAACATCAAACAACATCTGTATGAGATGATGTTATTTCAACGAAGTGAACAAATCTGATACAAAATCAATGCATAAAACTCTAAATAGAATTACAATTCAACCAAGCATTAATAATTGCATGCAAAAATAAAAAATAAAAGATTCAAAAGCGGAACTGAAAGCTTTTGGTCATAAAATAAAATCACGAATTCTTTTTTTAAATAGCCTGCACTCCCTACTTTTTTACACTAATTGAAAGAATAAAAAAGAATAAAAAGGTTCTAATTTATTTAGATTCAGCTGCATGTTAGAGGATATTCTTCTTAGTAATATCATGCTTTACAATTTTGTCAACATCATTCACATTTTTTTATTATATATATAGATATATAGATATATATAACTTACCAATCAATAGCTTTTGGGTGTGACTTCCTCCAAGAAAAAGAAGTGATATACAGGGAGCAAACTTTAAAACCCAAATGGCATTGGTTTGAAATACAAAAATGTTCCCAAAGTCAAAGCTAATCTACAAAAATCTATAAAACCCAATCAAACACATTAGATTACTATAAAATTTGGAACACATTTCACATTCAAAAACAATTCTGGTAAGTAGGACTTTAACCTGCCTAACCTGGTGTGCTTTAGTTTAAAGTTCTCATTGACAAACTTCACACCAAATATTGAAACTCCACCTCTGCCATCACCAAGAGTAAAATCACCTACTTGGATCATAAAGTTGGGAATATTTTTTTTTTTTTTTGATAAGTAGTTGGGAATAATTCTGTTGGATGTGCTCCCTTTGTAGAGGCTTCCCACTCTTCTCAATTCCTTTCTCCACTATTATGAGAGGGCTTATCAAATTTGTAACAAAAAACATAAAAGGCTACTGGCCATGGTAATAAACTCAAATCATAAAATGGCACAATGAAGGGAGAAAAAATCCAAAATAGAGAAGTAAATTTCATCTAATTAAAGATATAAGCAGGGATTAAAAGTTACTTGGCTACCCATGCAAGAGCTTAAGAGCTTCCTTCACCAAAAAAAATATAAAAGTCAGTAACTTCCTTTAATAAGGAGAGAGATAATTGGGATGTGTATAAGACATTGGCTTCTAGTTTACTTGGGAATCATACTTATAGTTTTAGGAATTGTATTACCAAAGAGTTCTTTAATCTTAGGGTTTTTTCACTTAGTCTTTAATTTGAGTTTTTATGCCACTAAAGTCTCTCTCTCTCTCTCTCTCTCTCTCTCTCTCTCTACTGTATTTAAGGTTAGAGTGCTTATGTTAGCGATTTTTTAGGGAGGGTAAATAGTAAACACCTAAGCCATCATCTACTCCTAGTGTCCAGGCCACATTTGATCCCAAATATCGCTCACATTCTTTAAAAATCCCTAAAGCTTTTTTTTTTTTTTTTTTTTTGAGAAACCTAATCCACTCATTAAACAGTAAAAGTTCCAACTTAACTTATTTTATAATTTGTTATGCTTCCACAGAATACACTATTTTTTGCTTCAAATTTATTTCTACTAAGGTGACCCCACTATTTGGACACTTAAGGTAAAGAGCACTGAGCACATAAACTTGTGGAGTATATATTCCACTTCAAAAGTTCTTATGTGATCATTTAGGCTGTGTTTGTTTCGTGTAAAACGTTTTCCGAAAAATACTTATTTTCCGGAAATGCTATTTTCCGGAAAAGGAAAATATTTTCATGTGTTTGGTTGTATTATGAAAATTATTGTGGAAAATATTTTCATGTGTTTGGTTCTATTAGGAAAATGCTATTTTCCTACCATTTTTTCACATTTTCCGGCAACAACAACAAAAAATTCCGGCAACAACAACAACAACAACAACAACAACAAAAAATTTTCGGCAACAACAACAACACTGTCGTTGACGAGATCGAGGGCGATGGTTCGAAGTCGAGGTTGAAGGCGATGGTTCGAAGTCGAAGGTCGAACGCGATGGTTCGTCGGTCGAAGGTCGAAGGCGATGGGTCGTCGGTCGAAGGTCTGGGTTGACGGTCTCGGTCTCGGTCTGGGTTTGGGTCGAAGATCGGTGGGTCGTGGGTCTTCGTGGGTCGACGGCGAGTGGCGGTGGGTCGCCGGAGCTGGGCTCTGGGTTCGTGGCTCTCTCTTCTTCTTCGTGGGTCGCTCCGTTTCTTCCTTCCTCTCTCTCTGTTTCTTCCTTCCTCTCTCTCTCTCTCTCTCTCTCTCAATTTTTTCCGGAAATACTTTGAAGTGAAAATAGGTACTGAAAATGATTTCAGTTGGGTAACGGAAAATTTGGAAGTGATTTTCCGGAAAATAGAATTTTCTGGAACAGCCAAACACGCGAAAATGTGAAAAAACATTTCCGGAAATGATTTACTCCCAATTCAAACGCAGCCTTAATATCAAAAAGTCTACCAAATAATTTAATCAAAACCAAATCTAACCCAAATACCAAAATCAAAACCAATCCAACCAAAATACCCAAACCTAAATCATACATATTAACAAAAAAAAAAAAAACCTTTATTGGTAGTGGCAAATTTTTTGGTTATGGGTTCTATAATGAGTAATTGGAAACTTTATAGTTGGCATGCTTTTCATAAGAATAACCCACCAAATTGTTCAAACAAATTTTCAAAGGAAGAAAGCATAATTAACAAATAATAAAGGCGCAAGTTAGAATGGCGCAGACAATAACATTTAGCATCTCTATAAAATTATTTTATGATTTCTCAGGTTTCTTTCTTGACTGTTCAAACTACCAACCCATAGTAAAATATTTACTGCTTAAGCAACCAATTAAAAAATGTAGCAAATGCAAACAATAACTCAATTGAGCCCCCAATATGATGTGAGAAAATAAAGATCCAAAGCTTCAAATCAGCAAACTATGATGTGTGAAAATAAAGAAGTGAAAGAATGGAAGTCATATTCAAAAAATATAATATGGTCACTCAATTTAGTGCCACTGATCTCCTATTCTCTCGCAGTACATTTATCAAAAAACTAATAGGCATTTTCGACTAACGTTGTTCTTTTTAAAGAAAGGAAAATAACCTCCAAAGACTTTATATGCTTTCTCACCAAAGCATCTCTAATGATGCCAACACAAAGTGTGCAGAAAATTATGAAAGGATTAAATGATTATAAACCAACTAAAGAAGAATGATCCATATAGGCTAAGAACTACAATAATACAGTGGAAAAAATGTCCAGATTTAGTGGGGATATTGCAAGTAGAAGAACAAAGACAAAGGCAAACACAAAACTCAAATGATATGATCCATACAGGCTAAGAATTGCAATAATTCTTTGCATCGGAGTGGTAAAGGTTGGGCATGAGAAAACCAGTTCCTAGCTATAAATAATTATAGATATAAACATGTTTAGAACTCTATTTTAAAAGAATCCAGCCACAAGAAATTACAAACGGCTACACATATAATTCCTATGTCATTATTTGTTGTTGAAAATGTAACTTGATCTAAAATATAACTCAGTTAAATATGATTATGCAGGATGAGAATGGTATTAGATATTATTTTAAAATAAGTAAGATTGCAAGATTAAGTAATTTCTACTTGGACATACCAGCAATATTTCAAGACCAAAGAAGATATTGTCGTTCATCTCTTTGAAGGCTTATAAGATGCAAAGATAAAGTGCGTATATTAAGGCTAAACTGTCTACAATACAAAAATAAATATGAACATAGTTAGGCTACAACATCTAAGTTGCTCCACATCAAACACGTGGTGAGGCAAACTATCTAAACAAAAGCTAATTGTAAAATCACATTTCAAACAAAACATACATACGCATGCATTTATGTTACCAATCTCGGCATGTAATACAAAGTTTGAAGAGTATCAACCCAGACCCACAAACAAAAAGTAAATGATTGCTGTGTTCTATCCTCAGTTAATAGGTTGAGTCAAAATAATAAACAAATAGATAACATATCTTTCCAATTTCAATGCCTTAAAAACAAAGATTTACCAAGCAACTAACTAAATTTGAATGCTTGAAACAACTGAAACTAAAACTCTTTTCGATTCTCAATGCATCTGTTTGGCTGCATTGAACTAAAAAAAAAAAGAATAACATTGACTCAAAATTCAATAGAATTCACCCCCTCACATCATAATCAATAATTGTTCAACAGCTATAGTTTTACATGTAACTAATTATTTATGTAGATTTCTGTCAACTGTGTTTCTTTTGTAAAATAACTCCAAAACTAATCATAAATTAATCTCAAAAACCAAATCTTGTTGGAATTTGAACATATAGCACAAATTAATCACCCATTTATTAACAAAAGAATAAATTAAGAACCGGACAATTAAGGGGAAAATTCATAAAAACTTACCTTTCAAAATTTTTGGTACTCGTTCTAATGCAATGCCTCAATCACTATAATCTGTGAACGCTGTAGCCTATGTATCGCAACTGCAGGGAAAAAATTAAAATTTATTTTAATCATTTAATAAAAAGCACTCAAATCACATAAATAAAAAGGCATGCATGTTGATCTTAAACAGATACCCAAAACGAATGCAACCCAAATTAGACAAAAACAAAAACAATTCTAATCCAATTTCTTTAGGCAAAACCCAATATAACCCAAATACCAAAAAATAATAAAACAAAAGAACCAATTCCAAACTGAATTCCAACGGTTTAACGATGGTGGGAGGCTGTGCTGACAGTGGAGGCGGCCCACAGATTTCAATCTCTACCTTACAGACTCTGACTCTCTCTCAGTTTTTTTTTTTTTTTTTCCAGATAATTTTCGCTTCTTTGTAATACTGTATCTGTTCAATTGTAATGTGTTTAGGGCAAAAATTGTATGGAGAAATTGTTTTAGAGTTGTTGCAAGAAATTAGAAATAGAGTACGGAGAGAGAGGGGGAGAAGACTAAAGTGCGTGTGCGGGTGTGTGTGTGTGTTTTTTTTTTTTGGGAAGAAATATGAAACGCACCGAATTTGTAACCAAAAAAAAAAAAGGGAATTGTCATTTTTAAACTTGGACGCCTTGTTTGGAGAAATTGACTCAACGTTTTCCACAAGAAATGTATTTTAGAGAGAGAGAGAGAAGAGCATAGAGAAAGAAAGAGATAAGAAAGAATTGTTTGTTACATCGTGTCTCTAAATTAATATAGGCAATTGAACTGTATTAAAAATATTGTTTCGTATTAACCATAAAATGAAAAGACACATATTTTGGGAGTTTTTTTAATGTAAATATGGCAATAACTTATGTTGCCACGTGGCGCAATAAAGAGCGGTCAACAAAAAGTCAAACGTTTCGGCTATTAATGATTATATAAATATAGATATAGATATAGATGGTCTGGATCCATTTGATCACACAGCGCTCTAGGAAGTTAAAGACGCAGGGGAGGGAAGTGCCTCTAGAGGTGAGACAAGGCTGACGGCTACCCTTTATGCTAACAGCAGAGATGGCTATGGGATGAAGTTGGAGCAAGTCTACAAGTGGAAGCAAACATACCGGAGATGGTCGGGTTTCTACTTCCATTTTGTGCCCTACCAAAATAGATGATGAGAGTACAGTTGAAGCCACATATCTTCTCATTAAGAGATTTAAGAGGCAGCTTAGATTGCAACACTACTCCTTGTTGCAATCTAAAGGAAGAAGCCATATGAGTATGAGAACGTGGCAGTAAAGGATTTGTTGGATATCATCACTTGCACATTGATCACTATTGGTAATTATGAACAAGTTGATCTTTATGAACGTTGTAAATATGAGTGTGGAAATTGTTGTCTCTAAAAAATAATAATAATAAAACAAAAAATAAAACAAATTAAAGTATAAAGAACAAAGATTTCCTGCAAGCATGGTTGTAGGAGTTACAGCATAAAAGAATAGTGACAAAAGACTAAAGTGACACAAATCCATAAATCATGTACAAGGCACATGACTTGTTTGTGGTTTAATTCTTCGTTAACTTAACGTTTCTCTCTATCCCTCTCCTCTCTGTGTGTCAAACGGTTTAAGAAAAGTCAAAATCAAAATCATCCTCTTCTCTCTTCAAAGCCCATTAGACATTTCTCTCTCCTCCTCCTTCTCTTCCTTTCATCAGAAAGACGAAAAGTGGCAGAGCTAAGAATATGTTTTTGAAGGGACCACATAAAAAATGAGACAATTACAACTCACCTTGGTCCGACTTATGTACAAACTATGCCCCATCTGCCGAAACTTCAGTCACGTGCCCACGGCAGGCGCAATTGCTATAGAAGAGTTACGGCAGACAAATATGATAAAGCAATAATAGAAGAAACATATCACTGTTAGGCGAGGCGAGCAAGAAATCCTTAGTCAAAAACAGGGAGAGAAAACACATTCTAAATGAAGTTGCAAGGATTAGATGAGAAGCAATAATGATTAGTGATAAATCAAAGAGTAAAAGATCAGTTTGCCTCATTTGATTGTGCTACAAGGCTAAGGCCAAGGGGGGAGCCACTCCTTTAACGTAGGTAACCTCACAGGATGATCCTGCCATGGAGATTATCTACTTTGAGGGGATGGGCCTGAATGGCTTGTGCCCGAACGAGTCCCTTTTCCTTAACAGAAGGTAGGCTTTTAGAGGGAGAGAAGGGACTAGCCTATTGGTGCATGTTTGCCGTTCTATGCTCTCTATTTCTTTTCTTTCTCTCTGTTTTTGTTACTTTTGTTCTTTCCCTCCACTCTCACTCTTTCTTTCTTAGCACTTGTAGTTCTACGGTAAAGGTGATACTGTGATTCTCTCTCAATAATTGTTACTTTTCCTCTGTGCATGGCAAGAGTCCTTTATATACTGCCTGCCATGACTGGCTTTTATCATTTTAGCCTTTAACTACCTTTATCTAGTCTGGATGTCCTTGCCGACCACCACTGATTCATCAGTTGTCCAACCACCACCACTTACCTGTGCTGGCTGCGCCACTCCCTATTACCAAACAAAGAAGGTTATTTTGTTTGCTTGCTCACAGTGACATCCTTATCCGCCACGGTGTGGGTGTTCTCTCTTCCTATCCCTCATGGCATGCACCTAGTGGTTTCAGTTCATCCTTGCTTCTTTTGGGTAGTATGTCATCCTAGCAGGACATTTTTTCCAAAAGAACCAGAGCGGGAACCCCAGAATAGGCTTTCCCCTCTCCCCATCGCCAAACCATATCCTCTTTTACCTCTAACCCATGACTTACCACTTCCTGTATTGGCTGGGTACAGGCTGGTGATGTCTGGGCTTTGCACGTGCTCCACTCCTGAGTACGTCCAAAACTTGTTCGTTGGTTTATGCTTTTGCTATGGTCTGGAGGCTCGTCTATCCATTTTCTCATTTATCCTTGACTCATTATGGCGTGAACTGCTTTCTGATTTCTCATTCCTTATAGCTTGCTTTTTTCAAGGGCTGGGCCTTGCCAGGTTGTGAGCTTTCTCTTCTTGAGCCCATTCGTTGCTCTTTACGTAATCCTATTGCCACTATTTGACATACCATTTTTGTTATTCCTGTTGTGGTGTTATTTAACCTGTGCCTGTTGGGCCTCTTTGGGTCTGCTGCTTATTCTCCTCACAATGACTTAATATGGTCATATCGATTTTATACTCATACTACTTTGGGCTTTTCTTGACCCATTTGCTTTCCTTGGATATCCTTGGCCCATTTTCTAATTTTGCATACCCATAGGCTTTTACTAACTCCTTTGGGTTTCCCTAACCCAATTACCTTATTTTTCACCCTTGGGGCTCATGGGCTTCCTATTAATCCCCTACTTTCTTACTTCATTACTTCGGGCATACTGTGACTTATTCTTACTTTACTACATCACATAATGCCCATGGATTTAGTATCTCTCTCCCTGGGCTCTTTTAGGCTCATCTACTTTCCTCAAGGCCCACTTGTGTTCTTTATGGGCCTGTGAACTATTATTCCTACCATTCAGGCTTAATGATTTTTCTAGCCATCCACTAACTCTTCTTTGCCCATATTGTTGGGCTTCTTCTTGCTATTAGGCCTCAAAATGAGTATCAACAACGATTAATCAACATTTTTTTTCTCTGACAATCAACAATAGTCTAACAATTTTTCTACAACCACACACTTTTGTTACTTTTTTTTTTTGTTACAATTTGATGATATGTAGGACTACTTTTCATTAACCATTACTTGTACATGAATTTACAATTTTTTCTTTACCATTCACAATCATATATATCAAGGTTGTGGTAAGAATATGACACAAAAGTTGTATCTATAAACTTTTTCATAGTCTAAAGTAAAATTTTAAATACAATCCAACAATCATTTGCATTAAATAATATAATCATATGTTATATAATATATATTTATCAGTTTAATAAAAAATAAAAGAAATGTTAAAGAAAAGGCACTATAGCTGAGTTTTTTAACCATACACGTGTGTTGACTCTTTGGAAAGTGTAGCAAATGGTACAAGATTTTTTACTAGAAATGTGTGGTCACCGGCCTCTTGGAAAGTGGAGCAAATAGAACAATAATTTTTTATAGAAATCTGACTTTCTGTAGAGCACCTTACTTTAAACACCAGTCTGAATTAAGGAAAAACTCACACTGGAGAGGAGAGACAGAGTTTGAGGAAGGCCAAACGAGTCTCATTTTTCGAAGGTGAATAAGAAGAGAGCACGGACACAGGAAAGAGAGAAGTTTATTAAAAAAAAAAAAAAAAGAGGAATGAGCTAAAATTTAAAACTATTTTTCTTTTGATGAAAAGATTGCTAGAAACCATCTTTCTTTTTCCTTGAATTTTATGAGAGAATTGTTAAATAACTGAACATAAATTTTAAACTGGAGGATTGGAGGGCTAAAAGTGTATATGCCTAAAAGAATTTACAATTTTTAGGATATTTCATGTATAGGTTTATATATTTCAATTTTTCAAAAATAAAAATTTGGAGGGCCAAGGCCTCTCTCAGCCCCAAAGCGCCACTGCATGCATTGCACAGATTAAATATTAGTACATATAAAAGCAAGGACCTCATATTGGAGAGTATGAGGTTGTGCCATATGACATATTCCTTAAAATTTCTTTATTTAGTTTTCTATCTTAACAAAGTTTGGATTTATATTGAAGTATCAATTCATTGAATTAGCCAATTATAGAGTAAATGCATATATTAATTATCTATTTTTATACATTAATTATTTATATTAAATAATTTATATGATTATTTTTATAAACTCTATATAGAAAATAATTTTTAATTGTAATAATAATAATAAATTTAGAATATGATATTCTTACTCATGTTTAGTTACTTTGACAAAAATTGTCACAAAAGCCATAAAAAAATTAAATATTTGTGAATTCACTAAAATTAATCTTAATCCTTTAAATTTCCTAACTGCTTTGTGTGTGTGCGCGCGTGTGTGTGTATGTGCGCACATGCGTGTATGTGTGTGTGGAACTACCTTTGTAGTATGTATTCTATGTAATTAGAAAGAAACTAATAAAATAAATATGTTTATTTTGTTATATCAATTATTTTAAGCATAATAAAATTTTAATATCATTTTTCTAAGATTTATATGAGAAACAATTGATTTTTTTTTTTTTTGTGAGAAACAATTGATTTGAAATATAGCATTTTTACTCAAATTTAGTTGTTTTTGCAACAATTGAAACTATGTCCAACAAAAAGGGGAAAAAATTTTAGTAACACAAAATCAAGAATGTAAAAAAAAAAAAAAAAAAAAAAAAAATTGAAGGATATATGCATTTTTTAGTAGGCATGAAACATGCCTATCTATATTAGCTACTATATCACGCAATTTTCAATTTGTAAAACACATATATAGTATGATCAAATCATTATACTACTCTTAGTGTATTTCTATTTTGTCTATATATAAAATAACTAAAGATTACAATTTTTTACAATGAAATTTATTGAAATATCTTTTTTATACATCGATAGTTAGGGGTGGGGATCTGAATCCTAAATGTTTCTATTGAAAATTGAGGTGTCAATCAGTTAAGTTATAAGATTTTTGGTAAAACTTATTGAAATATTGGAGAAAACTAATAATAAATTACACCGCACATTGTACGGGAACTCAACTAGTAATACTATTATGGCCAAAGCTCCGTTATTCTGGTGGTGTGGTATATCTTGATACTGGAGACAAGGATTCACAACAAAAGGATATTCGTGAAGTAGAAAAACTAATTACTGAACATGGAGTTACAGAGAGGAACAAGGAACCTACTCTCAAACTTTCTAAGATATCTGAGATGTCTATTATGCTCACTGTTCAAACAATCGCTGCTCTCGTTGGTTTCTGCCTAACCACCCCATCTTCCTCAACTAAGGTTTTGTTGATTGTTGTGTTGGTTGTTTAGTTGGTGGCTTACCTTTGTGGCTTGACTAGCATGTTGCTTGAACATTGGAATCTAGGCACTACTCAAGCTTTTGCACACATTGGATTTGCATTTACTACCTTAGGCTACATGCTGATGGTAGCCAGTGCATTAGTATCTTGTCATGATTATTGATGGTGGAGAAGAAATCAGTTGGTTGAACACTTCGGCTTCGGTGGACTGCAGCGCTAGCGGCGGCCTACAAAAAGAGAAAGCAGTCAAAGGGTGACCGGGTTGAGCCGGCCAAACACCCTCCGATGGTGAAGTGAGTTTTCTGGTCTTCTAATGGAGTTTCAACTTTACTTAATGTAATCTCAGGAAATCCATACCTTTGCATGATGAAGACCAGGCCTTATATACCATACTCTAGGGCGGTTATTAGTTCAATAACTTCCCCCAGAATCTTGGAATTCGGACATAACCTCCTCAACGGCTACGAGAATCGTAACCGCCATTGGAAGTTACATCAAGTTGGAGGGATTGGCGGCGATGAATGCGGGTTAATGAACCGCTACGAAGTTCGCCAAGTGTTGGCGTAGTCGTCCATGTGCTTTGCGCATGGACGATACTTTGTTATGTAGTTGTATGGTCGTCCATGCACCTTGTGCATGGACGATTCTCTCGATCTGATTCCCTGGAGTGATCAATTGCCCAACATCCTATGGACGAGATATCGGGACGAATCGAAGATGGCCTGATGTTTGGCTAACCGCACCTGTCTGGACGAACCATAGATGTGTGTTTTGCTATCCCATCAATTATCATACTCCTTTTTGGTGTTGTCTGGATTATCTTCTTTCAGCGCATTTGGTACCCACTCTTTATCAATGCATGCTTTTGGTTGGTCAACAATTGCCTGTTACCACGGTGATTAACCCAAACCTATTGCTAAACCTTTGTACCTTATTTGCATTTGCACAAAAAAAAAAAAAAAAAAAAGACCCCGCAGTCCCCTTTCAAGCAAAAGCAGAGGCCAACAAATGGTCAATCCAGTTGCTTTATTTGATTGCTTTCATTGGGGCATTGGGCTTTTAGTTGTATGTAGTTATTGCTGCAGAGTTGTTAAAGAAGAAAAAAAAATATGGGGCTATGAATTTGTATTCGAATTAAAGGTGTGTGTAAGCCTTAGAATGTGTTTGTTTGTTCGTTTAGAACCCTTAAACCTACTTGTTTAACCTAATTATTTTACCAAGTTTATTATTAGATTTATTATTCAGATCTATATTAAACAACAATAAATCATATCATGCATGAATGCGGAAAAGTAAATAACACCACAATATAATCACCTAGGAAAAACGATGAAACGAACCGTTTCAAGGTAAAAACCTGGGGAGGATTTGACCTAGCTATCCTCAAGGTGAAGTAAATCCACTATTAGAGAATTGAAGTTTTTACAATCAGATTTAACCCTAAATCTATTCCTGCCTTATGTAGTAACTTACTGACATGACTACGTGCAAACTGTAAATCCACGGACTCCTTCTCTTCTCGGATTTACACCAACACAAGCACCCTTGCTTGTGACTTTGAGATCCCACTCAAAGGTTTCAAATCACCATCAGTAATAATCTTGATGCAGCAACTATGTTCTACCAACACTCGATTGTAGATTTTGCTCCGGTAGATTCTTGTGTAGTTAGAAGGTACAAAACCTCTTAGATCTCACAAAGAGTAACACATAAGTCTTCCAAAAGTCTGAAAAACGTAGCTAGGGTTTTCCTTTTATATGTGGAGAAGTTAGAATGAAACCCTAAACATTTTTGTGGGCTTGGGCCTGATTTAAAAATTCTACAGAATTCTGTTCCTGCAATTTTTGATCAGTCGAGCCTATTTCTCGATCAGTCAAGCAAGGCAAAAACTGTCTTCCTTTTTCTACAGTCAGCTAGCCTTAAAACTTGAAACCAACACTTTTAAGCATTGCCTTACACCTAGACTAGACATGTTTTGTTCTCGGTTTGCCAACACATTTAAAATATGATTCTAAACATTTAAACCTAAATTTTTAGAACCTAACGGTTTTAAAAGAAAAGTGAGCTCAATTTTGAATTGTTTTTCGGTTTATATACAGTTTACTTAATTGGTAATTGCGTTTATAGATTTTCCTGTAAATTGTATATCAAATTTCAAATTCACATAGCAATATAGCGTAGCAGAATGCTTCTCATCTTACCTGTTTAAAATTAAAATGGTGTCTTTAGCCCCCCAAAAAAAAAAAAAAAAAAAAAGAATTGGTGTGGGAAATGCTTTGCGACAGGAAGAATTTTGGTCTATTCGGTCCATTACGGTTCAATTCAGTCCATTAAGATCCACTTCGGTCCATTCAGTCCTTATGGTACACTTTGGTCCATTTTGTCAATTATGGTCCACTTTGGTCCATTTCTCTCCACGTCAGTCCATATTGGTCCACTTCACTCCATTACAGTCCAATTCGGTCCATTCGGGACACTTCAATTCATTCAGTAAACTTCAGTCCACTTTGGTTCACGTTGGTCCATTCGATCCACTTTGATCTATTGGGTCTACTTCGGTTCATTTCAATCAATTTTGTGAGTTTTAAATAAAGTCAATTTCATGAGTTTCTAGATCTATGATGTGGTAAATCTTGTAAAAAAAACAAAAAACTTGTCTTGTCTAGAATGAAGAGGATTATTTTTCAATTCATTACCCTTTTTTTTTCCTACCACATAATGGAGTATAATTCAATAGTTACAATGGAGTCTTGATATTTTGAAGATATCTCAATTGAAACACCAAGAAGTATTTGTTGAGAAATAAGACAATTGGCAATGTAATCAAAATTTATCATTTTAATAAATTATAAATAAACAAAAATTGTGTATTTTTTCTAAAATATTAAAAGTTGATAGTACTATTAAAAAAAAGTATTATCAATTATATTACAAAAAGCTTGTAAGAAGATCTGGTATGTAATTATTATGGGCTTAATTAAGAGAAAGAAAAATAAGTAAATGATTGGAACAAAATTATCATTTGCTTAAGAAAATGGATGGGAATGGTTGCTTGTGATTTCAATGGTTATTGATTTCTATATCTACATTTACAAATTTGATTTATGAAGATGGAATCTAGGTATTGGTTATTTACATTCACGTACTTAAGGAGATCATGGCATGTCAGGCTTTCTGATGCTAGACGTCAAATTTGTTGTGATCGGGCTGCATTGCTCTTTGAATCTATTAGGAGATGAAGTTCTTCACTAGTAATAGGAAAGATCATATAAAATGTTCAAAATATGCTAAAGAGTAATATAAACTAATGTCACAAAAACATGAATAAGTTTTTATTGAATTAAAGTAATAGGAAACAAAGAGGATAAAAAAAAATTTATCTAAAGAGGATAAAGAAATAAAGCACCTTATAAAAATTAGTTGAAGTAATGAATTCATCATAAAAAAAAAAAAAAAAAAAATACTAAAATATTTTGTTATTAGGATTTGAACTCTAATGCTAACTCATTAAATGAGACAGATTCATTAAATCAAATGTGTGTTTTCTTTAACTTTTTTTTTTTAGAAACATGTTTTCTTTGACTTTTGAAAACTAGAAACTGAAAACAAGCTTTTGCATGTTTTCAATTTCCTTTTCAAATTGAGTTTTGAGAACAGTTTTTGTTTTCTGTTCCTTTTGAGTTGCCAAACAAACTTTTTAGTTTCAAAATTAGAAAATTGTTTTTGAAAACAAAAAATAAGGAGAAAAACAGTTACCAAACATACCATAAGTTTTTCACTTGGGCCTACCTTTTTTTTTTACTTGAAATTGAAGAGAAAAGATGCGAGAAAATGAGATTTTGAAGAAAAATACATGACTATCTCTATTTTTTTCATTTTCTACTTTTAATAATAAGGATATGATAATAATTTACACACATGACACATGATATTCTCTCTACCAAGCACACATGATGAAAAACACACGTATTTTGATTTTCTATCATCCTATTTTGATTTTCTCTTAGCAGTTCCTATATATCCTTCCACTTTTGTAACTACTTTATATTGATTTACTAGTTAGTTTGGTTTAGTAGGAATTCCAAATGTACTATTCTTTCAATAAAGAAAACAAATAACTAATGAATGGAATTTCCTCATGTGAAGGCACCAACTCATGCTCCTCCAGCAAAGCCACCCACTTATGCACCATCGATCGTCCTCACTGATGAAAAAAGGGGGTACAAATCATATATGCCTTTCTTGTTAGAATAATGGTTATTGGTTGAATGCAACAATTCCTCTTAGTTTAAATTTTAACAAGAAGTGATTATTTATCATAGTAAAAATAATGTATTTTAAGCTCAAATTCTATAACTTAAACTTTTGGGACAAGTAATAATTTATCATTTCCTGGTTATACAAAAACTGAACATAAAATACTTTTGATATATATATATATATATATATTTTCGCGGTGTTCTTCTGCTAACCATGTTATTGTTGATTTGGTGGACAGAATGCAGGCGCATATGTAATGTGAAATGCAGCAATGTTCATGGGTACGTATAAAGAGTGCTATAATGTATGCAACGAATGTTGTTTCGCCTGCGACTGTGTTGCAGGTGCCTCAACAGGAACCTATGTTAACAGGATGGACATTGTAATATGTATCAGTGCATCAATAAGACGAAAACAAAATACGACGTATGTTGTTACACTATACCTTAAAATTAACAGCCTATTAGCCTATTTCACTTGCTGGTAATATTAAAGTCTGTAATAAGGATCACAATGGTGTGAAAATAATTTGTACAATCTGAGTGTTCTATAATTTTTTTTTTTATACAGTAAAATTAAGCCAAGATACTAATGTGTTTCTCTCTTTAGTGTTAACGGGACAAAAGTTGATTTCACGTCTCTTATTTGACAATAAAAGCTTTTAGCAATTGAGCAAGCTAGAGAAATACATTCTCAATATTCATGAATTTCCCTTTTACTCAAAACTAGTGTATAACCCGTGCAAACGCATGGTACAATTAAAAAAAATTACAATTACACATATATATAGATTCAAATTATACTCTCTCTCTCTCTCTCTTTTATTTTTATATTTTAATTTCTTTTGGATATACACATGAGTTTACTCTTTTTTTTTTTTTTTTTTTTATGATGATTTATTTATATTAAACCCTTTGTCTTTTGCATCTCATTAACTCACCTAAAACAAAAATTTTATAAAAAAAAAAAAAAAAACTTAAATAGGGCACGTGGTGCAAAATTAGACAACAATTGGAATCCAATTTAAAACCTAATTGGATTTTATCTCAGCTTTACATATATCTATACTTACTATTTAAGAGGCTTCTCATGTTTGGATTCCTTATTTTTTTAGTTCAAAAATGCCCATACACCCCTATGTTTAAGTAAAGACAAAACTAAAGGACAATTCGGTAAAAATGCAACTCTAACTCTCACTAAAACATTGCCTAAAAAATAGGACCACTCTCCTGTTAATTTTCAAATTGCTTTGTCCACTTATAAATTAGATTCTCAAAATAAAAATTATATATATAAAATAAAAACACAAGATTTTTTTTTTGCTAAAAAAAAAAGCCTCATCGCATGTGCAAAGCACGTGTGATGAGGCTAGTATATATATAATTTCTTTTGGATATACACATGAGTTTACTCTTTTTTTTTTTTTTTATTGATTTTTTGATGATTTATTTATATTAAACCCTTCATCTTTTGCACCTCATTAACTCACCTAGAACAAAAATTAAAAAAAAAAAAAAAACTTAAATAGGACACGTGGTGCAAAATTAGACAACAATTGGGTTGTTTATGAACATTTTGAGCTTGGCTTGGGAAAATATTATTTTATTTTGTTTGTTTAGCAAAGAAACCAAGTTTAGGCTCGAATTTCAAACAAGTAAAGCTTGCAAGTATTAACGTGTTCGTAAATAAGCTTGTGAACAAGAGACTCGATTTGAGTATATATAATATTCTATGTTTTATAGTTGTACTTGTGTAAAAAAATATAGTTATATAGACTTATGATTAGACTGTGTAAAAAATGATTATATGATAACAAATTTTTTTTTTGGTAATTAATTTATTGATAATATTAAAATAAATTCATAGTAAAAAGAATAATATATTCGTTTTAACAATTCAAGGTTGAAGAATATATATTTTTTTATAAATTCATAAAAAAATCATTTTATGTAATTAACTCAAAAATATAATTTCACTTACAATTTAGTAATTAATTATTAGCATAAATTTGTGAAAGGATAAAATTTTGGCGAAAACCACATTTTCGTCCCTACATTTTTACGCGATTTCCACTTTGGTCCCTATTTTTTATTTTCACTGCTTTTACTCCCTAACCTGAAAAAAGTGTCTCGTTTTTGTCTCTGCCGTTACATTAGAGACAGAAAATGCACATGTGGCAAACAAAGTGCACGGTTGACACACAAAAAGCTGACGTGGCCATTCAAATAATTATAAAAAATGTTATTTGGCATTAAAAAATGTCACATCAGCATCTAAATTTAAAAAACTAATTTATCAATTTTAACTAAATAAGAAAATTAAAAACAGAATTAAAAACCAAAAATCACATGAATTGAGATCTAAGTGTGTCTGAACAACAATAACACAAACCCAGATCTAAGAACACAAACCTATATATTAAAAAAAACAAACACTTAGATTTGAAATGCAGAGGCACCAAATCCATGAATAAGAACAATGGGAAACCCTTCTCCTTGCACCACATAATGTATTCTATGACCCCACCATGTCCAAAAATTGTACCCATCTGGCTTGAAAACCAAAAATTACATAAATTAAGATCTAAGTTTATCTTGAACAAAAACACCAAGAACACAAACCCAGAATAAATACAAGAATTTTTTTTTCCTTTTCAGTCTCCTTTTCATTAAAGCCACGGTCTCCTTTTCATTAAACCCACAAAATCCCATTCCTTTCTCCAGTCTCTCTTTTCCTCGGAATCATCGGTGCGATTGTTTGAAAAATGGAAGAAGCAGCTTTCTCAAGCTTTCTTCACTCAAATTCTTTAGTCTCTCTGTTTCTCTCGCACTCTCTTCTCTTCGCTTCAGATCGATGAAGACCAACTCTACTAGATCTCTACTTCCCTGATCTTCGTCGTATATCTCAGATTCTCATATAATCGGTGATTTTTTTTTTTTTTTTTGCTGTTATCGAAGTTTTGGTTGAAATTTTTTACTCTTTAGGCTGTGTTTGTTTTGTTTTGTTTAGATTGTGATTTTTTCAAGTGAACAGTGATTTTGCTTTAGAGTGATTTGTGTGAAAAGGTTTGACTAATCGGTGGGTTTGGTGACTGCTTTGATGGGTTTGGTAACTGATCAGTGGGGTGGATCGTTGGTTTGGTGACTGATTGGTGGTAGGGGTGGTGATTGGTGGTCTAATTTGTTCATGTGGGTTTTGGATTGTAGGGTTGGTTGGTTGATTGGGTTCGTTGTTGTTGTGGGTTTCAGACTTGCTTGAGGTGGGTTTGCTGGGTTCAACTTGCTTGAGATGGGTTTTTTCTGAGTTTGAGATTTTTTTTTTTTGTTTGGATTGGTTGTGTTGTATTTTTTAATTGATTTAGTACTTTGGGGCTTTAAGATTTGATGATTTTGATGGGTTTGAGAAAATGGTGAATTTGAGTTTTTTAATTTTTGGATTTTAATTTTTGTGTTTGTGTTCTTAGATTTGAGTTTGTGTTCTTGTTGTTCTTGTTCAAAACATACTTAGATCTCAATTCATGTAATTTTTTATTTTTAATTCTATTTTTAATTTTTTTATTTAGTTAAAATTAATAAATTAATTTTTTTTTAATTTAGATGCTGACGTGACATTTTTTAATGCCAAAATAAAATTTATTATTATTATTATTTTTATAGTTCCATCTGGCACCTAAGACGTTGCCATTAGGGCATTGACGGTAGGGACAAAAACGAAACGCATTTTTCAGGATAGAGTAAAAGCGGTGAAAATAAAAAATAAAGACCAAAGTGAGAATTGCGTAAATATATAGAGACGAAACTGTAGTTTTCGCCTAAAATTTTTTAGTAATTGTTTTATTATGGTCATTCTGCTATATCCCATATTTTTTTTAGTGGGTACGTACCCACCCAAATTTAAACCGTTAATTAGTGTTATTTTAATTGTGACCGTGGATTTAAGTTTAGTGTGAAACCTGTTACCGGTAGACCAGGTTAGTATATAAAAGCCAAAAAAAAAAAGAAAAAAACTCAGATTGTTTCCTTCTCTTAAAAAAAGCTCAGATTGCTTCTTCTTCTCCCATGTCCGTCAACTTCACTTCATCCCATCGGCGTCCTCATTACTCACCGCTGAGGGTTTTTTTAAGGGATCAACTCGTTTTGATTTTATTTAAAGTAAGAATCAAACAAAACCCTAATTTCTCTGTCATTGTTTTGTGCCCCTTTTTCTTTTTTGATTTTTGAGAAATTTTTGGAATTTCGCTCTTAAATTTCATTTCACTGTAACGTTGACAGATTTCTGTGTTGGTGAGGTACCGATTTTGTTCTTTCATATAAATGGCACCAAAAGTTCTTGTTGAAATGCTTCTTAGGGATTCAGTTTTTCCAAAACTTGTGGCTTTGTGTTCTGCTCATCAGGGGTGTGGGTTCTTGTTAGTGTGGTGTTGAATTTTTTATTTTAATGGTTAGCAGAGGAAAAAGGCAACACCTATGTATAATGTATTTAAGGTGGAAAAGTTTTTAGAAAGAAATAATTTTTTTCTTTTATGTCCTAGGGAGGACACGGGTATAGAGTTGCTATTTCTTTGTTTCTATTTCATTTATTTTCTATGTGGTGTACATCTAAGTTGTAATTCTGTAGCTGTTGCAGCATCTCAGATTCAAATTTTGAATTTTGTTTTGAGTGTTTTCTAGTGTAAGAGTTTTAGAGTTTGAGAGCTTTTGTGTTGCATTTTGGCTAGTACAGAATTGGGTTTTTTGTACTTTTGCTTGCTATTTGCATCTCAAGTTGTTTCCGGTGTTTGTGCCAATAAAATTTAAGAGATTGTAGATCATTTGTTGGAAAATAATTTTGGCATAATCTCTCTCTCTCTCTCTATATATGTATATATTAATAGGTAAAATTCAATTAGATTTTAATTAGATTCTTAATATTGTGTCACGTGTACCACCTAATTTTTAATTTTTGTGCCAAATTCAATTATAATCCAAATTGAGAGTCCAATTTTATGCCACTTATCTTGTTATTTTTCTTAGTTTTATTGCGAAGTATTTATATTGAATTCAAAAACCGAGGAGCCAAATGAAACAAACCTCTGAGTGGCAACACAATAACAATTTGTTTTCAACTTTTACACAAGGCCAGCACAACACGTAGTTGACTAAGTCTCACTGAGAAAATTGGAGGTGCTTATTCTGATCTGCCATTTTTTTTCTACATTTTTTTTTTAATTATTTGGCTACTAATTATGTTGTTTTCAAAGTGGTTCCGTTGTTGAAGAAAATGGAACAATCACCGCTTATTGTGATGACAGTACAAAGACGAAACAACTTTTGATCTTCACTCCTTTTTTTTTTTTTTTTTGGCCTACATTACAGATATCCACTTTTGGTTCAGCATTTGGAGAGAGACATCAAAGAGGCAGAGGTTTGGAAGGCCTATAGAAATATTTGTTTGCCCCATGCCGCCATCTATGCCTTTCATAGTTTTACACTTTTACTCCTACATCCTAATATTTTCTTTTATTATACAAACTAACCTCAATTCACAAGGAAATGCTTGAAATCATTATTACCCCTTTTGTTTTCTAGGCTGTTGGATAACTCTTTGTTTGTTTGTTTGTTTGTTTTTTTTTTTTTTTTTTTTGGTTTAAAGTTGAAATGGATATCTACTGTGTTACCAATTTGTTAATGTTGCAGCTAAGAATTTGACTTAGTTTGCAATTCACCAAAGTTAATGTTGCAGCTCTAGAGCATTTTCCATTGTTATATTTCAAATAAATATATTATTGTAATGGGTTGACAAATTTTTTTCAATATATTGCTGAAAAAGTGGTAGAACTCTTTGTATATTTAAAGGATGCGTTTATTCACACTCTCTGTTGCATTAACATTTTTATTTGAGACTCCAAAGACAAACTCGAAAGGAGGAGTAAAAGAAGTAGTCATTACTAATCTTTTTTGAGTGAAGACTGCAGAAATCTAATCTTCTTGGAGTGAAGAAGTCTATGGAGTAAGATCCATCGGCTTTGAATTTTTTTTTTTTTTATTTTTTTTGTGTTTCTTTTATTTTGGAATAAATAGATTCGTATAGTAGCAAATTTATTTTTATCTTATTTTTGTATACATAGATCTGTATAGTAGTGAAAGATTGATGAAATATAAGTTAGGTCTCACATTTGTTATTCAAATATTAACAATAGCAACAACATTATTAGTAATCAATATTTTTTCAAGAATATAATAATAATAATAATAATAATAATAATAATACAAAAATATTGACACAATTATTCAATTTTTCCTTTTCAATTATAGTTCAATGTTTCCGTGCATAAGCATGGATTACAAGCTAGTTAAAATTAATAGGCCCCAAATTAGTTTCCAATTGACATTAATAGGCTCCAATCATTTCCATTTCAGATTTAATTAGTTCCAAATTTACCCCAATTAAAAAGATAATTACACAAATTACTCATTAAATAATTAATGTTTGATTATTTAATTAATCAAGTGTATGCAACCTTACTATAAGATGTAGTCTTAGCCAATTAAATTATGACACGTCATTAATCTCAAATAGATTATAATTATAACCAACTAGAATCAATTGTTCATAATCACATATAGTCGGACTCAATTTTTTTTTTTGTTAATTTGTTTCTCTAATTTTTTTTTTTGATAATATTAAATATATAAAATTGTTCAAGATATTATTAGAAAAAAGAATTGTTCAATATGAATGTGTAAAGTTAATCGGTTAATATATTTAATATTATTAAAAAATTAGAATAAAAAATCAATAAATAAAAAAGTGGTAGGGTGGCTCATGATTCGGTCCACTTTGGTCAATTTTTTCTAGTTTGGTCCATCTTGGTCTATTTGGTCTAATTCAGTTTATTCGGTCCACTTTGGTCCATTTATATCTAATTCAATCCGATTCAGTTCACTTCGGTCTATTTAGGTATATTCAGTCCACTTCCATCCATTTCGATCTATTCGGTCCACTTCAGTTTATATCGGTCTATTTCAATCCAATTTGGTCTTCTTTGATATATTTGGTCCAATCCGGTTCACTCTATTTTGGTCCTCTACGATGAAGAAAATTTATCAACACTGGTTAAGACACTGGTTAACACATATCATTTTTTTTAGACAGATTTCACTTTTTTATTGGGCTTAGAAACACCAACTAGGTGATACATCATAGAGAAAAAGGGCTCTGAACGAAGTTTGAATTCCTTGCTTCGCTCTCCGATCTGCCACTCCACCACCATAATTTCTCCTTTCGAAGCTAAGCCGAAACCAAACCCGACCCGATTTGGTGTAGCTGAGACTGTGTGTCGTCATTGTGAAATGGGTAAATCAACAACCTCTCTTCTTTTTATATGCAATCGTTTGATTATTAGAGTAAGCCTTCCATTTCGTGCTTTTACTTCTCATTATTGTTCTACTTTTAGAGAAAATGCGAAAACCCCATGTCAGAAACGGAATCAGTTGTTGAAATCTGTGAGAGATCACTGCAAATCTCGAACCTTTAAGAATCTTGATCATGCCTTAGGTCTGTTTGATACAATGCTTCACATGCACCCTTTGCCTTCCATTGTCGATTTTACTCAATTGTTGGGTGCGGTTGCAAGAATGAAGCATTACTCTGTAGTCATTACTCTAATTCAACGAATGGAATCATTCGGAATCTTGCCCAATGTTTATACTCTCACTGTTTTGATTAATTGCTACTGCCGTTTGAGACGGGTCGATTTTGGGTTCTCTGTCTTAGCAACAATTTTGAAACTTGGTTATCAGCCTACCCAACATACTCTAAACACTCTTCTTAATGGTCTCTGTCTTCAAGGTAATATTCCTGGAGCTATGAGGTTGGTAGATGAAATGGAGATGAAAGGGTATGAGCCTAATGTGATTACTTATGGAACAATAGTAAACGGTCTGTGTAAGATTGGCCAGACTGGTGTGGCTATTAGGTTGCTCAGGAAGCTTGAAAAAGGGAATTTTGAACAAAATGTGGTGCTCTACAGCACGGTCATTGACAGTTTATGTAAGGATAGATTGGTAACTGAGGCTTTGAACCTTTTATCTGAAATGACAAGTAAAGGCATTCAACCAAATGTTGTCACTTACAGTTGCGTAATTCAAGGACTATGCAATTTTGGCCGGTGGAGGGAGGCGTCTACTTTGTTGAATGAGATGGTGCAAAGGAAGGTCATGCCAGATGTACAAACATTTAGCATATTGGTGGACACACTATGCAAGGAAGGGATGTTGACTGAGGCAAAAGAAGTTTTTGATGTGATGATTCAAAGAGGCATTGAGCCTGACAAAGTCACTTACAATTCTTTGATTGATGGTTATTGTTTGCAAAACCAAATGGATGAGGCAGTTAAGGCATTTAATATGATGGTTGAGAAGGGTTTTTCACCTGATGTGTTTAGCTATAACATATTGATCAATGGATATTGCAAAAGTAAAAAAATTGATGAGGCAATGCGTCTGTTTCATGAAATGTCCAACAAGGGAATGATTCCTGATGTAGTGAATTACAACACTCTTATAGGTGGGTTTTTTCGAGTGGGGAGAGTCCAAACTGCACTAGAGCTATTTAATACAATGCGAGCTTGTGGCCAACATCCAAATCCCCAGACCTACGCCATCTTGTTAGATGGCCTCTGTAAGAACAAACAGATTGGTGAAGCAATGGCATTGTTTCAGGAGATGGAAGACAAAAGGCTGGACCATGATATTTTGATATATAACATCTTGATTGATGGTTTCTGCAATGTTGGGGAACTTACAACTGCAAGAGAACTCTTTTATAGTCTCCCTACCAAGGGATTGCAGCCTGATGTTGTAACTTATAATATAATGATCAAAGAGTTTTGCAAAAAGGGACTAATTGTTGAAGCGAGTGAGCTGCTTGAGAAAATGGATGGCAAAGGTTGTTCACCTGATGATCGCACGTATAATACAATAATTCAAGGGTTATTGCAACATGGTGAGACAGCAAAGGCAATGAAATATCTCAAAATGATGGTTGACAAGGGATTTTCAGCAAACGCAACAACTGCGGCCATGTTTTTTGACTTGTTGTTGTCTAATCATGTAGATGAAAATATTCGAGAGCTGCTTCCAAAGTCTGGGTGAAGGTTATTTAGTTTCTCAAGATCAAAGACAACTTTTATATTTTAACCTATCACTAGTCATTATGTGAGTGGTATATTTGCTTTGAGTAAAATTCTATACTTCTTACGAGATGGTATTTCTTTTCATTTATGTGCCCAAGATTTAAGTGACGTGTATTGGCTTCATATAAAACAAGTTGATATATCTTTCCATTTATGTCCATAAGACTATTTGTTCCTTTAACAGTTTCATCTTTTGTTGCAATTTTGTCGTGCACTCATTTTATTGCTTTGAACCTAATTTCACCAATATTGTTTTTCAAATTTTGGTTGATTGGCAGTTGCTAAGTGTTATCCTGTAAAGTGTGGCATTTTTGTAGTTATATGTCCATTGGCTACTCGAATTAATGTGTTTGAGACTCACATCTAGTGATTCCCTTTCAGTGTTTATAGATGATCTTCTCTTATGTACATAGTATTGAGTTTTCTTTGTACTTTGTTTGCTGCTTTGTGTCCTTTTTGCATGAAGTAGTCCTTTTATTTTCAATAAAAAATTTCTTATTAAAGTCTAGCTGTTGCATGTTAAAATGTAATTCAATAAACTATATATTATGCTTAAACGTTATATATTATTCTCTATGATAAGGTGCTGTGAATGCCTTACTCATATTTCTAAGCTGAACGTAGCCTACTTTCATAGGAACCGATTTAGACCAGTGTAGCTTGAATAGCTTCTCAACTTAAGGAAGTTGCTTCTTTGTCCATCAACTAGAAGATAGGAAATTTAGATTTCATTTTGGTACAAAAGTAACATGATAGTTTGTTGATCATGAAATCCAGTTTCAATATCTTTTATGAATGTGGTAGATGCTTTAACTACTAAAAAGAAAAAAGAAAAAAGAAACATGAAACTGTTTTTTATTTGGCATGTAACAGAAAAAGTGCTGACATTGGAGCTTGACTGGTGGTTGGAGAATTTTCAATATGCTATGGTTGTTATTTTGAAAAGTTAATGAGTTTTATCTCAAATGACACTTCCTCCTTCTTCAATATGTAGTTTGATTTTAAACATATGTGGAGATATCTTTTTTCAACACGCTATATAACTATAGAAGGGACTGAATATGTCATTTTTTTCACATAATTTTATTTAGAAAATGTCTAAACATGTTTGGAGCAGATCTTTCTCATCAACGTTTCTCTTATAAACACAAATACTGCCTTTGTTTCGCTAGACACAAAATCACAAAAGAGAAACACTAATTTTTACTTGTTACTCATGAGTGGCATATATTAGTGTGTGTTTGTGAGAGAGAGAGAGAGAGAGAGGGCAAGTGTTATAAATAACACTTAATGATATCAAAGGTCCATGTATATAAGCATACATGCACATGATGGAGCTGTCTGTTACATATGAGTTTTGATAATAGAACCCTCCCAATATTTAGTGCAGAGACTTTGTTGTTTGTAACAAAAAGTTCCCTTGTTTATAAGTGTGTGCGTGTCTTTTTTATTAGTGAGGTTTTATATATAGAGCTTATGTATGTATTTATGTAAATTTTGTTGATACCTAGTTCTTAGTATAAGTCCTAGTGTTGGTTTCACCAATTCTAATTCTTGAACCACATTGCAATTTGTGTGGTCTGCACTCTGCAGTAAGAATTTGCGGGGATGTACTAAATTTTTTTGTGAATTGTCAACCTTATCCAGATGTTTAGAAGAATCAAGTTTAGAAATTTATTGGTGAATTTTTTAAAATTTTGGGTTCATGTTGCTAGCTCCCGTTGAATTTCATTAGGCCAACTAGTTGTCCATGTTTATACAATTCTTTTAGTCTTAGGGACGTGTTGTGACTTGATGAGTTTGATGCTGCCTATGTGAGTGAAATTCTTGGATTTCATAAGCAAGTTCTAGCACAAGTATTCTCTCCTTTGCTTAATTTTGTAATTAGAAAGGGAGGAATGGAAGTAGTGGAAAAATTTAAAATCAATATTTGTCAAAGATATCAATGCTTAAGGAAGTACTGGTTTATTTTGATTTTAATGTGAAATTTTTGTATGTCCATGCTCTTTGTTTTTGCAGGAAGAGCTTAAGAATACTACTATTAAAATGGCTGAACAGAGTAAGGTTCTTAACACCCCTGGGGCAGAGAAACAAACCAAAAGAGAGTTGTTTGATGTGCTAAGGCAGGAACTTGAGTAAGTTTTAGTGTTTTTTGTCCTTTTTTCATTTGTCTTTAGAGGTAGAAATAGCCTCCCAGGTGCGCACTAAAGGCATTCACTTACTTTTTGGAAAACTCATAGCTTTTATGTGGTTGTGAAAAGGCTTTGGTCATCTGTTGGACAATTGTCATTATCTTAAAGTTATCTTAGCAGTATCAAATGTTAAATAGTGACTGCGTTTTCAGTACCATGAAATTTCCTTAACTTTGTCAAAAATTAATAAGATGACCAATCCAGTGTAACCAATTTTGATGATTAATGTGGATGGATATATGAAAATAATGAATGAAACTTGAAAGTGGGTTTAGCAATTTTGGGCAGATACCCTGTATGTGGGCTGAATCCATGTGGGTAGATACCCTGTATGTACATACCTTAGGTGGTTCAAAGCTTAAATCAACTCTCTGTCAAATTTTAGTAATGCACATGAGGATAGAGCTTTCTTTGTCCATTGCCACTTTTTTTACTCTGAACCTGGGATCTCTAAGTGGATCTGTAAGAACATCTCACATTGCCAGCATGTGTGGTTTGTTACAATGTCATGGTTTAGAAGGGGCTTCCGACGTGTGACAATACTAATTTTATGGCACTTGTGACTACTGAAGCTTCTGTAACTTATAATTTTGTATCGATTTCATACAGAGCTCCAGTGCTGGAGAAAGCTTCTAAATCAGTTTGGGAGCTAATTTTGACAGTAATGGTCTGGGGAAGGAAATTAGTGAGATGGTTTAAAAGGTATTTTCTTGATTGAGTGGCTGGGAACCTCCATTGTTTCCCCTGCCAGACGATGAGACTTATACTAATAAAGAAATTGAGAATGAAAAAGAAAAAGGAAAAGGAAAAGAATGGGCTAATGAAAACAAAGAAAAGGAGAATTCTCCCTCTTCATTAAAGAAAAGGATTTTTAGTGAATTGAATGCAAGAGGTGCATGTGAAGCTGCAAGCATATCTGGTGATCCTCCAGCCAAACTAGAAGATTCTAGTAAATCACCCAACCAAGTTTGAAGACACGAGTCACTATGTCATGCCAAGAGCCTTGTGGCTCAATGCCGTTACTGTTTTTCTTAAGAGGAGAACCTGGGTTCAAACATCACCTCCCCCACTTGAAAGTTACAAAAAAGGCCACTATGCCAGTTCCCATATCATTACTTATCAACAAGAGTAATTTTGTCAAACGAGCTATTTATAACAGATGTGGGGTGGTGCAAATCTGGTTATTTAGTCTAGATTTTGATTTGTCATCAATTTCTCAATTCATTTTAATGGAATAAAATTAACATTATTAGGCTATCTAATTCTTTGGTTGCAATTCTTTAGGCTATCTAGTGTTTCGTATTATTAATGAGGTACTTATTTGGAATAAAATCATTTACTTATAAAAAAAAAAAAAAAAGTGAACTTGGCAACTGATGTCTGAAACTATGTTTGCACAACCATTGTGCTGTATGATGTTAACTTGATTCATGCAGTTTATACCATAGCAAAGTATCGTGAATATTTCTATGAGGGATGGTTGTATTTGTTGCTTGAATTATTTAGTGCAGAATTTAGATGGACTTATGATATTTAAAGATTCTGATTTTTTTTTTTTCCTTCTGGAACTCAACCCTGCAGGCATTGGTTGGAGAAAACTATGGAGGAAACTTGCATATGTCATTGAAGGATTAATGCTGCACTTATTGTGTGATTCTCTGCTTGATTAACCTTGTTCCAGTGTCCAAGCAGTGCACTGTGCAATTCATGAGGGATAATTACCATTAAACCACAATGCAAAATTTGGGGAGTGGTAAGATTTCTTGAGAAATATACTTACCAATTTTCTTAATGATTTATATATATATATATATATATATATGAGTTTATCAATGCATTCCCTTGGTCAGTTTTCTAATCATTCTAAATGTATGTGCATCATACATTGAAACTTGAAATTTTATGTTGCAATCATTAAGGACTGCGCTTTTGTGGTGGAAAGACATGCCAAGATTTACGGAGGATTATGTCCATTCTATGTACTTGGGGTTGGCTATGCAAATTTTATGAATCTTTTTGTCTCTCCACTTTATTTCTGACTAACATTTAAATTATATTGAAATCTTCATGTCCTACCCCATAATATTTTATTCTTTACTCATGTATGTTTTCTTTTATTTTTAAATGTAATCATTTACTTTTATTTTCAGATTCAAGTGGAGAAGCATTAAAAGAAACCAAACATGGATGTTTAGTTACATGTAACCTTTACATCATTATGTAATTTATAGAGTTGTGATTTATATTTTTATATTAAAAAAAAAAGAATTGTGATTTTTTTCCCTACTATGCATCAAAATTTTTATCTTTTCCCCCCTCTTTGTTAGATAAATCACTGAACTCATCTGTGGTAATGTGATTTTAGCCATCAAAATCTTTTTACTTTTAGCTTTAGAGATGATCAATTACAATTGCTCAACTGGCACTTCCTTCTCCCATAATAATTGGTTGGAGGGTGAGGTTGTGGGTTCTAGACCCACTGAGTATGTGTAACTTACCAATTTAAAAAAAAAAAAAAAAAAAAAAAAAAAAAAAAAAAAAAAAAAAAAAAAATTAGCTTTAGAGATGCAAATGAGCCAAGTTGAATGGTACCAGTTGACTATTTATAATTCAGAGACCTTGAGCTAAACTGTTGCCAACAATCAATGCTTAATTCAGTTTGTTAAAGTTTGATAAGATAGCCAGATCTGCTCGGTTTGTTAAAATCAATCACTCATAGCTTGTGTCAATTTTTTATTACGATGTATTTAAAATTCAAAAGATCTTAGAATATAGTTGATTGTACTCTATCTTTGATGACATAACCTGTCAATTTGAAATACATGTCCTTTAGGCCTTTTTTGTTCACACACACACACAGACTTTTACCCTATTCAGGGCTTTTTGTTTCTATAAATCTTATAAAATTTTGGATGATAGAAAACCATAAATTGGAGGCCTGTATGAAAGTGTTATGCTTGCGAGCCTATGAGCCAGACAAGACAGTTCAAGCATTGAGCTCGTTTTCGAAACAAGCTATATTAGGCCCAAGCTTCAGCTTCATTAACTTCATAACCGGGCCCAATCCGGGCATAACAGGTTCACATTCCAACTCATGAATAAATTAAGTTTATTATATTTGTAGGTAAAATTAGAGACCTTAATTAAATATTTTTTTTTGTCCTGTAGAAGTTCCTGAGACAGAGATGGGACCTCCCTGATAAGATTCTTACACCCAGATCTTGGAAACATTTACAAGGTTCGTCATTAGGCTTAATTGTGAGTATTTGAGTAAAGACATGTTCTAAATTACTCAAAATGCTGGATACTATGTGATATCCAAGATCATCTCATTCATAAAGTGCATTTGAGTAAAGACATGTTCTGAATTACTTGAAATTTTTTTTGCTTACAGTTCTGTTGGTGTTAAGTGAATGGCAGTTAAGTTATTGGAAATACTTGATTGTAGTAACTTGTGAATTGCCGCTGCCTCTCCTGCTCCGAATCTGCACCTTGTGTTGAAGTTTGAAAATCTGTGTATTTAATACATGAAAGTCCTGTCTGAAATTGTGAGCTCTTGTTCCATTTGGTTTTGTTGGGTTTAATATTTTGTATAGTATTGCACAGGTCGTAAACTAGAGGTGAAGTTTGTTATTAGTTTCCTCATATCCACTTGCTCTCCTTAATTGGGTGATTGCAGGCACTTCAAATTATCAAAAAAAGAAAAAAAAAAAAGAAAAAAAAGAAAAAAGAAAAAGAAAAGAGCAGGCACTTCGGATTGTAGGATTGCCAATAGGGCCAAAAGGCTCTGCAGTAAAAAGGATAACTGTAGGTCTTCCCTTGCTCAATTACTTGTAAATATAAAGGCATGATATGATTATTGTTGTTAGATTTTGAAATCCCATGATGTATATTACTTGTATTAGTTTGACTCGTATCGACATAATTTGACTAAGGGATTCAGTTTTAATTGTCTCAAATTTTAACATACTTTGACATTTGTTCCATTATGGAATGAAATAGCAGGCGTCATGTTGTAGAAATGTAGACTCTTTTGTTCCATTATGGATTCAGTTTTAATGCCAAAACATTGCATGCAAGTTATGACTTACAATACGTATCTTGATGACTTTTTCGTTCTTTACTTGTGTAAATACTGGTTAGTGTGGCTTTGGCCTTTGACTTTGTGCAAACATTTCTTTGTTTTTGCCCATGTGTTCGTTACTTTACACAAATAAAAGTTTCCACGTGTTTGTGGTCATTCTGCTGATAGACACCTATGATTCTCTCTCACCAAATTCTTGGCTTAAAGGTGGTGGTGACATCCTCTGGCTTCTTAAGTTACATGATTTCAGGCAATGATTTAGCAACTTAGATCATGGTGAGGAGTGAGGAGGGTCAAATTAATACTAGCAACATTATATTTTAAAATAATTATATTGAAAAATGTGATATTTTTTTAATTAATGAATTGAAAAGAAGAAAAAAATTGAAAGGAAAGACAGACAAGAAATCAATACCATCAACTCAGATTTTTCTTTTTCTTTTTCTTTTTCTTTTTTTTTTTAATAAAATTTTTATGTTTTAAATCATTGCTAATGTTTTATGGTGAATGGTAAAACATGTCAATTTTTTAGCTAGGTGGACATAAATCCTATATGAAACGCAAAGTATGTCTATGTATACTGAATTATTTGTCCCATTTTAGTGACTAGTTGGTTGTCAAAACATTAAAATGCTCATTTAAGGGTTACACGTGTTTGACAAACCTCTTAATGTGAAAAGGAAGTTGGATATCTGAGAGTAGGTTGAGTGTTGGGCGGACCATTGGGGGAAAAGAGAAACACTTATTCGGTCATAAAAGCAATCAGTCGGAGAAAAGGGGTACTAAAATGTATTTGTTTTTGAGAGAGAGAGAGAGAGAGAGATTATACATCAAAAAGTAAAGGAAATGCCATATCCTAACAATTTTTTAGCCTACCAAATTTGGCGAAAATAGCCAAATAGCATCTTTTTGCAAACTATGTTGCAATTTACCATTGTTTTGGAAATATGTATGAATCTACCACTTTTTGGGTATTCGAGTTTGGCAAAATTGAGTTTTCCATGGTACTTGAGTTCATGAAACTCGAGTACCATGGAAAAATTTTGAAATTTTTTTATGATACTCGAGTTTCATGAACTCGAGTACCATAAAAAATTTTCTGGAAAATTTGAAGTATATTTTTTCAAAGAACTCGAGTTTTTGGAACTCGATTTTCACGGCAAACTCGAGTTTTACATACTCGAGTTTCAAAAATGCAGTTGATCCTTGCATATTTTCAAAACAGTGGTAGATTACTAATTTTTTTACTAAATAGTGGTAGTGGACTATTTTCGCCCACCAAATTTTATGCATCTTTTGTCCCACAAATTGACTTCATACCTTTCATCCTCCACATCGCTAGCCAAGCATGCATTTCAATGGTCAAACCGTGGGCTATACGTTTTCAAACTCAAAACATCAAAGAAAAAAAAACACAACCCATCACCGCTAACTATATCCTACGATAGCCAAAGTCAAAAAAACAAAAACACACCTTTGAACAACTCACCTCACCTCTCTTCTCTCTATCACCTTATATATTAGACTCTCCTTTCACTCTATAGTCTATACCACACCAAAAACCTTTAAGCCTTCAAGATTACTAAAAATAATGAAGGGACATTCTCTTACATGGGCTTTCAATATCATTTTCATCATCATTTCACCCTCTTGCTCTCTTATTCCATGCATATTAAGGGTTTGAGAGTTCTCAAAGATCAATCTTCTTCTTCTTCTTCATTCATGAAAAGTTTTATTATAAACCAAGCTTAGTCTGGACCCAGCAAAGGTGGAAGCGGTCACTGATCACAACCATGGTCGGTTTAGCTATTTTACTTCCAATATAAGGTTCAACAATTTTGCAAGAAAGGAATTAGTCAACAAACATTTCCTCTCTACAAGGAATCTCCTTAATGGAAAATTCTTTGTACGGAAATCTTCCATTAGATACTGGGCTTTCTTGTCCTAATCTTGAAACTCTGTACTTGGGTGGCAACAAACTTAGTGGTCATATCCAATCGGATATTTCAAATTGTTCCAATCTCGCCCTAGTAGATTTTGCAATAAACTTACTCTCTGGACCAACACCCAGAAGTCTTGGAAACTTGAAATACCTTCGAAGTCTTAATCTGATACTAAACATTTTGAGCATTCTGGAATGTTTATATATCTTTGAATTGTTGGGGAATTTGATGATTTGGCCATGTACACAAGTTTTCAATGACTTGTAAAACTTAAAGCTGTGAAGCAGTCATTAACAAAACAATTATGCATGTACAGCCATATTAAAAGCTGTCGACAATTTTGAAGACCCTGCAAATAGAAAAAGAACATTTGTAGCACTTTAAAATATTCAAACTAATAAATTTGATCTTCCTGCTTTGCTAATTTGTTCTACTCCTAAGATGCACTTTTTATTTTTTATTTTTTTTATTTTTAAGGATAAAAGATAAAACTTTATTGATAAATTGAATATACAAATGTGTAGACAATCTCATGACAGCATAGCAAGACCATGCATTTGCTGCCAAGGAATAATATGCCACCTAAACACATGAGGCACTATGCCACTCTCTCTCATAAGAAGCAACTCAAACGCAAAATTCAAAACTTTGAAACAGCAGACAAATAATCTAGATATCTCTGCTTATATACTCTTGTTAGCCCCCAATTTTGATTATGCAGGCTTCTTGGAAATTGTTGAGGAGATTATTTGCAGCCACATATATCTGTGTCAGATGCATCTGATAAATAACAATATTTGAACTTAAAAATATCCTGAACCACAATGATAATGATAACAAATCCAATTTATCAATCCATTCCCAAATGCCAATCACAAATATAAAAGATCCAGTATCCCCATCACTCTACTCAATCAATAATCAAATCTCAAACTTCCAAGCCTAACCACAAAATAAACAAATTCAACTTTCGTTTTCTTGCCCACACTCCTAATTTCACATAACATTAAAACCAAGAAAACAATTCTACCATATGAAGTTCATTACACATAAATCAAAAGAAAATCTAAAATAAATTGATACAAATGTGAAGAAGGAAGAAAACCTCTTGCTAATTTATTGACTTTGGTCAGACCATGTATATACTATAGCAAGAAGAATACATGTCTACTTATTAGACTTGCAAAATGGACATTGTACAAAATCAATCAAATTCTGAAAAAAAAAAAAAAAAAGTCAGGTATTATATCAAACAATTTGCATGCAAGTAACAAAATTTTTTGTTAGTTACGTCAACAACAAAATATTAAAGCAAATTATTGAGAGAGGATTTTGTAGAGATTATATACCCAACTTCTTTTGCGGGAAATACTTATCTGATATTCAAGGTAATCGAATCATGCTTTGATTGGGTTAGAGGGAGGCCCGGAAAAACAACTTTGAGAAGGAGATGGATCATTCCAAGCAGATACTATCGATGGAAGAAGGAAGGGTAGAGTGAGAGAAACGAATTGAATTAGAATAATACAATTGGTTTTGGGAATTGGGGTTATTCCAGAGAAGACTATTATACATATTCAGAGAGAGGGAGAAGAAAGAAGTGAAGCTTTGGTTTTTTCTATTCAAAGAAATATACCTATGCCAGCATATGATTCTTGCGGAGCCGGTTCAATCTTCATCACAGACACCAGCTGCTAATCTAGTATTCCATGAAAGAACAAAACATATTGAGGTAGGTTGTCACTTGGTGAGAGATAAAATCATGGAGGGTATGATTAAAACATTTCATGTAGCTACTAATTCTCAAGTGGCTGATATATTCACCAATGACTTGGGGTTTTCAGCTTTTACAAGACTTTCTGGAAAATAATTGGGGTTAAAGGACACTTTTACTCCGAGGGAATTAAAGACACAATCTTCAGTTCAAGTCCCAGAACTCAAGGTTCAGGACTTGAGCGGGAGCGTTGAAACTGACTCAGCTACACAACAACACAAGTCAAACGACAGTGAGCATCAGAAGATGAAGAGCAAAACGACATCAAGTGGTTTTGCTGAAAGGAATGAAGTTATAAAGAAAACGGCAGCCTATTGCTTAATGAAGGCACGTGGACATCATGTGCGTGGATGCAGGACTAAGGCAGTTAGAGGGAAGCACAAGTGTCACTCATCCAATGGTGCTGATAAGAGTTTGTTAGATCAAAAAGTTGCGATATTTTTTTATTTTCCCGCCTCTGTTTGTGTATATATAGACGAAGAGGTTAATTATTTTGTACCTTTTGACATTTTCATTTTGTGAATCAATAAGAATTCTCTCAGTTTCTAGAAACTTCATTCTTTTACATCTCTTTCAACTATAAAATTTTCATTATATTGATGTAGCCTTATAGAGTGGATCTAGATGACAGTGGTCTATTGAATATTGGATTAGTAATTTACAAGATTTGTATGTTACCTCTAGAATGAAGACTAACAGGTTTAGGCTTGAATATAACGCAGTAAGCCTTCAATCCTTGCCTTTGCCTCAATATAATCACAAATCAATACCTTGCCTTTGCCTCAATATAAAAATCCCCATGCATTTATGCAAGTGCTTTTCTTACTATAACTCTTGCAAGTACAACTGTACAAGAAGCATTGGTTTGAAGACGTTCAACTTCCACAAACTACGGCACTATCTTTTAAAAATATGTATATCAGTGTATCTGTATTTGCAATACATGGTGCAAATTTAAAGTCAATTTTATTCAATATTTTTTCTGTGGTTGTTGCTAAGGTAATTAAATGAGTTGAAGTCTTCATTGCAAAACCATATACAGAGGCGAAGGATGACAATTTCGTACCATACCGACCAGTATGATTGGTATTTGTTGTTTAGTAGATAGGTCAGTATATAACACTGATGTTTCGTGCATGCCAGCTCAAATATCGGTTGTATCAGACTCATTTTGGTTGTACAGAAGAATATATCAAATTTTGGCTAATAAATGTATACTCGCCAAAATTAGATAAACAATTTCCTTTGTATTTTTCTTACCTTGATATCAAATTTGTCCTCCATTTTCAGGATATAATCCCTTTCTCTCCCCTTCTTCTTTTTCTTTGTTTGTTCTCTACTTTTTCAAATTTCCATGTGTCTTTAGCGTTGCACTGTTGCATGTTATCCATCTCTCTCTCATTGTCTCTTTAATGTTTCTTTTATTATTTTTTTTGAGGATTCACATCAAAGATACTAAAATAGCTAAAATGCAATTTAGCATAGAGCATCTCCAGTAGAATAACCAAATTTTTGTACTGTTTGGCTAATGAACAGTAACATTTAGCTTTTACCTATCAACTTTTCAAATACACTTTCCAACAAACTCTTTATTTCCTTCTCTATCTCATTTAAATATTATTTTTTCATTCATTATTATTATTATTTTGTTAACAACTACACATCTTTCAACATTTTTTTACTCAACACCTAATTATTATAATAGAAAATAAGAATTTGAAGAATGAACAGTAGCCCATCAGACTTGATGGGCTACTGTTCATGAGCCAAAAAAAAAACTAAGTTTGCCGAGTCTGCTGGAGCACTAACACAGCACATATTCTCCAAAATTTAGCTAATATATGTGGATGGCTCTACGGCTGGAGATGCTAAAACACTAAAAAACCCACTACATTAAAGCTGCCAAAAATCAAATTCTTTTGCTTTTGCACATTATCTTCGCTGGATGGTAAAGATGCCAAAAAAAAAAAAAAAAAGAAGGAGAATATTTTATGTCACATAAATTGAGAAAGCTTGGGGAATTATTGTTAGTTTCACTGTGGCATATAGTGTGTATGTTACATGGACCCACCCAATATGGATGAATAGATAGGCTATCATTTCATATCCATAATCTTGATTCTTGAGGCACCAATCAGTGCTCTTAGTGTCATTTTCCTAGTGATAGGTTACAATGATTAATAAAGTAGAATTGTTAGGCTAGACATGGTTAATTCCTACTTTAGGACATGAGTGCTCAATACATAGCACTAGCGGCTCCACGTTGAGTCAAAGGTGGTCATGATCACCTGACTTGGAAAACAAAATAATTATTATTATATAAAAATTAATTTTTTTGTATCCTTAAAAAATATTTGGGTTCATTCTAATTTGGGTAAATTGCAAAATACATCCTTAAAGTTAGAGGGTGTTTAAATTTTACACACTAATATTTCAGAAATTGAATTTTACATCCTAAAGTTACATTCTGTTTACATTAGTAGCCCCTCCCGTTAGTTTTTGCTGCCATATCTGTTAAGTGCTACATAAGCTTATGATGTGTACTAATGATCCAATTGAAATATGACACGTGGACTTGCCTATTTTAGTTATTCCATCTCAAATAAATAACCAAAAGCACTTTAAATAATTAAAATTAAATTCTTTAAAATTCAAAGTCACATAAACTTAAAACTAGCCTCTGAGTACGCGCGTGAGGCTCTTCTATTTTTCGGTAAATTTTAATAATTTATTGATCTCTTACACAGAATGCACTAAAAAATTAAACATGTGAATCTGGGCTTACTAAACTTAGGAAGACACTTCCCAAATCCAACTCCCACAATATATTCTAACATATATTTAGATCTAGACAACATGAAATAATTACCTCTAGAGATGATGTTACTCTGTTAGGAATGTAGACTCTATAATGAACTTTAGCACCCGGGTTGTCAACATGAAGGGACTTCAAAATGGTGGCATATCATTTGTAGCACGGACTTCACGTCCCCTACCCGTTGATTGCAAACTTTTATCCTGAAAACATAAAACAACGTTCATTACAGAGGCTACATACAAAAATAGTTGTTGCTATGGAGGACAGGGATGGAGGGAGAACATTACAACTGCTTAATGATGTGTTTGTGAGAGTTTGTAGGCAGATTTTTTTTAAAGCGACAGTTCATGGTAGTTTATCTTATCCAATTGTTAAGTTTTTTTTTTTTTTTTTTTTTTTGTTGGGAATATATATATATATATATATATATATATATTTATTTATTTATTTATTTATTTGATAAAAAATTTTCTGGGAATATTGGTGGTTAGTTAAGGAATAAGAAAGAATTTTGAACAATTAATTTTTTTTAATAAAAATAAAAGATAATGATTAGAAGTTAAGAGTAAAGCTTTAATTGAAATCAGGAAAAAAAAAATTTGAATTTAAACAGGGGAACGTGTACCTGGGATTTGAAGAGGTATGCTAAATTTTAGGAAGATGGGTGAATGTGGGATTTGATTTTTTTTTTTTAATTTAGTTATTTAATTTAGGATATGTAAACAGTGTTGGAATATATCTAAATAGAGATAATGTATGCAAATTTGTAGGAAAAAAAAATGTGTCAAACTTTTGAAATTTGTTAAACCGTTTAGTGATAAAAAGTTGTAGACAATTTCATTTTGGCAATTAGAAAAAAAAAAAAAAAGAGTACGTTTATGGGAGAAAATAAATAAGATTTTTATTTATTTATTTTAAAAAAGAAGAAGAAGTTGTATTAGTACTTAACTACTAACGTGAGAGTGAAATGTGGAGGTGGGAGAAAAAACTTTTTTTTTTTTTTTTAAAATTTAGCTAAAAATTAGGAGTTTTTAAATTACTAATTTTACATATCTGACCCTATTATTTAAACTATACAAACAGATAAATTTAAGGGTATTTTAGGCATAAAAATTGAGGAATCCAAACAGAAGAAGCCCCTTAAATAGTAGTATAAACAAAAAATAAAATAATTCAAATATATTTTCTTTAACATTTTCTGGGCATCCCAAAAATTCCTAACATCAAGTCCAACCCAATACAATCTCAATTAATACCCACATAGGCCATAGAAACTATCAAAATAATAAAAGAACTAAACTAAAACAAAATTCACAATTACTCCACAAATCGGTGAGGCCGAGAGAGAGAGAGAGAGAGATAGAATACCAGTACTCAAAGGGCTCGGCTACTATGGCTACTGTGGTTACTCAAGATCGTCAACCTTTCATTTCATCCCCAAGTTCTTCAACTTCTTCCTTGCTCTCTCCGGCCTCGCTATCGCTACCCATCTCAATTTGGTGGTGGTTTCAAAGATTGGTGGCTAGGAGATTGACATTGAGATTGGAGAGCCCATATCTGGAATCATGGTCTCTCATCGGTGGCTTGGCAAACACTAAAGAAGAGTGGGTGATGGGCATTTTGGCTTTGTTTTGATAGGTCACGACAGTTAGTGGGTAAATGGGTTGTTATGCCCTGATGGCTATGGATTGGGTTATTTGGCGAAGTGCTCTTAGATCTCATCAATTGAGATTGAAAGGAAAATGCTCGTTTGTTTTTATTTTTTCCCCAACATTCTTGTTCATTACATCTATTTCAATTTTAATTCAATTTTCCTAGGTTTGATTATTTCTTCATTCCAATCTTATGGTTGTGTTTTTTTGGGTTTGAATCTATTGTGGTAATTTGCTTTTTTACTGATTTGAATTTTTGTGTTTGATTTTTCTAGTTTTTTCATCGTGTTCTTCGTTTTTTTATTTTTCTGGGTTGTTCGCTAGTGTTCATCGTTTTTTATTTTCTAGGTTTGTTCATCCTATCAGGTAAAAAAAATAATTAATTAAATTACTGTATTTTTTGAGGTAAAAGATAGAATTAAATTATTTATTAGTTTGGTAGAAATAATTTGAAGTTTTTTAGGTTATTTATCTGAGATGTAATAATTAAATCCATGTGTTGTTTTTCTCCCAAAAAAAAAAAAAAAAAAAATCCACGTGTTGTGTTTCAATTGAATCATTAGTACACTTCATAAGCTTACATGCCACCTACCAGACATGTTAGCAAAAACTAACAGAGAGGCTGTTAATGCAAACGAAACATAACTTCAGAGTGTAAAATTCAATTTTTGAAATATTAGGGTGTAAAATTCAAACACCCCTAAATTTCAGGGGTGTGTTTTGCAATTTACCCTTCTAATTTTTTTCAGGCTCAGCATAATTACATTTTGGGAAAAAATTAGTAACAAACTTGGTTGTAAATTAAGTCTACAATTTCACTTAATATTATTTTTATTGGATGTGAATTTTGAAAAATCCACCATTGAATTATATTTTCTTCTTATATCCTTCATACTTGCAAAATTTCATGAAAATCAAATATTAATAACTATGTCATAAATCAAATATTCAAATATCAAGTTTTTGTGGTCTAAAATTATACATAAAAAATAAGTTTATGGATAAAATAGTAAATAACATCCGATTGACATGAAATTTGACATGTCTTTTAAGAACATAAAGAACATGTAATTCAAAATTTATATTTTCAAAATATATAGCAATGTTAATTTGTTTAGTAAGAGTAACCTTAGGCTACAACTTAGTCTGTAGCCAAACTTTTCCATAAATTTTGATGCCCTTAACAATATATTAGGTCCTTACAAACAAACAATTTCTCAAAAAAAAAAAAAAAAAACAAAAAACAAAAACAAAAGGTCCTTACAAACAAGAGAAAAAGCCTAAGAAAAGTTTTATTAAACTAAAATTTTGAAAAAGATGTAACTTAAAGTATTGATAATGAAACTATCATGCAAATATTTCAAAATAAGAAAATTAGAAAAGGAAATTGTAAAACTTTATATATTTGTATGTATGTGTGTGTGTGTTCTTTTTTTTTTTTTTTTTTTGTCAATATATAAATTTCTAATTTTATGAAGTTTTGTATAATTTAAGTTTTTTAATGACTACCCTAGAAAACATTCGTGGAGCATGATTTATCTCCAATGAGTGCAAGCTCTTAACTAATAAATTAATAAATACATGGACTTGATATCTAGATATAAATGGAAAAAAAAGAATTCGTTATACTATATTAGAATTAATATTTCACTCATTATCCTATGATAGACCTGAGCAGTAAAAGAAATAATAAAAAAGAATAATTAAATGAAGTTGTAAAATAATAGAGTCCTTGATACGAAGTGTATTATAAAGTAAGGTGTTTTCATAAAATAATAATAATAATATAAGTTGTTAAAATAGATAAAGTAATTTTTTAAATTGTTAAAAGTTACATTTTTTAGTACATTTTTTTTTACGTTTGACATTAGTTTATAAGTTCAATTTTTAGCTTTTATGTATAACCTTTTAAAACCACTTTTTTTCCCCCATATTTTCTTACTTTTTTCAAAAAATTTTAATACACAAGTATATTTCAGCACATTTTCGACAAAAAAGTTTCATCGAAAAGCTAAATTTGCTGTTTGCAAAAGGGCATCCTTGTGAATGACAGATAAATGACTCTCACTTGGTGTGACTACGGACTTGAAGTAAATATTGAATAGTCTTCAATTTGATAAAGTAGTAGACAAAGACTTAGGGCTCCTTTGGTAAAAGATTTTCAGTAACGTTGTTTGTATTTTTTGGAAATACGTGTGAGTGAAAAAAAGTGTAAAAATATGTATAATATTGTTTAAATACTGAAAACTATTGTTTAAACAACAGTAATAAACGGACCCTTAAGAGTTAAGACATGCGCACACGTGGAGGACCAAAAAAGAGGTAAAAAAAATTATAAAAAATTAAAAGATTAAACCTTCTTATTTTTTGAATTAAAAGGATAAATGGCATTGCTTTTTTTTTTTTTTTTTTTTAATGGGCCCAAAGATAAAGCCCAGTTTATGCTTCTTTCAATTTCTTTTTCTTTTAACGTTCTCTTTACTCTGTACATCTTCCTCTTTCTCTCTCTTTCTCGCTTTCCCTATAACTATATTCTATAGCCAGCCAAACACTCTTGCAGGAGCTATCGAGAAAGATAGAGAGACCTCTCTCCATTCTTATCCAAAGAAGTGAGTTTCTCCGTGATCTCTCTCTCTATTTTGTGTAGTATTTTAGCTTGTGAATTGTTTGAAATAGAACTGTATGTTGCTCACTTTGCATATCAGTTTCATTTGAAGCATGCATTATGTAGTCAGTTAAACCTCTCTCATGGAAGGCTTTGTTACTCTTTCCAGTAAAATGTTTGATATGATCTGCTACAAAATTTGGTTTATAGCAACGTACTTTTATTTGATGTATACGTAATTGTTTAAAATAGCTTGTGTAAATACTAAATTTCAATCTTTCACTCTCTACAGCTAGCTTTCTAAAGAATTGAAGTAGTTTTTAGTGCTTGAAATGAAGAAAGATCAAATTTGGTTTTACTTCTATGATTGATTGGCTTATCAAATTTGCTACAGCTGACTTGAAAAAGATATTATAGTTGCCACCAAAATGATTTATACTTCACGTCAACTTAATTTGCCCCATTGAATTACTATTCTTATTGAGCCTGGTTTAGAGAATTTGTTAATTGACCATTTTAAAAAATTGATATAAAAATGTAAAAAATTGTTAAATTTTTTTTTTTTTTCATAAAAGTTTATAAAAATATAGTTTCTAAAACATTGGCTTAGCGCATCTGTTAAAATTTTCCTTTATTATATGAGTTTCTTTTTATGTACAGGCAACACTGGTTTGAATTAGTTCAACATGATGAACCTCGTACCACAATCATTCCGATCAAAAATGGGTACGTACGACATTGAAATAGAAGGTGCAAACGTTAAGGTAAGCATAGTCGATGATCCTGATTTGGTTGATACTAAGATGGATGAGTTAAGATCTTCATTACTATCTCGAAAAAATAAAATAAAAAAGATCTTCATTACAAACTTCAGAAAGGCGTTTCTCAAAAGCAAAAAAAAAAAAACTTCTGAAAGGCAAGTTGTTGGACTCGACATTAAGTTTGTCAAAACTGATGGGAATTTAAATGAAGGTAAGTTTTTGCTTCTTTGTGTTGAGAGTCATTGCTTGATGATCAAATTACCCGACTCGGAGTACATATCTGATACCCTTGGGCAGTTTCTGTCTGATGAGACTATTTGTTTTCTGGGTACCGGAATGAGCAACATAGTTTCAGAGCTAGGCAGCTTTTCTTTTTTTGCACACAGAGAAAAGAGAGGGGGCTTTAACGTTAGAGTATATCATAGGGTGTCTGTAAAAACAGGTGTTGAATTAGGCTTTTTGGCTGCTAAAATTCTGAAGAAACCCAATGTTGAGAATTATGGATTAGCAGAGTTGGCAGGTGAAGTTGGAATGGATATAAAGGAACCAATTGGTGAATGTCCTGACTGGAATGCTAAGGTGTTCTCACGTGAAGAGGTCAAGTATGCAGTGCACAATGCCTACACTTCTTATGTTATTGGGAATAAGCTCTTTGATATGCTCTAAGCCTCTAAGGCCATCTTGTCTATGGGTTTGACTGCTTTAATTCTGTGTTGTTATATATGTTATATATGCTAATGTTGCATGTGATTTGTGTAATTCGAACTACTTTAATGAAATTTCTGGTTGTGCTCGGTTTGTCCTAAATCATATATAATAATTTATTCTGCTTCAATCTTCTCATAGAGAAAGGTCTCAAAATTTGTGAGTTAATTATTATTTGTCTTGGGATTTCTCCAAAATTGTGGAACAATAGAAATCCTACTCAATTGAAATCTTCAATGAGTGTATCGAATCATCATTGATTATCATTTTGACAACTTGAAATTTGAACTTTTTAAAGCTGGTTTAGCACACAGTAGATTGTCAATGTTTGTCTCCTAATCTCTCATATGGACATGCGCAATACAATTTCTCTCTTTCAACATGCCTTCACCATGTATCACTTCACTCAAGGTTAATTAAATTCATTTTTTTTTATTATCTCTTTTTGTTATATTTTATACATAAACTATATATTTGATTCTCTGTACAAAATTAATTTTAATTTTGTTAGTACTAATTCATTGAATTATTGTGTTGAATATGTCTTCATTTGAGTAAGTTGAGACTAATAGGTGATAACAATAAAGTTGTAATGGACTAATATTACATAAGATAAATAAAATTATATTGTTGAACGCTTTAAACTTTATATCATTTTTACCCCATTTTAATTTTATTTTGTAGATAAAGTTTCCTTTATTTGTAAATAGTTTTTAGTTAGAAGTGTATTAGAAAATATCAATTTGAATATGATAAATTAGGGAGGGGGGGGGGGGGGGGGGGGGAGGGCAGGAAGAGAGAGAATAGAGAAATGTTTTAATATGATAAATTTATTACTTGGAACATTAAAATATAAGATAAAATTTATATGAAAGCTCCAAGTATTCATTAAAATAAAAAATTTAGAAAAAAATAAAATATGAAAAGATCACAATGAAAATAATCATAATGATATCCAAGCTTTTGATATAACCATTCTAAATTCTTTTTTTCTAAATGCATGTCACTTACAAAATTTCACTAAACTACAAATGGAAATATCGCTAAATTACAAGACTCATTATCTTTTATGTGAGTTAGGAAAGTAATAATAGACCATTGACATGATATATCAGTAAATAACACTGATGTTTTGTGCCAGTTCAAATACCAGTTGTATTGAACTGGTTTTGGTTGTACTGAAGATTATATCAAATTTCGGCTAGTAAATGCATACCGGCCAAAATTAGACAAACACTTTCCTTTGTATTTTTTCTTACCTTGATATCAAATATGTCCCTTATTAGGATCTGACCCCTTTCTCTCCTCTTCTTCTGCATGTGTCTTTGGCATTGCACCCTTGCATGTTCTCCATCTCTCTCTTACTATCTCTTTAATGTTTTCTATTCCTTTCTTTTATTATTTTCTTAGAAGATTTGCGGCAAATATGCTAAAATGGCTAATTAGCACACAAAACACTAAAAAAACTCACTACATTAAATTAATGGTGCCAAAAATCAAATTCTTTTCCTTTGGCACTCTATTGTTGCTTGATGGTAAACACACACACACACACAAATAACTGAGAGAGAGAGAGAGAGAGAGAGAGAGAGAGAGAGATATAATATAATTTATGTCACATAAATCAAGAAAGCTTGAGGAATTATTGTTAGTGGCATTGTGGCATATATTTAATTTGTATGTTACATAGACCACGCAATATGTATGAATGGATAGGCTAGAATTTCAAATCCATGATCTTACCACATGAAATGTGGCTTGATGGTAGGAGTCCTTATCTCAGCACCTAGAGATGAGTGGTTTATGCGATAGCTCTAACAAGGCTTGCATGGTATATGTGGTATTATACTCATTACCGTCACATGGCAAGAGATTGATGAGCCCATGCTGGATAGATGCGTGTGTGTATCCATGATCTTGAGGCACCAATTAGTTCTCTCCATTTGTCACTTTCCTAGTGATATATTAACATGATTAATAATTGAAAATTTTCACGTTAAGTCGAATTGTTATGCTAGACATGGGTAAAGTATAGAATCTATTTGGACATGGGATGGTTAATTCCTACTTTAAGACAGGAGTGGTAAATCCATAACACTAGCGGCTACATGTTGAGTCTAGGTGGTGACATGACCATCGGACATGGAAAACAAAATAATTATTATACATAAAATTTATAAATTTTTATCCTTAAAAAATATTTGGGACTACCCTAAATTTTTTTAGGCTCAACATAATTACACTTTGGACAAAATTTGGCAATAAATTTGGTTGTAGACTAAGTCTGTAACTCCACTCAATATTTTTTTTTCATTGGATATGAATTTTGACAAATCCACCATTGGATTAAATTTTCTTCTTATATCCTTCATACTTGCAAAATTTCAAGAAGATCAAATATCAATAGCTATATTATCCGTCAAATTTTTAAATTTTGAGTTTTTATAGTCTAAAATTTTACATAAAAAATAAATTTATAGATTAAATAGTAAATAACATCTGATTGATATAAAATTTGACATCTGTTCTAAAAACATAAAGAATATACAATTCAACATTTAAATTTTCAAAATATGTAACACTATTAATTTGTTTAGTAAAAGTTGTAGCCTAAGGCTACAACTTCGTATGTATCCAAACTTTTCCTTAAACTTTGATCTTCTTAACAATATATTAGGTTCTTACAAACAAATAGTTTCTTAAAAAAAAGGTCCTTACAAACAAAAGAAAAAACCCAAGAAAATTTTTACCAAAATAAAATTTTGAAAAAGATGTCACTTAAAGTATTGATAATGAGACTATCATGCAAATATTTCAAAGCAAGAAAATATGAAAATAAAATTGTAAGACTTATGTATTTGTATGTTTGTGTGTGTTTTCGTCAATATATGAAGTTCTAATTTTATTAAATTTTATAATTTAAGTTTTTTAATGATCATCCTAGAATATATTCGTGGAGCATGATTTTTCTCCAATGAGTACGAGCTCTTAACTAATAAATAAATAAATACATGGACTTGATATCTGTAGGGGCTCGTTTTGTCGTAGATCCCCCAACAATACATTTCTTTAGAGAGTGGGACGAAGGGTTTGGCGCTAACAGGCTTGCCACCGGTTCCACAGAGGCTCCCTTCTTCGAGGGGACTTAGCCCTGTTCTTCCTGGCTTGGGGTTGCTCCTCGGACGGCCGAGGAGCCCCCCATTCTGAAGGGCACCTTCCATTATATATCTCCTTCGGTCGATCCTAGCCTTCCAACTGTCGATCATCCAGACCACTGCTTAAGGACCTGTCCCATCAGCCACGCTCCCCACCTTACTGTGGGTCGCAGCACCCAAGGTTGCGCTGTTCAGGAGTCCTCTCAGCATTAATACTGCCAGGGGGGTTAGGTAGATGCATTAAGTGTGGATGTGACCACCTATACTGGGTTTGTCCCCCACTTGGGATTAGGATAGGTATGCCGAGGAAGGGGGCGTCCTCGGCGTGGGCCCAGAGGGCTAAAAGCCCCTAGACAACTGCCTGGGACAACCATCACTCCTCGGCATGGGCCTTGGGCCAGCCTAAAGGTGGGCCGAGACTTCCAGGCCCACGGGCCCCACAATAGCCCCTCAAAATCCTGCTGCACGTTCCCTTGAACGGGGAGGAGGGTTTTGATATCCACGGCCCTCATACCCCAGAAGGCCTTCCGCTGGTTGGTTCTTCCCCAAATAGTCGGCTTGGTGCTTCAATTCTTCGGTAAGTAGTTAGTCTCCTATAGAAGATTCTGTTGCTGCCTTCAAGATAGTGGCAAGCTCCCCGTAGGCTTGGGTCCGAGGACCATGCAAGGCCTAGGTACAGTTGCTGCCTTCAAGATATGGTGGCTAGCTCCCCGTAGGCTTGGGTCCGAGGACCATGCAAGGCCTAGGTACAGTTGCTGCCTTCAAGATATGGTGGCTAGCTCCCCGTAGGCTTGGGTCCGAGGACCATGCAAGGCCTAGGTACAGTTGCTGCCTTCAAGATATAGTGGCTAGCTCCCCGTAGGCTTGGGTCCGAGGACCATGTAAGGCCTAGGTACAGTTGCTGCCTTCAAGATATGGTGGCTAGCTCCCCGTAGGCTTGGGTCCGAGGATCATGCAAGGCCTAGGTACAGTTGCTGCCTTCAAGATATAGTGGCTAACTCCCCGTAGGTTTGGGTCCGAGGACCATGCAAGGCCTAGGTACAGTTGCTGCCTTCAAGATATGGTGGCTAGCTCCCCGTAGGCTTGGGTCCGAGGACCATGCAAGGCCTAGGTACAGTTGCTGCCTTCAAGATATAGTGGCTAGCTCCCCGTAGGCTTGGGTCCGAGGACCATGCAAGGCCTAGGTACAGTTGCTGCCTTCAAGATATGGTGGCTAGCTCCCCGTAGGCTTGGGTCCGAGGACCATGCAAGGCCTAGGTACAGTTGCTGCCTTCAAGATATAGTGGCTAGCTCCCCATAGGCTTAGGTCCGAGGACCATGCAAGACCTAGGTACAGTTGCTGCCTTCAAGAGAAGTGGTCAGCTAAGCAGCTAGTTTCCCCATAGGTTTGAGTCTTTGGACCATGCAATACCTTGGTTCTGTCTAGTGCTTAGCTCTTCTGAAGCAGTCAGTTTCCCCATAGGACTGAGTCCGAGGACCATGCAGTTCCTTGGTTCTGTCTAACGCTCTTTAGTAGGAGCTCGTCCTCGGATCCGAGAGTTTTGCTTTTGGTGTAACGATGTCCCCGGATCGTTTGCTGGGAGCTATTCTTCCTCAGGTCGGATTGTGGCCTCACACGTGACGTTGACCTCGCCTCCAGTTCGTGTTCCCCATCTTTTAGTTTTCGAGGCGTCGCTTGGCCTTTCGTGCCCCGCGCTTGACGTTTCGGTGAGCGAGACGCGTTTTCATTAACGCCCTCGTGAATTAACACGAATCCGGCGGTTGGCAATCCCCTTGGAATTAGGTGAGAATTAATTCCGTTTGACAATCCTCCCTTCGAATTCTGTGCGGCTCAACTCCCACCGGTTTTCGCCCTCTATATAAGGCGTTCTGGGGGGAATGTTTCTCCTCATTCCATGGACCTTCCACCACAACCCGAAATACGTCCTTCCACCCCTCTGAGCCCCTTTAACACCACCGCCAGGATTGTGACCAAAGTTGGGAGATATGGGGTTAAGGGCCGCTGTGGCCGCAGCCCCCACTAGGCTTCCGGCGCGGCAGAGTCCGGGCGTAACACTGGCAGTGCCGTATGCGGTGGCCAGGTGGGACGTTGTTGAAGTACCTAACGTCTCTCCCCGGAGCGCACCTCCGGTGGAGGAGACACGCGAACTCATGTCATGGCTGGCGCCCGAGTGTTGCCGTCTCCAACGGCCAGCGCTCGGGAGGATTGGAGAGCATCAAGGAAACATCACGGGGGAGGACATTCCGGTGCCCCTGCATCTGCTCCTCGCTTTGTTCAAGCTTCCGCCTTGAAGCGAGCCAGCCTCAGCCCCCTTCCCTGCTTTTATTGTCAAGTTCTCCCATTCTCTTGATGCCAATAAAAGCACGGGTTGACACTTCCCCCTCCCTCTAGCTAGTTGCAAAATCGGACCGCCTGAGCCTCCGATTGTAGGATTAGCTTGTAATAAAGCTTGTAAAACAAGCCTGCCTGAGCCTCTGATTGTATCTTGTAATCTTCTTTTCATGAACTAATAAAAAACTTCTCTTTTTATTTGCTGTTGAGTCTTCTTTTTACTGCGATTCTTTTTTTTTTTTTTTTTACTTTCTGCGAAGTGACCGCTTAGAACGATCGCCGGTTGCACCGGCCAGCGCACTAACCCTTCCCACAGACGGCGCCAATTGTAGGGGCTCGTTTTGTCGTAGATCCCCCAACAATACATTTCTTTAGAGAGTGTGACGAAGGGTTTGGCGCTAACAGGCTTGCCACCGGTTCCCCAGAGGCTCCCTTCTTCGAGGGGACTTAGTTCTGTTCTTCTTGGCTTGGGGTTGCTCCTCGGACGGCCGAGGAGCCCCCCATTCTGAAGGGCACCTTGCATTATATATCTCCTTCGGTCGATCCTAGCCTTCCAACTGTCGATCATCCAGACCACTGCTTAAGGACCTGTCCCATCAGCCACGCTCCCCACCTTACTGTGGGTCGCAGCACCCAAGGTTGCGCTGTTCAGGAGTCCTCTCAGCATTAATACTGCCAGGGGAGTTAGGTAGATGCATTAAGTGTGGATGTGACCACCTATACTGGGTTTGTCCCCCACCTGGGATTAGGATAGGTATGCCGAGGAAGGGGGCGTCCTCGGCGTGGGCCCAGAGGGCTAAAAGCCCCTAGACAACTGCCTGGGACAACCATCACTCCTCGGCATGGGCCTTGGGCCAGCCTAAAGGTGGGCCGAGACTTCCAGGCCCACGGGCCCCACAATATCAATTTAAAAATGAAAAAAAAAAAATTGTTATACAATATTACAATTAATATTTTACTCATTATCTTGTGAGAGACTTGAACAGTAAAAGAAATAATAAAAAAAGAATATTTAAATGAAGTTGTAAAATAATAGAGTATTTGATTCTCGGTATATTATAAAGTAAGGTGTTCTTATAAAATAATAATAATAGTAATATAGGGTGTTAAAATAGATAAAGTTACTTTTAAAGTTGCTAAAAGTTAAATTTTTTAGCACATTTACGTTTGATATCAGTTTATAACTTCAGCTTTTAAATTTTATGTACAACATTTTAAAACATCACATTTTCTCGTATTTTCTTACTTTTTTCAAAAAATTTCAAAATATAAAAATATTTTAGCATATTTTCAGCAAAAAATTAGATGAGTTATTCCCAAACGGACACATTGTGAATGACTGATAGATGACTCTCACTTAGAGTAACTACGGACAGGGACAGAACTAGGATTCAAACTTAGGGGGGGCCGAAGTGCTTTATTCAAAAATTTTAAAAAATTGAAATATCAATACTAGAGGTTGACAATGATGCATTATTAGAATTAATTTTTTAATTATTTGTATTTTTTATTTTGAAAAAAAATCACAAATGACAATTTATAATCAAGAGTTTTGTAAGTCAATTGGCATGTCTTAATATTTTTAAGGTCTAACCAAGATTAGTCCGATTCTTTATTCTATCGACATTATAAATAAAAAAAATTTAAGTATTCTTTCCACATAATTCTATAACTAATAACTTCATAATGCTATATATATAGTTAAAAGATTCTTAAAAGAAAAAAAATACAAAAAACTATAGTTAAAAGTTCAAATCTGTCAAGCATTATATTAAAAACAACTAAAATAATGGTTAATAAATATCATGCATTAATATTCAACAAAAAAAAGAGTAAGACAATTATTGGTGTCTTGGTAATTAAGGTGAGATTTTTTCCTTTGAAAAATTGCAAGTTTGAAAAAATAGTATAAAAAAAAAAATTAAAAGAGATCTATTAAACAATCACATGATAATGGATGGTAACTTTGAGTCTTTAACTAAGTAAATTAAAGCTTTTCTTGTCATTACATTAATTTAGTTAAGTCACAAAATTTATTACCAAATACCAATAGACTAATCTCATACATTCTTTGGTGGTAGTTTAAGTAAGGTACAAAACAATAGATTGTTATTGTTTCACACATGTATTACCATTTATGCATGCATGCCAAGTGTGTCCCAAAGTTAATAAAACATTAAAAAAAAAAATATTAAGTTTTAGGCCCCTTAACCCAACTAGATTAACCTAGTTAATTAGCCAAGTGATTAACTTAGTCAAATTATGCCAATCTAGGTTGACACAATCAAATAATCATATCAAGAAATAAAGCAGCGGAAAAGTAAATAACACAATGATATGATCACCTAGGAAACCACACGGTAAAAACCTGGGGAGGATTTGACCTAGCTATCCTCAAGGTAAACCTGAATCCACTATATGAAAGAATCGAAGTTCATACAAAAGGACTTACAAGCTCCCCGCTTGACTTCCTAATGCTACCCACTAGTAGAACTTACTAACACGACCACATGCAAGCTCCGAATCCACGGACTCCTTCTTTCTTGGATTCTCCACCAGTTACAAGCACTCACGCTTGTTTTTCTTTAAGCTTCAATGGCAACAACTGAATTGATCATCAAGGTGTTGATAATATCTCTACCTTGAAAACCCTAAGTTTATGTGAAGGAAAGCTCCTTTAGATCTCACAAGAGATTTACACAAAACAGCAATATGAGCAACAAGAGCTACACTAAAAATGTGGCTAGGGTTTTCTTTATATACTAGGAGAATTAGATCTGAAACCCTAATCCTTAATGGGCTTGGGCTGAGTTGGAAATTCTGCAGAAAAAACATTCTGCCTGAGATTCGATCGATTGAGCCTAATCTTTGATCGATCGAGCCAGGCCGAAAGTCACTAATACTTCTGCAGCCACTCGATTCCAACTTTACATAAAAGACACAACTTTGAGCAAGCCTAAACAAGACTAAATAACTCGTTTTGATCATGGTTTGCCAACAATACATATTAGAGTTCTAAATACATGAAATCCTAAGTCTTTAGAACCTAACAAAAAATCTACCATTCAAAAAATAGATAAATTTTTTACATTTGTTGAGTTAAAGACACCAATTAATCCAAGCTATCGGTGATTAACTGGTGTGTGGATGGAAAGATCAGTGGTATAGGAGTTGTCTCTATGGCTATGGGATGAAGTCATTTGAGAGGGGCATAGAGCTCTCAAATAAGAGGGAGAAATTGGGTAAAGCTTATTAGGTTTTTGTGATTTGTTTTGCTAGGATTTGTAATTGATTTGTTGTTATTGTTTTTGCTTAGACCGGATTTATGATTTGTCTAAAAAAATTTCTTATTATCTGTATTTTTATTTTTTTAAAGATTTTTCTTGTTCATTTTTTAGATTTATGGGTCAGCTTGTCAATTTTTTGGGAGAGGGGGGCCAAGTATATAAATTTTAGAGCTAAAAGTAAAATTTTTGTGTAAATATATATACTATGGGATTTTTTTTCAAAGGCTTGGGGGGGGGGGGGGGGGATGGCCCCCCTCAGTCCTAAGGCAGTTCCGTCCCTGACTACAGACTTGAAGTAAATATTGAATAGTCTTCAATCTAATAAAGCAACAGAGAAAGACTTAAAGTTAAGACATGGGCACATGTGGAGGAAAAAAAAAGAGGTAAGAAAAAATTATAAAAAATTAAGAGATTAACCTTCTCATTTTTTGAATTAAAAAGTTAAATGGGATTGTTCCTTTTTTTTTTTCTCTTCTTTTTAAATAGGCCCAAAGATAAGGCAACTTTATGCTTCTTTCAATATATTTTTCTTTTAAGGTTCTCTTGTCTATACTCTGTACATCTCTCTCTCTCTCTCTCTCTCTCTCTCTCTCTCTGACTATACTCTATAGCTAGCCAAACGCTCTTGTAGGAGCCATTGAGAAATATAAAGAGATCTCTCTCCATTCTTGACACAAGAAGTGAGTGTCTCTGTGTGTTGGGAAATTTAGACCCCGGTTGATAGAATTAACAAGTTTTAAACCCAAGTTGTTAATTAGATTAATTATGAATAAACCTTGTTAAAACAAACAAACATCAATATCATGTTAAAATCATGCAGCGGAAAAAATAAATAAGACAAGATATGATAACCCAGAAAAACCAATTAAACAAACTAGTTTCACAGTAAAAACCTGGAGGGAAACCTTCCCAAAAAGCAATCCACTATAGTAAAGAGAAGTTTCAGATCTAGTACAAAACTTTTGTCCCTAGACTCTACAATCCCCGCAGATAAACTTACAGCAGAAACCTTCTACTACTTCAGAACCTCTGAACTCTTCAATATATGAACGCCACCCTTTTTGATGCATGGATCCCAGTACGTGATTAACTCCTTTGCATGAATTCCAGTACGTGACTCACTCACCAACTTGAGGAAGAAGAATATTGGCTGCAAAGTTCTTCACTTCATCAACAATGAAGATCAAGAAGCACTTGGTTACAAAAACCTAAGGCGCAAAGACGCAGTAGCTTCTTTCAGAGAGAATAAGATATCGGTCACCTTTTGCATATGTTCTCCTTGCATTCTCTTATGTAACGGCCTCTAAAATAAGCCTTATATATATCTAGGGTTGTGAGAAAAGAAACCCTACACAAACACAAAAACATGGGCCGAAAATAGACCTGAAAATCTGAATTCCCGTAACCTCGATAGATACCTCGATAGATAGTATCTGTCAAGCCTCATTAAACTCAATAGACACCTCGATAGCTATATGTCGAGCAGCTATCGAGTTTTAATGAATCAACACTTCTTCACTTGTTTTTTGGACAGACTTGCATGGCTTCAATACTAGATTTGAACTATTGTTGTTTAAAATATAAGTAAAATGCATTTTGTCAAATGATTAGTCAATTACATAAAATAGTGACATATGTTCCTAACAAGTGAATCACATATGTCCTCTCTCTCTCTCTCTCTCTCTCTCTCTCTCAGTATTTTAAGCTTGTGAATTGTTTGAAAATAGAGCTGTATGTTGCTCACTTTGCATATCAGGTTTCATTTGAAGCATGCATTATGTATTCAGTTAAACCTCTCTCATGGAAGAATTCGTTACTCTTTCCAGTAACATGTTTGATATCTGCTACAAAATTTTGTTTATACTATATGGGCACGTACTTTTATTTGATGTGTACGTAATTGTTTTAAAATAGCTAGTGTAAACACTAAATTTCAATCTTTCACTCTCTACAGCTAGCTTGCCAAAGAATTGAAGTAGTTTTTAGTGCTTGAAATGAAGAAAGATCAAATTTGGTTTTAGTTCTATGATTGATTATCAAATTTGCTACTGTTGACTCGCGCGAAATAGATATTATAGTTGCCACCAAAATGATTTACACTTCATGTCAACTTAATTTGCTCCATTGAATTGAACTGTTATTCTTATTAAGCTTGGTTAATAGGCGTTCTTAGAATATTTGTTAATTAATTATTTCAAAAAAATTGATATAAAAATATAAAAAAATATTTACATAAAATTTCCATAAAATATTTTTAAAAATATAGTTTCTAAAACAATGCTGCGTTAACTTTTCCCTTTATTATGACTTTTCTTTTTATGTACAGGCAACACTGGTTTGAATTAGTTCAACATGATCAACATCATACCACTATCATTTCTGTCAAAAGTGTGTTTGTATGACATTGAAATACACGGTGCAAACGTTAAGGTAAGCTTAGTCGAAAATCTTGCTTTGGTTGATGCTAAGATAGATGAGTTCAAATTTTCATTACAAACTTCCGAAAGGCAAGTTGTTGGACTCGACATTAAGTTTGTTAAAACTGATGGGAATTTAAATAAAGGCAAGTTTTTGCTTCTTTGTGTTGGGAGTCATTGCTTGATGATACAATTACCTTACTTGAAGGCCATAACTTATACCCTCAGGCAGTTTCTGTCTGATGAGAGTATTTGTTTTCTGGGTACCCAAATGAGCGAGAAAGTTACAGAACTAGGCTGCCTTTATTTTTTCGATTATCATGACGGAGCACAACGTGTAAATTGTAACACAGGTGTTGAAGTAGGCTATTTGGCTGCCAAAATTCTGAAGAAACCCAATGTTGAGCAGTATGGATTAGCGGAGTTGGCTGGTGAAGTTGGAATGGATATAAAGGAACCAATAAGTGAATGTCCTGACTGGAATGCTAAAGTGTCCTTGTTGGTGTGGGTATGTGTTCCAAACACTTTTATTCTTATTTATTTTTTAGCCATTAGAAAATTATGAGAAAAATAGTTGCTGGGCAATTATGAGAAAAATAGCCGTTAGGCAATAATTTATAATATAGTCGTTGGGCTTTTAAGGGTTATTAGTAACCAATAACTATAGCCTATTATCTTCATAAGTAGTCTATATAATACTCATCATAAAACATTTTCTAAAGAGTCTTTTTACTACTCTATATGTTAGATATACACAACTCTACTATCTTTCTCTCCCACATATTTTTCTACAAGAATATTTTTTATGGAAAGGCAATAGAAGGTTGTTCTTAAACCTTTTGTGAGTGGAAGTGCGTACATCACAAAGGTCGACACTATAGTCTAATCCTGGGGGGTTGTTTGGCCAAGAGAACCAATCGCACCAAGTTTTACTTTGGGTGGCACGAATCAACCTTTAAGGACAACGCTTTCACAGCGTGATTCTATAGCATTGTGAGATTGTTCTAAACTCCTTTTTATTTTATGTTCTTGCTAATTATTTGGGATATTATTTTTGTATCAAAACTTGTTTATTCACTAAAATATTTCCAACAATCTTAAAGGTTGATCTTCATGCTTCAAAATGGATAAACAAGTTATTGATCATGAAATTTTATATTGTGATATGATATTATGTTTATAAAGAAAACAAATGCTAGTAGTTATATTCTTAGATATAATTGCTTATATATTTTGTGGAGTTTATTTTGCTATCTGGTTTATCTAAACAATTTGGTGGACTAATATTTTAGAAGAAAAAATAAATGATGTCCATCCATATGTGTTTTTGATTCTTTAATCTAAATCAATATGTGAACAATATTATGTAACATTGTCTTGAAATTTGAATATCAACTTATTGCATTTGCAATTATGTGATACCCATATGTGTATTGTATTTTGTGAAATTATTTTATGTCTATTGAAATATGAGGAACATGAGTTTGAAGAAAAACGTATGTGTTTTGAGAAATGTTTTTTTGGCATTCAAAAGAAAAATGTTAGCAATAATTTTTATGTGAAATGAGGTAAAATTTTATTTTTTGGTAGAATTCTAAAGAGAGAAGTAGACTTATGGTGAAGGCATTCCTATTGTTAAGTGGAATCAATAGTGCCGTATCAACTTGGTACTCCTTTTGTATAATGAAGATACAATGATACTATAGTTTAATTAAATTTTTTTTCCTTGCTAAAGTATTCAAGCAATCATTTATGGTCATGTGAAAAAGAAATTTTGGATGATTAAACGTTTGTATTATACAATTGTGGTATAATGATGTCAAATTTTACAAAATATTAAGTGTCTTATTCTTGTAAAATTTTGGACATTCCTAAGAGTGATTTCTAGTAGCTAGAGGCTTTTGGCTCTATGTACAAAAGCTATTAGTTTTACATCTCTTGACACAAATAATGAGAAATTATGGAAAATAATTAAAATTTTCTTTATATATATTAAAAAAAAAATAATCCAACTAGTATTTTGGGCTAGTGGATAAGATTTAGTGGGAATAAATATTCCTTTTATCCACCAAGTACAAGAGTGATATTAAATATATATATATATATATATATACATACACACATATACATATACATATTTTATTAGCTATATGTGTTGTTTTGAGATGGTGGATAGGTTTTTATGAACTTGAAACAAAAAGACCTTGCAAACCCATAACAAGAGGAACCAAACTCCTTAGTTTGGTACATAATAATTTGGATGATTTAAAACACACAATGACTAGAGATAGTAAAAGATTTTATGTAATCTTTGTTGATGACTATTCTATATTTATTTAACTTTGTGTATTAGGAACCGAAGATGAGGTATTGGAAATTTCTATAAAATATAAAAAAATGAAGTTGAGAATGGCATAAGCCTAACTTGGTATACCTCGAATTGTGGGGGTGGTTGGCTAAGATGTTACCCAAATCTAAAAGGAGAATACCTCAAAGTGTGGGGGTACTTGCCTTAGGTCATGCTACATGAACCTAAAAGGAGGAAACTTGATTCTTAAATATGTGATTGTGTGTTTATTGGTTATGTTTGTTATAATTCATGATAGAAAATTATTTTCATCAATATTGATATATTTAGAATTTAATACTATTGTTGAATCTTAAAAATATTTTTTTTAAGTATGAGGTTCCTTTGAAAAATAAGGAAAATATGTTTCATGAACCTATTGATACTTCTAATGATCTTATTGTGATGTGCAAGAATTGAGAAGAAGTAAGTGAACTAGGGAGAAAAAGAGTTACGGTAACAATTTTCTTACCTATATTGTTGAAGATGAATATGTAAGTTATTATGCAATTAAATTTGTTGATGCACCATTATTGTTGGAAGCTTTTAACAAATTATTAGATTATGTCTAATCACACTTGGAATGGGTTGAGCTTCCACCTAAGGTTAAGCCCATTGGTTGCTAGTGGGTGTTTAAAACAAAATTGTATGGTAGCAAGTGGGTTTTTAAAAGAAATTATAACCGAATGAGATCATAGATAAGTATAAGGCATGCTCAGTAGCTAAAGACTATAAGCAAAAATATCATGTTGATTATTTTATACTTATTCTTTGATTATTAGAATTGCATCTATAAGAATGTTGTTTGTCATTGTATCTATTTACAAACCTATTATATATCATATGGTTGTTAAAACTGTTTTCTAATAAGTGAATTAGAAAAAAAAAAAAAAAAATATATATATATATATATATATATACTATATGGAGCAACCTGAGGTTTGTGTTGTTCTTAGATAATTACGTAAAGTTTGTAAATTGGTTAAATCCTTGTATGGATTAAAACAAGCACCTATGCAATGACATGGAAATTTTGATATATGATGCTTACACATGGATTTATGGCTTATGGTTATATAATAAGTTAAATAATAATGAAGGTGTCATTATTTGTTTATATGTTGATAACTTACTTATAGTTGGAGCTAGCTATAATGTTGTGTATGATACTAAATGTTTTCTTGCCTCTAAATTTGATATGAAAATTTTGGTTGAGGCAAATGTTATTTTAGGCATCAAGATCCTTAGGGATAATGATTGCAGTGTACTATCACAATCTAATTTTGTGAAAAATAAAAAATAAAAAAAATATATAAACATTTTCATATGTGACTTATGTCTATTACGTATGACTTAAAGGTGCACTTGGTTAAAAATCATGGTGATAGTTGAACAGTTTTAGACCCCTTAAACCAACCAGATTAACCTAGTTAATTAGCCAAGTGATTAACTTAGTCAAATTATGCAATTCTAGGTTATCACAAACATACAATCATATCAAAAATATAAAGCAGCAAAAATATAAATAACACAATGATATGATCACCCAGGAAACCACACGGTAAAAACCTGGGGAGGATTTGACCTAGCTATCCTCAAGGTAAACTGAATCCACTATACGAAAGAATCGAAGTTCATACAAAAGGACTTACAAGCTCCCTGCTTGACTTCCTAATGCTACCCACCAGTAGAACTTACTGACACGACCACGTGCAAGCTCCGAATCCACGGACTCCTTCTTTCTTGGATTCTCCAATCAGCTACAAGCACCCACGCTTGTTATTCTTTAAGCTCCAATGGCAGCGATCGAGTTGATCATCAAGATGTTGATATTATCTCTACCTTGAAAACCCTAAGTTTATGTGAAGGAAAGCTCCTCAATGATCTCACAAGAGATTCACACAAACCGCAATGTATGAGCAACAATACAACAAGGGCAACTCTAAAAACGTGGCTAGGGTTTTGCCTTTTATACCTAGGGTAAAAACAGAAAACCCAAAACGTTTAATGAGTTAGGGCTGAGTTGGAAAATTCTGCAGAAAAGCATTCTAGCCAACTTTCGATCGATTGAGTCTAACTTTCGATCAATCGAGCCAGGCCGAAATGCACCAATGCACCTGCAGCCTCTCGATTCCAACTTTACATAAAATATATAACTTTGAGCAAGCTTAAACAAGACTAAACATATTTTTTTTTATCATGGTTTGCCAATATTACACATTAGAGTTCTGAATACATAAATTCCTAAATCTTTAAAACCTAACAAACTCCCCCTTTGGCAATCCGTGACAAAACACAAATTAAAAACTCAAAGTTTACAAGTAAAAGCCCTTTACAAAAATAATGCTCATAAACTCAAATTCAATCCTAACTACTATCCATCAGTTGCAAGTGTAGACAGCAGCTTAATTGAATCAACCTGTATATTCCTGAAACACTCAACAAATGCATAGATGCATGTGTGATAGAAAACAGTAAATAAACAAGTATAATATTCTTGTATGATTCACACAACACATAATAAAGACATATACCAATGAACAACTCATAAATATAAATCAATAAACAGTGAATCACAAGAAACAAGAATCATGTATATATCATGTACATCAAAAACAATGTTACTCCCCCTAACATGAATAGCCTCAAAAATGATATACAAAGTGAAGCACCTAAATACAATCTAATAACTCCACAAGCTCCTCAAAACAAACAATATACTCCCCCTAACTACAAAACTCCTTTACAAGTATCAAAACTCTACTCCCTCTTTTTGTGACGGAATGCCAAAGGGCAATCACAAGCCATCATCAAAAGGAGGTGGTGAGGGTGAACGAAGATGCGCCAAATCAACTCGTAAAACACGTATCTCATCAAATAAGTCCACCAATAGCTGACCATGAGCCGCCTGAACGATCATGACAGTCTCCAAGGTACGGCATATATCAAAGTCATCCGATGGAGGTGGAGGAACAACAGCAGCAGCAGCAGCACCAACAGGATCAGGAACAGCCTCACCAGCAGAACCTATAGAAGAAGAGGGAGGAGGTGCGGTACCAGAAGGCTTAGACCTAGGGTGTTTAGAGCCAACTCGAAGGTGAGCAGCCCTTTGTCTAAGAAAAGACACACCTATGGGAGCAATAACATGAACGAACTCAGAGGAAGGGAAATCATCTAGTCTTAGATAAAGCAAAATCCTATGAATAAAGATAGGATGAACAAGAGCATGAGATGAAGATGAACTCCTATAAACTTCGTTCAAAGAAAGAAGAAACAAATGAGGAAAACTGATAGGAGCATCTGTCACTAGAGCATACAAAATGACACACCACTCGAGAGGAATGGTGTGAAGATGAGAAATGGGCCAAAAAGAATGACATGCTATCCTAAAGAAGAGATAGTGCAACTCAGATAGCTCAGCAGAGGTGATCCTAGGATCAGAACCCTACTGGATAGAAGACCTAGTGATGTAAGACATGACATCACTCAACAAAGGAGACTCATCATAAGGGTAGACTGGGTGCTGGACCAAAGGTACCCCTAGAGCATCAGCCACTACCATAGGAGTAATGGTGTACTCTACGCCTCATATCCAACTCTTTACCAAAGTGTTGGAATCATAGACGCGGATAGAGATGTTCGAAAAGAACTCTCTAATCAAGGTAGTAGGTGGAGAAGGATCAGAAATATCTACCAAGAGTAACCAGCCCCGACGCTCAAAGTTTGCCCTAATGGTAGGATCAAGCTCATCTAAGACAACAGTTCGCTCAGACCAAATCTTTCTCCTAAGGTTCAGCTTATCATAAATCTCTTGGTTTTTCTCACTCGGAAACTTCTCTCGGTCAAAAGAAGGTAGGGAAGGAGGAGGTGAGGGAATAGACTTACGAGCCCTAGTCTTCCTAGGCATAGTGCTAAGGAAAGGACAGAGACACAGAGAAAAAACCAACAAAACAAAACAAAAAAATAAACCCAAGGGCAGATTGCAAATTAGCACAAAAACAAAGTAGAACAAAAGTCTACATGATGCATGAACAATATTAATGACATGATGCATGTTCTAATGCAGTAAACAAAGTTCAAATTAAGTTTGATTGCACAAAATTGGCTTGAGCATAGAGTTTCTAACAAAAACCCTAAAAATTTGAAAAACCACTTGAATGTTTTGAAGCAAATTGATGAATTGATCATCACACATGATTGAAAACAGATTAGAATGACCAATTTCATCAAAACAACAAGCCAATTTTATCAATTTAAACCAATTTGAACAAAATCCCCAATTCGAATCAATCACAAACCCTAGAATTTTCAATTTTTCACAAAACTCAAAATTGATCAAATTAACAAGCAAAGATCATGTTAATAACATCATAGGAACAAAACCCATTGATCAATTTCATAAAAAATGGATTGAATCATCAAAAACCCCAAAATACATAGGTTCGAAAATCCCAAATTAAAATGCATGAAAAATGCATGAAATGTGAAAATAAAATCAAAAAGAAGGGTAAGATAGACATACCGGCTCAAGGAGAGAGAAACCTTGCAAAAATTTTGGGAGAAAACGACAAAAAAATCGCTGTGGAGCCTTGCCGAGTCGGAGAGAGAAAAGAAAAGTTTGAACTTTTTGAAAAGTGACTTTGAAAAAGTCAGATCTGAGTTTTTAAAAAAATTGATTCACGATATTCGATTGATCAAAAATTACATTCGATCGATCGAATCAATCCGAGAATTCTAAAAGAATTTTAAGTAATTTTCGATCGATCGAAAAACAGATTGGATCGATCAAAACAGGCAGCGGCTCACAACATTTTGAGAAAAAATTACAGTTTTGAAAAACATAAACCACATTTTTGAAAACAACTCCTCAAAAACCCAATATATAAATTCTAAATTAGAGTTCTAAATATATTGTTTTGAAAACCTAAATATATTCTAATTTTTGAAAACCTAAACATATTGTTTTGATCATGATTTGCCAATATTACACATTAGAGTTTTAAATACATAAATTCCTAAATCTTTAGAATCTAACAATAGTGTTTCATAAGATAAATATGTACAAATTATTGGTAGTTTAATGTTTTTGACAAATTGTACTCGTCCTGATATTGCATATGTTGTTGGTAGATTGAGTAGATACACTCATAATCCTAGTATTGAGCATTGGGATGTAATATCTAAATTATTGAGATATTTAAAAGGGACTTTTGATTTTGGTTTGTCATATTGTGGCTATCCTACTGTTTTAGAAGGATATTGTGATGCTAACTGGATCTCTGATACAGATGAGGTAAAGCCCATTAGTGGATATGTGTTTACACTAGCTGGAAGGGCTGTCTCTTGGAAGTCAACTAAGAAGACTTGTATAGTGAGATCTAATAGGGAAACAGAGTTAGTGGCCTTAGAGAAGGCTAGGTCCGGAGCTGTATAGCTTAAGAGTATATTAATTGATATGCCTCATTTTACTAACTCTATTGTCTTTGTTTGCTTTCCTTGTGATTACTAGACTGCCATAACACGTGTTAAGAGCAAAGTTTATAATGGAAAAGTCGACATATCCAATTGAGGCTAAGGCAGCTTATTGATAATGATGTTATGTCATTGGACTTTGTGAAATGGGAAAAGTCGACATATCCGATTGAGGCACAATATTGTGAGGCAGCTTATTGGTAATAGTGTTATGTCCTTGGACTTTGTGAGGTCAGAAAGGAACTTGGCCGATCCTTTGACCAAACCACTAGCAATGAGGCTGGTGAGTGAGACATTTATAGGGATTGGACTGATACCCAAGTTGTGACACTATGATTAATGCCCAACCTCTATGATGGGTGATTCCACGCAAGAGGTTAAATGGGTAGAGGTCATTAGTGGTCCACGGGCACTGTCATTTGTTATGTGTTTTCCGCTATCTCGGTAAGGAGATTAGTGATGAGTCCATCTCTATGGTGTGAGACAGTGCTAAGTTGCAGAATTTGGTGAGGTTGAGCTTTAGGCTCTTAATGGATCCATATCCCTACCTGTTGGGAAGGGGTGTATCTACACGCACTCCTGATGGATGCCACTGATTAAGTTGCAGATTATTGGAGGTTGAGCTTTAGGCTCTTAATGGATCCATACTCCCTACTTGTTGGGATGGGGTGTTCTACACGCACTCCTGATGGATGCCACCTATGTGTGAGTGGAAGTTGTGCCGCTTCCTATGAGACTTTTTGGGTAGGTCTCTAGAGCTCTCATGAAACCTAGTGGCGCATGGCCTGGACAAGGCGCCAACCCGCTTAAGAACAACCTTGATAAAGAAAGTTATGTGGGTGGTAAGTTTGGTTTACTAATAGCTTGGTTAAAAGAATTTTAACTCTACCATTGTCTTTTAGTTCCTACTTATTTATCCTATGTATGGTTAAAACCTTCTGGTACCATATTGATGCATGCTTTCTTTAGTTGTGTGCCTTTCCTATTTTGTGTTTGTAACAGGTGGGGGATTGTTGGTGTGGGTGTGTGTTCCAAACACTTTTATTCTTATTTATTTTCTAGCCGTTGGAAATTTATGAGTAAAATAGTCATTGGACAATTATGAGAAAAATAGTTGTTAGGCAATAATTGATAATATAGCCGTTAGACTTTTAAGGGTTATTAGTAACCAATAACTATAGACTATTATCTTTATAAGTAGCCCATATAATACTCATCATAACACATTTTCTAAAGGTTTTCTTTTTATTACTCTATATTTTAGATATACACAACTCTATTATCTCTTTTTCCCACATATTTTTCTACAAGAATATTTGTTTTGTTTTTTAAGGAAAGACAATAGAAGGTTATTCTTAAACCTTTTGTGAGTGGAAGTGCGTACATCACAAAGGTCGACGCTATAGTCTAATCTTGGGGATTGTTTGGTCAAAAGAACCAATCGCACCAAGTTTTACATTGGGTGGCATGAATCAACCTTTAAGGACAACGCTTTCGCAGTATGATTCTATAACATTGTGAGATTATTCTAAATTCTTTTTTTATTTTATGTTCTTACAAATTATTTGGAATATTATTTTTGTATCAAAACTTGTTTATTCACTAAAATATTTCCAACAATCTTCACATGAAGATGTCAAGTATGCACTGCACAATGCCTATACTTCTTATGTTATTGGGAATAAGGTCTTGGATATGCTCTAAGCCTCTAAGGCCATCTTGTCTATGGGTTTAACTGCTTTAATTCTGTCTTGTTAGTGTCCACATTAGAGCTATATATGCTAATGTTACATGTGATTTGTGTAATTCGAACTACTTTAATGAAATTTCTGGTTGTGATTGGTTTGTCCTAAATCATATATAATAATTTATTCTGCTTCAATCTTCTCATAAAGAAAGGTCTCAAAATTTCTGAGTAAATAATTATTTGTCTTAGGATATCTCCAAAATTGAGGAACAATAGAAATTCCAACCCAATTGAAATCTTCAATGAGTGTATCGAATCATCATTGATTATCATTTTGACATCTTGAACTTTCAACTTTTGTAAGCTAGTTTAGCACACGATAGATTGTTGTTGAGGACAATTTTTTTCACACCACATGGTATTTATTTCATTAGCAACTCGCACCACGTCGACAAATTATGAATTTTGAAAAAAAACTCTTTTAAAGCCCAAAAGAGCCCATATTCACAAAATGACGCCGAAGCCCATGGTCCAAAATCCATGGCGATATTATCTCATCAAAGCCCATAGTTCAAGCTCATGGCACAACATTTCAATTTCGACTCATGATCCAAGCTCATAAGTCTTATCGGGGAAATTTCAGGAGTCGTGGTTTAGAAGGCCAAGAAGTATGTTCAATAAAGCTCTAGTGGTTCAAAGTTGATAAAGGAAAACATGTTACTTGGGATGTCTTCCCCAATTCCTTGAACTCTAATGGGCCAGTGTGCAATAGATGGCATCCAGTAAGTCTCTCATATCACATAACACTTCAAATGATAAAACTCCTCATGTTCTTTACATAAAAATTAATGTTCATCATATAATATAAGTTTAAAATTGTAATTATATTATTTCATATAAATTATATTATTATTTTCATTTAAATCAATCCCAAGCACATGACTAAATCTATATTAATATCTCATATCTAGTATTAAATGCTCTCCTTACTCTCCAAGATTTAGTCAAAACACAAAGAGACCATAATTACATCTTTAAAACTTTATCAAATATCAACCAACTAGTCTATTACTTACCAAAATTATATATAGACTAAATATATAATTTTCCAAAAAAGGAAACTTAGCCAACAATACCAATAATAGTTCCAGCGAAAACTGCTTTAACTCCAGCAGAAGTTGCAGTAGCTCCAGTAGCAGCTTAGGCAACTGACACATGTCCAAAAGTAACATCATCAACTCATTAATGCCCAATCTCAGCAGCTTGCTTCCATACCCAAAGAAGCAAGGGTCCTATAAAAGAAATCATACAATTTTAAATTAAGATCCTTAGCCTCCAGCTGCAATACCAGAAATAGAAGGATCCCGTAAAAGCTATCTTACCATTTTTAGCCAAACTCATGAATTTAATGTAAAATATTTTCTCCAACAGAAGACCTCACACAACTGACATCATCCAGCTGTGCTACTGCTGTAGACCTGACAGTTGCAGCAGCTACTGTTGTACTACTGCAACAGTAGCTTTAAAGTCTCAAACTTTCTTCTTTTGGCTAAAAACCAAAAATCCACTAATGAAACCACTTACTTTGTCAAAGACTTTTCCTTATTTGTTAAATTTCCCTTCAACTAATTCTAATCTAGTTACATACTTGACTCTGTATAAAGAGGACCAAGCCACACACTAAGACACACTATCCATCTCTTTCTCACCCCCTTATTCTAAAACTTCATTCATTTTTCTGCCATAAACACATTTTCATACTTCTCCATCTCTCTCTTATAAAACCTCTCTTCTTAGATAACATCTATTACACACACTACTACCCATCTCTCCCACAATCTAATATTCTGAAACTTCATCATTTTGTTGTCCATAAACACAATACCATCTCCTTCTTTATTTCTCTTACAAAATCTCCCTTTGTAGAAAGCAACATAACCCATGACATAACACAAAAGCTATTCCAACAACAACTATAATCTCATGTATTTACTACATTTAACCTCAATATCTCTGATACTTCCCTATATTTTACAAACACATTCCTCACAAAATATCCATACAAACTTCTCATATATCTTTAAACTCCATGCCTCACAAAGTAATTATATACAAGATCCATATTCAACAAAGTATCTACATATAATTCCTATACATATTACAAACACCATATCTCACAAAACACATATTTTTTACCATCTCCATTCATCTTAAAAGATATCAAACATTCTTCTAAGAACACGTTCCAAAACCCTTCTCATGAAAGGCATATAATTATAATGCTAAAAAGTCCTTATGAAAGGCACGAACTTATAATATTAAAATTCCTTCCCATGGAAGGCAATATCACTCTAAAAACTAAAAGAGCATTACGTGGGGAAATTCATTTAAGTGCATGACAAAGGGGATAAACTTAACCAACCTATGCACACTGCTGGACATGTTCTCTCTCCCTCTAGTTACATCCATTTTCCCCTTCAATTATGAAGTCACCATGAAAAGACCCACAATGTCATATCGCACCGCTGAACTCATTTTATCATGCTATTGAAATGTTATGTCCACTGATGTTATACTGCCGGAGCTACAAACTGTGAAAATAAGTCATTATATTTTTATCTTTAAATTTATATTATTAGATATATTTTATTCATTATCATTATACCACTCGACTAATGTTATTATATCGCTAGAATGTTATCAGCTCATTGACGTTATACGGCTGGAGTCACGAATCGTATAAAGAATAAAGTGATGTTATACAGTTGGAGTCAGAAACATACAAGATAAGTCAATATTTCTCTATCTTCAAGATTACATTATCAAGTATATGTTAACTCATTACTATTGCACTGTTGGATGCAAATTACTTTAATATTATCTCACTATTTAATAAACATGGATTCACTAATGCTTCATTAATAAACACATATATTAATAAATTGAATCCATTTCACCACCAGACATGTATTATTAGGACATAAACCACCGCTGGACATATATCTTGGACATGAACTACCGTTGGACATATATCATTTGGACATGAACCATGACTAAATATGAATTATTTGACATACATCATTTGGACATAGACTATTACTAGACATACCTTATTATGTTGAACATGAACCATGAACTATAGCTGGATATGGATTATTTTGGACTCATCCCATTATTTGATATATGGCACTTAATAATTACTTTCTAATATTGGATATCACTTAATAAACATAATAATGATGTTCAACTCACCATTTAATCAAATCTATTAAGCTAAACATATCATTTATTTATGTCAACCATTATCATGATTCTAAGACTTTGGACTCTATCTATTTTGTAGGCTTAAAAATGCACCGAAAGCCATTGGTCTATACAGTCCAATGTCGAGTTTTAGATTGAACTCCTCAAAACAAATCTAGGTCTAATATAGTCACACCTCCAGCGGAAGACACATGAATACGCGCAAAAAAACTGCCCTCGACAATTGTCAATCTTTGTCTCCTAATCTCTCATATGGACATGCGCCAAGCAATTTCTCTCTTTCTCTATACTAAAATCAATTTTGGAAATTATATTTCAACTTTGCCTTCACCATGTATCACTTTACTCAAGGTTAATTAAATTCATTTTTTTAATCTCTTTTTGTTATATTTTATACTTGAAACATGATATTTGATTTTGTGTACAAAATTAATTTTAATTTTGTTAGTATTAATTCATTGAGTTATGTGTTGAATCAGTCTTCATTTGAGCAAGTTGAGACTAATAGGTGATTATAGTAAAGTTGTAATGGATTAATAGTAATTAAGATAAATTAGATTATATTGTTAAACGCATTAAACTTTATATTATTTTCCCCCATTAATAATTTTATTTTGTAGATAATGTTTCTTTTTTTTGCAAATAGTTTTTAGTTAGAAGTGCATTAGAAAATATCAATTTGAATATGATAAATGGGGGGGGGGGGAGGAGGAAGAGAGAGAATAGAGAACAATTTGAACATATATGATAAATTTGTTACTTGAAACATTAAAATATAAGCCGAAATTTATATGAAAGCTCCAAGAATTCATTAAAATAAATTGTTCAGAAAATAATGAAATATGAACAGATCACCATGAAAATAATCATAATGATATCCAGGCTTTTGATATAATCATTCTAATTTTTTTTTTTTCTAAATGCATGTCGCTTACAAAATTTCACTAAACTGTGAATGGAAAATGTCGCTAAATTACAAGATTCAATATCTTTCATGTGATTTAAGAAAGTAACAATAGACTATTGACATGATAAATTCTGCTTAGTGTTTCACTAAAAAATATTTCAATTTGTGGTATGAACAAAAATAAACATTGGCGGTAGTTTTAAGGAGCCCAAGCTAATAAAATATTTTCTTAATAAAAACCAAGTTTAAGCAATCACTGATAACTTAAACTTCTATGAATTCTCAATTGAACATGAGTTTTACTTGGGTTGGGATAGAATCAGTATAACATATTCTTACAGAACTTCCATCACTTGTAATAGCATCAATTCATTACAATCACTCACCCTCCAATTCATACTTTTACCTACCATATTTAGCAATTAAATACAATCTATACCATGATTTTCGTAAAAATTACTGATATTTTGCTGTATATTTTTCTGATTCAACCTATACCATATTCTTAGAGAACTTCCATCACTTGTAATAGCATCTGTTCATTACAATCACACACCCTCCAAGTCATACTTGTCTGCGCATGGATGGTGTATATTTTTGCTGCTCTGCATACCATACATAGATTCAAAAGTCATTAGATCAAAAGGGTATCAAATTAGACAGTCGTATGAGTTATTCTCTCATAAAATGTGTGGATCTTATTAGTGTCAGCTCTAGGATTAGGCCTAAGACTCCCATAAAAAAGGCTGCACTCCTTGTATAAAAAAGCGTCATCCTCATTATAAAAAAGTCCAAAATTATATGATAACAATTGGTTTATATAATGAAAAAGGTTTTGTACACTATTTTTTCCGTCTCTAAAAAGTTTTCAAAATATAAGATCAATAAGAACTCTAAATAGTTTTCTGAGCGCAGACACACAATGCATGTAAATGTCTAATCATCAATAATGAATATTTTCCCTAATAGCTTGAAACTTCAATTTTTGTACACCATTATCCTACTTTATAAGTTGTCAACATTAATTACCTATAATCTCTTATATGACCACACACCAAATAATCTCCCTCTCTCTCTTAACTCTAAAAAAAATAAAAATTGAAAATAAGATTTACTTAACCATATTTTGTTTTATCCAAGATAAAGTAGACCTCTTTATATATATATATATATATATATTAAACTTGAACAATGATTTTGATGCTCTATATAAAATTAAAATTGGTTAGTTTTAATTCATTGATTTATGTTTCTAATTCATCAAAATAATATTGATTTTATTAGTATTAGATAAATTTATTTAATTAATATTTAAATATAAAATATTTTATTTAAATTTATCATATTAGATCTCAAATTATATCGAGCTGAACTATATCCCTTATGTTTAAGTCTTACACAAATGAGATACACATATATTGAGAGATCTTTATGACTATCTCATAATATATTTTACCATGAGATTGGTGTGTATGACATGGCAACAAAAATAAACTGTAAAAATAATAATTAAAGCTAAACAAAAAAGGCAAAAGAACCAACCATGCACAATAAAAAAGACAATCTAGGAAGATTACGTCTCCATTTTGGGAACTTAAGTCAGCACCCCATTTTTGGTGTTACACGATCGAGCCAAAAGAAAACCTTTTTTTTTTTTTAGAATAATCAAATGTAAACTTTAGAACCATATTTTTGTAACAGTATCAAGATAATATAAATTCTAATAGTAAAGAAATAATTTAAATACATTGCCTAAGTTAATAAAGTCTCTCCATTTAACAATATAGGGAATGTTAATTTGGTCTTGATTCATTTGATCACTCAACTCTATGTAAATTAAACTCCATCAAATTCACCTAGAATTGATGCATTTAATTCCTAGAAAATCAACCAAGACTCAGCCTCTATATATATATATATATAAACATCCCCATGTAAACAAGAGGCACAGTAGTTTTAATTATTTAACATTATAAAAAAACTGGGTACTTACAGTTCTACAATAAAAAATGAGTATCTATAAAATTGAAATAGATGGTGCAAAGGATAAAGCAAGTGTAATTAATGATTATCGTGTGGTCAGTTGGAAGATTGATGAAGCAAGTGTATTTGTTACAAAATTCATGAAGCCAGGTTGTGGGTCTCAACGTTAAGAGTGTATATAACATAACCAACAAATCATACAAACCTGAAATGGATTGAATGGACCGAATTGGACCAAATTGGATAAAAATGCCTGAATTGAACCGAATTAGATTGAAGTGGACCAAATGGACTGATGGACTGACTTGTATCGAATTAGACTAAACTGGACCAAATTGGACTGAAGTGGATAAAAATGGACAGAATTATACCAAATGGACTAGAATGAGTGTTTATTATCTCTATCTCTTAAAGTTTATGAAAATGACATACAATTCTCTAAGTAGAACTAGAACGGGACCCTTCAACTTGGACTTAAATATTACTTTAGCATACGGATATGAATACAGTTATGGAATATGATTTATTTTAGGGTGAGTATAAACTAAAAATGAATAAATGGTGTCTCCGCCCAAGCTATTTGTATTATATGTATTTTCTATTATAAATTACATTTGGGTTCAAGAATGTGTAAAATTATTGTAGTGAAAAGTAATGATTCTATCATGATTGGTAAGTTACAACTAGTTTTGAGAATGTATACAAGTATAATACACTATATAGTCATTTTTATATTTTGTTAATTTTTTAAAAAAATTTGTAAGGATATTACTAGGTATAAAATGTAAATTGTCCATTTTTTTTAATTATTGTGAAGTACTTTTTTTTTACGATTCATTTATTCTAGACTCTTTGGTTTTTGTACTTAATAACTCACTTGGATGAATATTTATGATGTGGTCCCACATGTGATTCTAAAATTAAGAAATAAAATTATTTAAGAACAAATAATTTAGGACACATGACGCAAAATTAGAATAAATAATTTGAGTTTCTCTTAACTTCACCTATTATTATTATTATTATTATTATTAAATGATGACATGGTCGTTACTGATGTGGCTCAACAGAAATATAATAACAATAAGTGTTACACTTCAACTTTTAAATATTATATAAATATAATATGTTTTTTTTTTTTTTTGAGGGGGAAATATAATATGTTTTTAGTGCTATCTATCACTTTAACAAATAAATAAATTGCAATCTACCGTATAGTTGTTGTATTGACTCGTTATGCAATACACTTGGCCCAAACATTATACTTTTCCATACAATATTTTGCAAGCCAATACTACCTCATTAGTTTCAGCGTTTGAACAAACGTGAATATCATCATATTCCCTAGCCAGCAGTGAATAAACAGTTCAAGCCAATAAATCTGTATCAAATTTAAAGTTGTTACTCGATCGGTATGTTTAACAACTATATATATTCAGCAATATTAAGCACAAATTGAAATGGGCTGAGTTATTTGGGAATCAACTCTACGTTTATTTTAATTTTTCTTTTTTGCTACATAACTCCGTGTGTTTTGGTTATCTCAGTTTACGTGGATTGTTCAGAGTTCTTTTCTCAAAGAATTGCTGTTGTTCAGAGAAACGTTTTATTCATTTGAGTATATTCTAAAACCGCAACGTTTGATCCTATATAGCAACAAACAGAAATGCAACTTTTGATTTTCCATTGCCTTAGTTAATCAAGGCTCTCCATTTCCCAATGGGAAATTATGTTAACATGGTCTGGATTCATTTTATCACTCAACTCTATGTAAAAAGAACTCCATCAAATTCACCTAGACATGAAGCAATTAATTCCAAGCAAATTCATCTTGACCCGGACTATATATATATATAAACATCCCCATGTGCAAGGGCATTTCTTATGAGCCTTCTTTACAGCAGTTTGAATTATTTCAACATGATAAACAACAGCATACCAGCGTCTCTCCTCTCAAAAATCGGTGACTATGAAATCGAAATAAATGGTGCAAAGGTTAAGGTAACTGTAGTCGATGATTTTTATGTGGTTAGTGCTAAGATAGATGAGTTAGAGTCTACATTACAAACTTTACCAAACCGTGTTGTTGGACTCGACGTTAAGAGTATCAAAACCTCTAAATCATATGCAGTCCAAATGCTGCTACTTTTTGTTGGGACTCGTTGCTTGATCATCCAATTATGCTACTTATGCTCAACTCCGTCAACTCTCAAGAAATTTCTGGCTGATGAGACTATTTGTTTTCTGAGTACAAAATTTGAAGAAAAGGTTAATAATATTCTATTTGGTCGATATGGTTTAAAATGTAGCTCAGGCGTTGAAGTCATTTATTTTGCTTCAAGGATTCTAAAGAAAGCGAACGTTGAGAAGTACGGATTAGCAGAGTTGGCCGGTGAAGTTGGAATGGATATAAAGGAACCAATTGGTGAATGCCCTGACTGGACAGCTAGATCGTTCTCACAAGAACAGATCAAGTATACAATCCACAATGCCTATACTACTTATGTTATTGGGAACAAGTTGGTTGAAATGTGCCTCTAGTCTAAGCATCTAAAGCCATCTTGATAACGGATTTTACTGCTTTTTTATGGTACTTGGGTTCTTGGTTTCAAAATATTTTGAATAAATTAGTGATTGTGTTTGGTGGGACTCTATATACGAGAGCCTTGTATTAGGTGTGGTTTCACACTTTCACTATAATAAATGTCTAATTTTAGCACGATTGATTTGATAAATTAAACTCCAGACACAGATTTCTTCTTTTCCTCTTTGTTTTCCTTTTTTTTCCCCTTACTAGTTACTACAATTCGGAGGAGAGGGTTGAACCCCTTATTCTTTCTATAGAAAAGATTGGAATAATCTTAATAAACTACAAGACTCGTGATCTTTTGTGTGAGTTAAGAATGTTACAATACACCATTGACACTTAGTGTCCGTTCTACATCCTATAATTTGGGTAACTTATTTGCTAAAGGTGAGACAATAAGATAAAAGTCAATTTATTAAATAAATAATAATAATTTTGTTGTTTATTTGGTAAAAGATGAGACAAAAAAAATAATTTAGTTTCCAGCCAAATGGACACTAAATCTAATAATATCATGCACTAAAGTAAAGCTCATTAGATATCAAGTTCAACCTACCACACTATAGGTCTATGAGAGTTTCTGGGTGTCTTTTAGATAAGAAGTGAAATAGTTCGGCTAAAAGATGAAACACCACTTCATTTCGTAAAAAATTAAAATTAACTAAAATAATAATAAAATGGAGCATATTTAACGTATTCTAGCATGAATAACTTCAAATGGCCCTTTGTTATAAAAATTGACCCCATTTGTTTTAGAGATTTGAATGACCCATTTATTATAATTATAAATAATTTTGTAACAGGGAAACAATAGAAATTATCTTGATAGTTTTTTTTTAAGAAACGAAATTATATTGATCTGGTTGCAAGAACTTGAATTTTTTTTTTTTTTTTTGCTGAAATAAAAAATTTAATGGCATACAATTTAATTAGTTTTGGTAAGGAATCAAAATATAGGGTAATGCTTTAAAAATGTGCCTTACGTAACATAATTACAGTCCTTTTATATATGTTAAATACTAAATTTTACTTGAAAATAATATTAATTCACCTTATATATATGCAAAAAAAATATTCAAAAGTTCAGATTATCCACTCTTATAATTAGTATGCCGTCAATTACAAGAGGCACGCACTTGTGATAGATACATTTATAAATGCCAAGGTTCAAGAGGAACTATTTCTAAGGATTATTATTATTCATTATTTTTTATTTTTGTGATAGTTGCAATATGCTGTTAAACCTATATCTCGAACTATTTCCTCCTAAACACTCAAGCACTTTCAGTGGCGGCTCAAAGATTTTTTTCTAGGGGGGTCAATATGAAGATACATCTTGGGTAAAATATGAATCTTACGGTTTACACGATTTCCGTATTACAAATTTGTCTATAGTACATAATAGTAGTAGAATAAAAAATAAATTAGAGTTTCAATTGACATATTTTTTCTTAATATAATGAACATGTTAATTATGTTAAGTAAATTTTAATTATTACTACTTAAAATACTTTTATTTATTAGTTTAGGACAACTATATGTTCACATTGTACTATCAATGCAAGATTTACATTGCAGACAATTATACTGTACACGTTTGTTTAGAATCAATGTAAGATTTACATTATAGATAATGATACTATGCACATTTGCAAAAAATATACAATATTGTATACATTTTTCGAAACAATATAAATATATAAGGTAAACTATGTATTTTCTATTAGTTTATTTCAAATTTGTTAAGATCTAAATGGTTTTTATTTATTTAAGATTTAAGATAAAAAAAAAATTTACTTTTGTTGTTGGGCTTACTATTTCTCCCAAATTTTGGATAAAATTGGTTAGTTGTTAGGCCTTTTTTTGTGTTTAAAAAGATCAAAACATTATTAAGAGAATCATAATTAAACTTATTTCAAGTGGGTTTTAAAAATTTTAGGGTCAAAGTGTTCAAATTTTTATTTCAAGAGGGTAAAATAACAATAAAAAATTATATATATATATATATAAAAAATAAAAAATAAAAAAAATTATCTCAGGGGGTTCATTTGAACCCCCTGAACTATGCATGGTGCCGCCCATAAGCACTTTGTACATAGAGAGGTGTAAATAGCCAGTTTAACATCTCTTTCAACTATGAAATTTTCATTATATTGATGTAGCCTTATAGAGTATATCTAGATGGCATTGGTCCATCAAATATTGGATTAGTGATTTACCAGATTTGTATGTTACCTCTAGAATGAAGACTAATAGGGTAGGGCCTGAATATAACGCAGTAAGCCTTCAATCGGGTTTGTAAATCCATAATTCTTCTTCTTTATCTCATTCAAATTATCAACACTGTAGAGCTTGTTTAACAAATCAGATTGGAAGATTCAATTCTCTCTCTGAGATAGACTTTTTTTTCAAGAAGCCCATGATGTTGGCTTGCTAAACTTGTGGTACCAGGTATTGACCATTGAGCAATTAAGTATATCACTACTGCAAGAGCCTAGCTTGTAGCTCAATTAGTTTGCACTTTGCACTTCTTAGTATTTTTAATTGAGATATCTAGAGTTTAAATTCTTCTTGCTTCAATTATTGATTTATCGAAACAAAAAAGAAGTATGCCCCTGCTGTTGCCTATGCAACTGTTTATATGATTGTCATCAAGTATGCCATTAAAACTTGATGAAATGCACGTGTTACACGAGAAAACTAAACTTTAGTACCACACTTGTATAACTAGATATCAAAAGTTTTAGTGTATATATTAAAATCATGATCTTTGGAGGTTAAGAAGAATAATCACGAATCAATACCTTGCCTTTGCCTCAATATATAAATCCCCATGCAACTATGCAAGTGCTTTTCTTACTATAACTCTTGCAAGTACAAGAAGCATTGGTTTGAAGATGTTCAACTTCCACAAATTACGGCACTATCTTTTAAAAATATGTATATCGGCGTATGTGTATTTGCAATACACGGTGCAAATTTAAAGTTAAGTTTATTCAATAATTTTGCTGTGGTTGTTGCTAAGGTTATTAAATGAGTTGAAGTCTTCATTGCAAAACCATATATAGAGGCCAAAGATGACAATTTCGTACATACCAGTCGGTACGGCTGGTTTTTATAGTTCCAATAGATAGATCAGTACATAATACTAATGTTTCATACCAGTTCATATACCGGCTGTATCGAACTCATTTTGGCTGTACCGAAAAATATATCAAATTTTGGCCGGTAAATGCATACCGGCCAAAATTAGACAAACACTTTCCTTTGTATATTTCTTACCTTGATATAAAATTTGTCCCCCATTATCACGATCTAATCCCTTTCTCTCCTCTTCTTTTTCTTTGTTTGTTCTCTACTTTTTCAAATTTCCAACTCTGCATGTTTCTTCCGCATTGCACCATTGCACGTTCTCCATCTCTCCCTCACTATCTCTTTAATGTTTTCTTTTCCTTTCTTTTATTATTTTTTTAGTGGATTCATGACAAAGATGCTAAAATAACTAGAATGCATTTTAGCATTTTAGCACACAAAACACTAAAAAACCCACTACATTAAAGGTGCCAAAAATCAAATTATTTTCCTTTTGCACTTTATTGTAGCTGGATCTTGGATGGTAAACACAAATATATATATATATATATATATATATGTATATGTATATTGTTGAGTTCAAAAGATTTAAGTTTAAATGTTTAGAATCATGTTTTTATTGTGTTGGCAAACCGAGAACAAAACGTGTCTAGTCTAGGTATTAGGCAATGTTTAAAAGTGTTTGTTTCATGGTTCAAGTCCAGTTGACTGCAGAAAAAGGAAGTGTGTTTCTGCCTTGCTCGACCAATCGAAAATCGCAGGAATAGAATTCTGTAGAATTTTTAAACCAGGTCCAAGCCCGCGAAAACGTTTAGGGTTTCATTCAAACTTTTCCACATATAAAAGAGAAACCCTAGCTACGTTTTTCATACTTTTTGGAAGAGTTGTATGTTACTCTTTGTGAGATCTAAGATATTTTGTACATTCTAATTACACAAGAATCTAACAAAGCAAGAACTACAATCAAGGGTTGGTAGAACATAGTTGCTGCATCAAGATCATTATTGATGGTGATCTGAAACCTTTGAGTAGGATCTCAAAGTCACAAGTAAGGGTGCTTGTGTTGGTGTAAATCCAAAAAGAGAAGAAGTCTGTAGATTCAGAGCTTGCACGTGATCATGTTAGTAAAAATTTTATTGTAAAAATTTCAATTCTCTTATAGTGGATTTACTTTACCTTGAGGATAGTTATGTCAAATCCTCTTCAGATTTTTACCTTAAAATGGTTCGTTTCGTCGGTTTTTCTAGGTAATCATATCATGATGTTATTTACTTTTCCACTTTTATGCATGATATGATATATGCTTGTTTAACTTAGATCTAAATAATAATCCTAATAATCAACTTGGTTAATTAATTAGGTTAAATAATCTGGATTAAGGGGTCTAAACGAACAAACATATATATATATATATATATATATATATATATGAGAGAGATAGATTTAATATGCAGTAATTTATGTCACATAAATCGAGAAAGCTTGAGGAATTATTGTTCGTGGCACTATGGCGTATGGTGTGCATGTTACATGAACCGCTCAACATGGATGAATTTATAGGCTAGCATTTCATGTCCATAATCTTGAGGCACCAATTAGTGCTTTTAGTGTCACTTTCCGAGTGATAAGTTACCATGATTAATAATTGAAAATTTTCATTTTAAGTCGAATTGTTAGGCTAGAAAGGGGTAAAGTATAGAATCTGTTTGGACATGGGATGGTTAATTCCTACTTTAGGACAGGAGTGCTCAATCCATAGCACTAGCGGCTCCACGTTGAGTCTAGGGTGGTCATGACCACCCTAACTTGGAAAAATAATAATTATTATATATAAATCTTATAAATTTTTTTTTTACCCTTAAAAAATATTTGGGATCACCCTAAATTTTTTTACGCTTAACATAATTACACTTTGGACAAAATTTGACAATAAACTTGATTGTAAATTAAGGCTACAACTCCACTCTTTTTTCTTTTTCTTTTTCTTTTTTATGTGAATTTTGACAAATCCGTCATTGGATAACATTTTATTTTTATATCTTTCATACGCAAAATTTCAAGAAAGTCAAATATCAATAGCTATATCATCAATCAAATTTTAAAATTTTGAGTTTTTGTAGTCTAAAATTATAAATAAATAATAAGTTTATGGATCAAATATTAAATAACATCTTATTAACATGAAATTTGACTTGTATTTTAAAAACATAAAGAACATGCAATTCAACATTTAGATTTTGAGAATGATAAAGTTTAGCTACAAAATTGGTTGTTGCCTAAGGCTATAACTTTACTCAATATCTATTTATTGGAGATAAATTTTGACAAATCTACTATTGGATTACATTTTCTTCTTATATCCCCCATACTTACAAAATTTTAAAAAAATTAAAGATTAATAGCTATGTCATTAATAAATTATTTAAATTGTAAGTTTTTATAGTTCAAAATTATGTATAAAATATAATCTTACAAATCATATAGTAAATAATACCCAATTGACACAAAATTTGACATGTGTATTAAGAGCGTAAAGAATATGCAATCCAATGGTTAAAATTTTTAAATATGTAAAAATGTTAATGATACTAAGTAAAGTTGTTGTTAGGACATATGTGGTTCACTTGTTAAGAATATATGTCATTCTTTTATGTAATTGGCTAATCCTTTGACAAAACGCAATTTACTTGTATTTGGGTAGATCTAGGATATGTTGAAATACTTCAAGAAACCATATTTCAAGATCAAGTGTTGAAGCTTTCATGTCTGTTCAAGGAAACAAGTTGAAAGTGCAAAGTTACTAAAGTTCGACAGCTATCTTGACAGCTAGCATGTGTCGAGGTTTAAGGAAGCTGTTCTGCCCGTGGCTCGACAGCTTCTATTTGTTGAGGTTTACAAAATCAGAATTTCTGATCTGATTTCTTGGGATTCGTGAATGTGTCATTGGGCCTTCTTTTCTCCTAACCCTAGACATATAAAAGGATTGTTTTAAGAGCCATCAAAGGGTTCACAAGTTGCACAAGTATTGAGCAAACTCTGTTCAAGCAAATTGTGACCGGAGACAAAGTTTTGACCTAGTTCACCTCTTCTGAAAAAGTTGTTGTGTATATGCACCTTTGAGTTTTGTGACCAAGCATCTTCTTGATCTTCATCGTAGATGAACTGAAGAACTTTGCAGCCAACAACTCTTTCTAGTTGGTGATTGAAGTCGCGTATTGGGATTCGCACTTTGGTTAATCACGTACTTGGGAGCCATGCATCAAAAGGGGAAATTGTCACTACAGAACAAGTCCAATTGGGTATTGGGGTAAGGGTTCAACTGTAGGTTGGTAAGATATTTGGGATTCCTTTACTTGTAACCGTTTGTTGTGATAATAGTGGAGTTTCGGGAGTGGTGACCTGAAAATCATCCAGTGGGGTTTTTGCCGTCAGGTTTTACTTATTCGTAAACAAATCACAGTGTTATTTATTTTTCGCTGCATAATTAGTTTATTGGTGATTTGTTTGTGATATCACGCGTTTGCATATTAAATTGATTAATTAATAACTTGACTAATTTATTAATTAATTTAATCACAAGGGGTCAATACGTTTTTGGCATATCAATTGTCTTCTTAGGTTACAACCAATTTTGTACTTTTCAAAATATGTAGCAATGTTAATTTGTTTAGTGAGAGTTGTAGCCTTAGGCTACAATTTAGTATATGTTTGGATTCAGCTGATTGCGTTTGCGTTTCACGTTTGGTGTTTGGCGTTTGGCATTTCTTTTTCTTTTTTTTTTTGATGCACGCGTTTCAGGAGACATTATGCACTGTTCAGTGGGTCCCATGCACTATTCACGGGACCCACAGTACTTTATTCAGAAAAAAAAATGTTAAGAATGGGTCCCACGACACTATTTACACATTTAAAAATTATTTTGCAACAGTATTTTCAGTTTTCAGCAAAATAAATGGTATCCAAACGGACACTTAGTATGTAGCCAAAATTTTCCTTAAACTTTGTTCCCCTTAACAATATATTAGGTCTTCACAGACAAAATTTGTATCACATTAAAATTTTAAAAAAGATGTAACTTGAAACATTAATAATGAAACTATTATGCAAATATTTTAAAATGAGAAAATTTGAAAAGGAAATTGTTACTTTATGTATTTGTTTGTGTGTGTGCATGTGTGTATTTTTTTTTTTGGGGTCAATATATGAAGTTTTCTATTTTTATTAAATTTTTTATAATTTAAGTTTTTTAATAACCATCTTTAAAAATATTCATGAAGTAAGATTTTTCTATGATGAGTGCGAGCTCTTAACTAATAAATTAATAAATACATTGAATTGACATCGATTTATAAATGAAAAAAAGAAGTATTTGTTATACTATATTATAATTAATATTTTACTCATTATATATCCTGTGAGAGACCTGAGCGGTAAAAGAAAGAATTAAAAAAATATATGTAATTAATGAAGTTGTAAAATAATAGAGTATTTAATACTAGGTGTATTATAAAGTAGGTAGGGTATTCTCATAACAAAAATAATAATAATATAAGATGTAAAAATAGATAAAGTAATATTTTAAATTATTAAAAGTTAAACTTTTTAGAACATTTACTTTTGATATCTGTTTATAAATTTATCTTCTAGTTTTTTTATATATAACCTTTTAAAACCTCGCTTCTTTCTGCCGTTTTTTTTTTTTTTTTAAGTATAATTTTTGAAATATAATTATATTTTTGATAAATTTTCAGCAAAAAATTAAATAAGGCTTTCCAAACACTCATCATTGTGAATGATTGACAGATGACTCTCACTTGGTGTGACTACGGACTTCAAGTAAGTATTGAATTGTCTTCAATCTGATAAAGCAGCAGAGAAAGACTTAAGAGTTAAGGCGTGGTAAAGACTTGAGAGCTAAGACGTGAACATGTGGAGGAGAAAAAACTTCTTTTTTGAATTAAAAAGTTAAATGGGACTGTTACTTGTTTCTCTTCTTTTTAAATAGGCCCAAAGATAAGGCCACTTCATGCTTCTTTAGTCTGTACTCTATGCTCTGTACATCTCTAGCTCTCTCTTGCTTTCCCTATAACTTTACTCCATAGCCAAACGCTTTTGCAGGAGCGATCGAGAAAGATAGAGAGATCTCTCTCCATTCTTATCGCAAGAAGTGAGTGTCTCTGTGATCTCTCTCTATTTTGTGTAGTATTTTAGCTTGTGAATTCTTTGAATATCAGGTTTCACTTGAAGCATGCATATGTAGTCAGTTAAACCTCTCTCATGGAAGGGTTCGTTACTCTTTCCACTAACATGTTTGATATCTGCTACAAAATTTTGTTTATATAATGGGCACGTACTTTTATATGATGTGTACGTAATCCTTTTAAAACAGCTTGTGTAATCTTTCACTCTCTACAGCTAGCTTACCAAAGAATTGAAGTAGTTTTTAGTGCTTGAAATGAAGAAAGATCAAATTTGGTTTTAGTTCTATGATTGATTGGCTTATCAAATTTGCTACTGTTGACTTGAAAAAGATATTATAGTTGCGACCAAAATGATTTATACTTCATGTCAACTTAATTTGCCCTGTTGAATTGCTGTTCTTATTGCACCTGGTTTAGAGAATTTGTTAATTGACCATTTAAAAAAAATTGTTAAAAAATTAGTTTTTTTTTTTTTTTTTTCATAAAGTTTATAAAAATATAGTTTCTAAAACATTGCCTTAGCGCATCTGTTAAAATTTTCCTTTATTATATGAGTTTCTTTTTATGTACAGGCAACACTGGTTTGAATTAGGTCAACATGATGAACCTCATACCACAATCATTCCGATCAAAAATGGGTATGTACGACATTGAAATAGAAGGTGCAAACGTTAAGGTAAGCATAGTCGATGATCCTGATTTGGTTGATACTAAGATGGATGAGTTAAGATCTTCATTACCATCTCAAAAAAATAAAATAAAAAAGATCTTCATTACAAACTTCAGAAAGGCGTTTCTCAAAAAAAAAAAAAAAAAAAAAACTTCAAAAAGGAAAGTTGTTGGACTCGACATTAAGTTCGTCAAAACTGATGGAAATTTAAATATTGGCAAGTTTTTGCTTCTTTGTGTTGGGAGTCATTGCTTGATGATCCAATTATCCGACTCGGAGTACATATCTCGTACCCTTGGGCGGTTTCTGTCTGATGAGACTATTTGTTTTCTGGGTACCGGAATGAGCAACATAGTTTCAGAGCTAGGCAGCTTTTCTTTTTATACACACGGAAAAATGTTTCGCAAATTTACGGTCAAAGTGCAACAAAGGCTGTCTGTAAAAACAGGTGTTGAAGTAGGCTTTTTGGCTGCTAAAATTCTGAAGAAACCCAATGTTGAGAATAATGGATTAGCAGAGTTGGCAGGTGAAGTTGGAATGGATATAAAGGAACCAATTGGTGAATGTCCTGACTGGAATGCTAAGGTGTTCTCAGATGAAGAGGTCCAGTATGCAGTGCACAATGCCTATACTTCTTATGTTATTGGGAATAAGCTCTTTGGTATGCTCTAAGCCTCTTAAGGCCATCTTGTCTACGGGTTTGACTGCTTTAATTCTGTGTTGTTATATATGTTATATATGTTAATGTTGCATGTGATGTGTGTAATTCGAACTACTTTAATGAAATTTCTGGTTGTGCTCGGTTTGTCCTAAATCATGTGTAATAATTTATTCTACTTCAATCTTCTCATAGAGAAAGGTCTCAAAATTTCTGAGTTAATAATTATTTGTCTTGGGATTTCTCCAAAATTGTGGAACAATAGAAATCCAACTCAATTGAAATCTTCAATGAGTGTATCGAATCATCATTGATTATCATTTTGACAACTTGAAATTTGAACTTTTTAAAGCTGGTTTAGCGCATAGTAGATTGTCAATGTTTGTCTCCTAATCTCTCATATGGACATGCGCCAAACAATTTCTCTCTTTCTCTATACCAAAATCAATTTTGGAAATTATATTTCAACTGGCCTTCAGCATGTATCACTTCACTCAAGGTTAATTAAAATCATTTTTTTATTATCTCTTTTTATTATATTTTATATATGAACTGTAGGGACTGCATTTTTGGGGCCCCAGGCCCAACGGATCTGGGGCAAAGGGCCCAACGAACCCCGAACAATGAATTTGTAGAGAGTGGATCGAAGGTCTAGGCGCCGGCCGGCATTCACGGGGCGTGGGCTCTGTTCTCTTTTTATTTAATGAAAGACTTAGAGCAATTTACAATTGGGGGATGCTCCTCGGACCATGGCCGAGGAGGCTTTTCTCCCCTTTGGCCTCCATCTTTTTCCCTCCTCCTTTTCTTCCAGAGGAACCCCCTTTTCTGAGGGATTCCCTTACATTATATATCCCTTACCCCACTAATCCTAGCCCTACACTTGTTGAGCGATCAGGACATTTGCTCAGGTACTTGTCCCATCAGCCGCCTTCTCAGTCTCCTTGAGAGTCGCGGCAACCAAGGCGACGCTGGTGTGAAGTCCTCTCCTCATCAATGCGGCCAGGGCGATTGTCAAGAACACTTAATGTGGAGGTGACTGCTCGTTACGAGCTTATCCCTCAAGTTCTCGGACGCCCGATGATGGGGTCGTCCTTGGCCCGTTCTGTTTGTGCCTGGGCTTCTTCTTTTCCTCCTCGGACTTCGGGTGCCTCCTTGGCTTGGGCCTTCGGCCCAGGAACGAAATGGGCTGGGTCGTAGGATTTCTTGGCCCCACATGAACCATATGTTTGATTCTCTGTACAAAATAAATTTTAATTTTGTTGTTGAATCTGTCTTCATTTGAGCAAGTTGAGACTAATTGGTGATAATAATAAAGTTGTAATGGACTAATAGTACATAAGATAAATTAGATTATATTGTTAAACGCTTTAAACTTTATATTATTTTTGCCCCATTTTAATTTTATTTTGTAGATAATGTTTCTTTAATTTATATGTAAATAGTTTTTAGTTAGAAGTGTATTAGAAAATATCAAATTGAATATGATAAATTAGGGGCTGGAAGAGCGAGAATAGAGAACTATTTGAATATGATAAATTTGTTATTTGGAACATTAAAATATAAGATAAAACTTATATGAAGAATTCACTAAAATAAAAAATTTAGAAAATAATGAAATATGAAAAGATCACAATAAAAATAATCATAATGATATCCAGGCTTTTGATATAACCATTCTAAGTTCTTTTTTCCAAATGCATGTCACTTCCAAAATTTCACTAAACTACGAATGGAAAATATTGCTAAATTACAAGATTCATTATCTTTCATGTGAGTTAAGAAAGTAACAATAGACCATTGACATGATAGATCAGTACATAATACTGATGTTTCGTGCTGGTTCAACTATCGGCCATATCAAACTCGTTTTGGTAGTACCAAAGATTATATCAAATTTTGGCCGGCAAATGCATACCGGCCCAAATTAGACAAACACTTTCCTTTGTATTTTTTCCTTACCTTGATATCAAATATGTCCCCTGTTAGGATTTGACCCCTCTTTCCACAGAGAAAATTGACAAATGCTCATTTCAAAAAAAAAATCCAGCATTTTGCCCTCTTTCCCAAACTAATTAGGGAAATGTCCTTCTTTTGAAACTCGATTTTCTCAAAATCGAGTTATTAAAAAAAATAAAATTCTGGAGCCTTATAATAACGTTTTAAGGAGCCTATAGTGACGTTTTAAGGACTTATAGTGGCATTTTGTAACTCGATCTCCATGAAGTCGAGTTACATGCAATTTTTTTTTTCTTTTTTTTACCTATAACTCGATTTCATGGAGATCGAGTTACAAAATGCCACTATAGGTCCTTAAAACGTCATTATAGGCTCCTTAAAAACGCCACTATAGGGCTTAACTCGATTTTGAGAAAATCAATTTTCAAAAGAGGGGTATTTTCCTAATTAGTTTGAGAAAGAGGGCAAAATGTTAGATTGTTTTTTTAAAAAGGGCAAAGGCCAATTTTTTCCCTCTCTCCACTTCTTTTTATTTGTTTGTTCTCTACTTTTTCAAATTTCCGACTCTGCATGTGTCTTTGGCATTGCACCGTTGCATGTTCTCCATCTCTCTCTTACTATCTCTTTAATGTTTTCTATTTCTTTCTTTTATTATTTTCTTAGAGGATTCGCGTCAAAGATGCTAAAATAGCTAATTAGCACACAAAACACTAAAAAAAACTTACTACATTAAATTAAAGGTGCCAAAAATCAAATTCTTTTCCTTTGGCACTTTATTGTTGCTTGATGGTAAACACAAAAAAAAAAAAAAAAAAAAAAAAAAAATATTATTTAAATGAGAGAGATTTAATATAATTATGTCACATAAATCGAGAAAACTTAGGGAATTATTGTTAGTGGTATTGTAGCATGTAGTTAATTTGTACGTTACATAGACCACTCAATATGTATGAATGGATAGGCTAGAATTTCATATCAATGATCTTACCACACGAGATGTGGCTTGATGGTAAGAATCCTTGTTCTAGTACCCAGAAAGGAGCGATTTGAGCGATAGCCCCAACAAGGCTGGTATGGTACATGTGATATTATCCATTACCGTTATATGACGTGAGGTCGATGAGCCCATACTGAAGATCGCATTTTTTATTCAGCAAATATATATATATATATGATCTTGAGGCACCAATCAGTGCTCTCCATGTGTCACTTTCCTAGTGATAGATTACCATGATTAATAATTGAAAATTTTCACTTTATGTTGAATTGTTATGATAGACATGGGTAAAGCATAGAATCTGTTTGGACATGGGACGTTTAATTCCTACTTTAGGATAGGAGTGCTAAATCCATAGCACTAGCGGCTACACGTTGAGTCAAGGTGGTGACATGACCACCGGACATGGAAAACAAAATATTATTATCCTTAAAAAATATTTGGGGCCACCCTAAATTTTTTTACGCTCAACATAATTACACTTTTGACAAAATTTGGCAATAAACTTGGTTGTAGACTAAAACTATAACTTCACTCAATATTTTTTTTATTGGATGTGAAATTTGATGAATCTTCATCAACTATTGGATTACATTTTCTTCTTATATCCTTCATACTTGCAAAATTTCAAGAAGATCAAATATCAATAGCTATGTCATCAATCAAATCTTTAAATTTGGAGTTTTTATAGTCTAAAATTTTGTATAAAAAATAAATTTATGGATCAAATAGTAAATAACATCTAATTGACATGAAATTTAACTTGTGTTCTAAGAACATAAAGAACATGCAATTCAACATTTAGATTTTCAAAATATGTAGCGCTGTTAATTTGTTTAGTAAGAGTTGTAGCCAAACTTTTCCTTAAACTTTGATCCCCTTTAAAATATATTCGGTCCTTACAAACAAACAGTTTCTAAAAAAAAAAGGTCCTTACAAATAAAAGAAAAAGCCCAAGAAAATTTTTACCAAAATAAAATTTTGAAAAAGATGTAACTTGAAGTATTAATAATGAGACTATCATGCAAATATTTCAAAATAAGAAAATTTGAAAAGAAAATTGTAAGACTTTATGTATTTGTGTGTGTATGTGTGACAATTATGAAGTTCTATTTTTATTAAATTTTTTATAATTTAATATTTTTAATGACCATCCTAAAAAATATTTGTGGAGCACGATTTTTTTCCAATGAGTGCGAGATTTAAACTAATAAATAACTAAATACATGGACTTGATATTTATAAATGAAAAAAAAAAAGTATTTGTTATACAATATTACAATTAATATTTTACTCATTATCCTTTGAGAGACTTGAGCGGTAAAAAAAAGAATAAAAAAAGAATATTTAAATGAAGTTGTAAAATAATTGAGTATTTGATACTCGGTGTATTATAAAGTAGGGTGTTCTTAGAAAATAATAATAATAATGTAGAGTGTTAAAATAGATAAAGTTACTTCTTAAGTTGTTGAAAGTTAAATTTTTTAGCACATGTACGTTTGATATCAGTTTATAAGTTCAGCTTTTAGCTTTTATGTATAGCCTTTTAAAACCTCATATTTTCCCGTATTTTCTTACTTTTTTCAAAAAAAATTCAAGGTATAAGTTTATTTTAGTACATTTTCATCAAAAAGTTAGATAAACTGTCTTCAAAATACATTGCGAATGACTGATAGATGACTCTCACTTGGAGTAACAACGGACTTGAAGTAAATATTGAATAGCCTACAATCTGATAAAGCAACAGAGAAAGACTTAAGAGTTAAGACATGGGCACATGTGGGGGAGCAAAAAAGAGGTTAAAAAAATTTATAAAAGATTAAAAGATTAGGGGGTGTTTGGTAGAGTAGTTTGAGAAAGGTTGTTTGTAGTTTTTTGAAATACGTGTAGGTAAAAAAGTGTGTGAAAATATATGTAATATTGTTTAAAATGTAAAAATGTGAGTTTGAGATATCATAACAAATAGGCCCTAAACCTTCTTATTTTTTGAAATTAAAAGCTAAATGGGATTGTTCCTTTTTTTCTCTTCTTTTTAAATGGGCCCAAAGATAAGGCAACTTTATGCGTCTTTCAATATATTTTTCTTTTAACGTTCTCTTTAGTCTGTACTCTCTCTCTCTCTCGCGATCGAGAAAGATAGAGAGATCTCTCGATCCCACATCGAAGAGTCTTAGTCCTCAAGGTTTTGCTCAATCTCACATCGGGAAGAAACGCTTTCCACCCATGCCTTATAAGCCTTTGGCCTAAGGATGAGTGTACCACTACTACACTAAGGCTCAACGCCATTTCCGAAGAAGACAATACTTGATTGGAGAAAGATTCGTTCCTTCCATAATAATAATAATATATTTATATATACTTAAAAAAAAAAAAAAAAAAAACGTGCTACTCATGGACTTATCACTAGTATATATAAACATCCCCATGTAAACAAGAGGCACAGTCGTTTCAATTATTTCCACATTATAAAAAAACTAGGTACTTACGTTCTGCAGTAAAAAATGGGTAACTATGAAATTGAAATAGATGGTGCAAAGTATTAAGCAAGTGTAATTAATGATTATCATGTGATCAGTTGGAAGATTGATGAATTAAAGTCTTTGTTACAAACTTCAAGAAGTCGTGTTGTAGGTCTAGACGTTAAGAGTGTATATAACATAACCAACAAATCATACTAACCTGAAATGGATTGAATGGACCGAACTGGACCAAATTGGATAAAATGGCCGAATTGAACCGAATTAGATTAAAGTGGACGGAATGGATCAAAATAGACCGAATTAGACCAAATGGACCTAAATGGACCAAATTGTACTGAAATGAGGGTTTATTATCTCTAACTCTTAAAGTTTATGAAAATGACATATGATTCTCTAAGTAGAAGTAGAACGGGACCCTTCAACCTAAACTTAACTATTACATTAGCATACGGATATGAATACAGTTATGGAATATGATTTATTTTAGGGTAAGTATAAACTAAAAATAAATAAATGGTGTCTCCACCCAAGCTATTTGTATTATATGTATTTTCTATTAAAAATTACATTTAAGGTCAAGAATGTGTAAAATTATGGTAGTGAAAAGTAATGGTCCTATCAAGATTGGTAAGTTACAATTAGTTTTGAGAATATATACAAGTATAATACATTATATATAAATGATGACATGGTCGTTGCTGATGTGACTCAACAGAAATATAATAACAATAAGTGTTACACTTCAGCTTTTAAATATTATATAAATAAGATGTTTTAAGTGGTATCTATCACTTTAACAAAACAAAAAAATTGCAATGTACCATATTGTTGTTGTATTGACTCGTTATGCAATACACTTGGCCCAAGCATTCTACCTTTCCATACAATATTTTACAAGTAAAAAGATTTTTAATTTTTCTTTTTTAGAGAGTTTTAACTATCAAAAACTTTACCAATTGAATTAACTGGAGCCCATAGATCTCTAAATTTTACTTCTTTAAATACCATACTACCACATTAGTTTCAGCCTTTGAACAAACGTGAATATCATATTTCCTAACCAGTAGTGAATAAAAGGTTCAAGCCAATAAATCTATATCAATAGGTCTATGAGGGTTTCTAGGTGTCTCTTAGGCAGGAAGTGGAATAGTTTGGCTAAAGGATGAGACACCACCTCCTTTCATAAAAAATAAAATTAATTAAAATAATTTAAAAAGTGGAGTATATTTAACGTATTCTGGCATGAATAACTTCAAATGGCCCTTTTCTTTGTTATAAAAATTGACCCTATTTTTTTTTGGAGATTCGAATGACCCACTGATATTATAATTATAAATAATTTTGTAACAAGGAAACAATAGAAATTATATTGGGAGAAAATGGGCTTTTGCCCTTTTTTTTTATAAAAAAAATCTAGTATTTTGCTCCATTTCCCAAACTAATTAGGGAAATGCCCTTGTTTTGAAATTCGATTTTCTAAAAATTGAGTTTCAATGTAAAACTCGATTTTTGGACAATCGAGTTATAACAAACTGAAAATTAAAAAAAAAAAAAAAAAAAATTCTGGAGCCCTATAGTGGCATTTTAAGGACTTTATAGTGGCGTTTTGGAACTCGAGCTCCATGAACTCAAGTTTCATGCAAGTTTTTTTTTTTTAGTTTGATCGCCCCATACCTATAGTGGCGTTTTAAGGAGCCTATAGTGACGTTGAAACTCGATTTTGAGAAAATCGAGTTTCAAAACAGGAGCATTTCCCAAATTAGTTTGGGAAATGGGGCAAAATGCTGAATTTTTTGCGTGAAGGGGGCAAAGGCCAATTTTCTCCAATTATATTGATATATATATATATATATATATATATGGAGAAACGAAATTATATTGATATGGTTGCAAGAACTTGAATTTTTTTTTTTTTTTTTTGCTGAAATAAAAATTTAATGACCTACAATTTAATTAGTTTTGGTAAGTGTAGGGGCTCAATTTGTGAAGGATCCCCCAACAATACATTTCTTAGAGAGTGGGACGAATGGTTAAGCGCTAACAGGCTTACCACCGGTTCTCTGGAGGTTTTCTCTCTTTTGAGGGGTGTTAACCCAGTTTTTCTTGACTTGAGGCTGCTCCTCGGCCTTCCTCCGAGGAGACCCCCCTCCAAAGAGGGGCTCCTCACATTATATACCTCCTTTGGTTGATCCTGGCCTTCCAACTGTCGATCATCCGGGCTACTTGCTTAAGAGCTTGTCCCATCAGCCGCGTTCCCCACCTTACTGTGAGTCGCAGTCCCCAAGATTGTGCTGTTCAGGAGTCTTATCCGCATTAATGCGGCCAGGGTGGTCTGATACATGCATTAAGTGTGGAGGTGACTACCTATTCTGGGTTTGTCCCCCACCTGGAACTAGGCTAGGTGTGCCGAGGAAGGGGGGGTGTCCTCGGCATGGGTCTAAAGAGGGCTGAAATCCCTAGACAACAGTCTGGGCCAATCGTCCTTCCTCGGCATGGGCCTTGGGCCAGCCTAAAGGCGGGCCGAGGCCTTCAGGCCCACGGGCCCCACAATAGCCCCTCAAAATCCTGCTGCACGTTCCCTCGGACGGGGAGGAAGGTTTTGATATCCACGGCCCTCATATTCCGAAAGGCCTTTCGCTAGCTGGTTCTTCCCCAAATAGTTAGTTTGACACTTCAATTCCCCGGCAAGTATTCAGTTTCCCCGTAGGCTTGAGTCCGAGGACCATGCAATACCTTGGTTCAATTGCTGCCTTCAATATAAGTGGTTAGCTCCCCATAGGCTTGAGTCCGAGGACCATGCAAGACCTAGGTACAATGCTACCTTCAATATCAGTGGTTAGCTCCCCATAGGCTTGAGTCCGAGGACCATGCAAGACCTAGGTACAATGCTACCTTCAATATGAGTGGTTAGCTCCCCATAGGCTTGAGTCCGAGGACCATGCAAGACCTAGGTACAATTGCTACCTTCAATATAAGTGGTTAGCTCCCCATAGGCTTGAGTGTGAGGACCATGCAAGACCTAGGTACAGTTGCTACCTTCAAGATAAGTGGTTAGCTCCCCGTAGGCTTGAGTCCAAAGACCATGCAAGACCTAGATATAGTTGCTACCTTCAAGATAAGTAGTTAGCTCCCCGTAGGCTTAAGTCCGAAGACCATGCAAGACCTAGGTACAGTTGCTACCTTCAAGATAAGTGGTTAGTTTCCCCATAGGCTTGAGTCCGAGGACCATGCAAGGCCTTGGTTCTGTCTAACACTCTGTTCTTCTGTAAGCAACTAGTTTCCCCATAGGTTTGAGTCTTTGGACCATGCAATACCTTGGTTCTGTCTAGTGCCCAGGTATGATTGTGTGGTTAGTTTCCCCATAGGCTTGAGTCCGAGGACCATGCAAGGCCTTGGTTCTGTCTAACACTCTGTTCTTCTGTAAGCAACTAGTTTCCCCATAGGTTTGAGTCTTTGGACCATGCAATACCTTGGTTCTGTCTAGTGCCCAGGTATGATTGTATGGTTAGTTTCCCCATAGGCTTGACTCCGAGGACCATGCAAGGCCTTGGTTCTGTCTAACACTCTGTTCTTCTGTAAGCAACTAGTTTCCCCATAGGTTTGGGTCTTTGGACCATGCAATACCTTGGTTCTGTCTAGTGCCCAGGTATAATTGTGTGGTTAGTTTCCCCATAGGCTTGAGTCCGAGGACCATGCAAGGCCTTGTTTCTGTCTAACACTCTGTTCTTCTGTAAGCAGGAGTCCGTCCTCGGCTCCGAGAGTCTTGCTTTTGGCGTAACGATGTCCTTGGACCGTTTGCTGGGAGCAGTTTTTCCTCAGGTAGGACTGTGATCTCACAAGTGACGTTGACCCCGCCTCCAGTTCGTGTTCCCGTCTTTTTAGTTTACGAGGCGTCTCCTGGCCGCTCGTGCCCCGCGCTTGACGTTTCGGTGCGCGAGACGCGTCTTCATTAATGTCCTCGTGAATTAACACAAATCCGGCGGTTTACAATCCCCTTGGAATTGGGTAAGAATTAATTCTGTTTGACAATCCTCCCTTCGAATTCTGTGTGGCTCAACTCTCACCAGCTTTCGCCTTCTATATAAGGCTTTCTGGGGGGAATGTTTCTCCTCATTCCATGGACCTTCCACCACAACCAGAAATACGTCATTTCACCTCCCTGAGCCCCTTTAACACCACCGCCAGAATTGTGACCAAAGTTGGGAGATATGGGGTTAAGGGCCGCCGTGGCCGCAGCCCCCACTGGGCTTCCGGTGCGGCAGAGTCTAGGCGTAACACTGGCAGTGCCGTACGCGGTGGCCAGGAGGGATATCGTTGAAGTACCTAACGTCTCTCCCCGGAGCGCACCTTAGACGGAGGAGACACGCGAACTCACGTCACGGCTGGTGCCCGAGTGTTGCCGTCTCCGACGGCCAACTCTCGTGAGGATTGGAGAGGATCAAGGAACCTTCATGGGGGAGGGCGTTCCGGAGCCCCTGCATCTGCTCCTCACTTTGTTCAAGCTTCCGCCTTGAAGCGGGCCTGCCTCAGCCCCCCTCCCGCCCTTTTATTGTCAAGTTCTCCCATTCTCTTGATGCCAATAAGAGCACGGGTTGACACTTTCCCCCCCTCCCTTAGCTAGTTCTAGAATCGGTCCGCCTGGGCCTCTGATTGTAGGATTAGCTCGTAAAAATGCTTGTAAAACAAGCCTGCCTGAGCCTCTGATTGTACTTTGTAATCTTCTTTCTATGAAATAATATCAAACTCCCTTTTTTTTTTTTGCTGTTGAACCTTCTATTTTGCTGCGACTATATATTTTTTTTTTTTTTGCGAAGTGGCCACTTAGAACGATCGCCGGTTGCGCCGGCCAGCGCACTAACCCTTCCCACAGACGGCGCCAATTGTAGGGACTCCATTTGTGAAGGACCCCTCAACAATACATTTCTTAGAGAGTGGGACGAAGGGTTAAGCGCTAACAGGCTTACCACCGGTTCTCTGGAGGTTTTCTCTCTTTTGAGGGGTGTTAACCCAGTTTTTCTTGACTTGAGGCTGCTCCTCGGCCTTCCTCCGAGGAGACCCCCCTCCAAAGAGGGGCTCCTCACATTATATACCTCCTTTGGTTGATCCTGGCCTTCCAACTGTCGATCATCCGGGCTACTTGCTTAAGAGCCTGTCCCATCAGCCGCGTTCCCCACCTAACTGTGAGTCGCAGTCCCCAAGATTGTGCTGTTCAGGAGTCTTATCCGCATTAATGCGGCCAGGGTGGTCTGATACATGCATTAAGTGTGGAGGTGACTACCTATTCTGGGTTTGTCCCCCACCTGGAACTAGACTAGGTGTGTCGAGGAAGGGGGGGTGTCCTCGGCATGGGTCTAAAGAGGGCTGAAATCCCTAGACAACAGTCTGGGCCAATCGTCCTTCCTCGGCATGGGCCTTGGGCCAGCCTAAAGGCGGGCCGAGGCCTTCAGGCCCACGGGCCCCACAGTAAGGAATCAAAATATACGGTAATGCTTTAAAAATGTACCTTACGTAGCATAATTACAGTTCTTTTATATATGTTAAATACTAAATTTTACTTGGAAAAAATATTAATGCACCTTACATATATGCAAAAAAATATTCAAAAGTTCAGATTATTCACTCTTATAATTACTTAATTAGTATGCCGTCAATTGCACGAGGCATGCATGCACCTGCGATAGATACATTTATAAATGCCAGGGTTCAAGAGGAACTATTTCTAAGAAATTTTTTTTTTTTTGAAATAATTACAATATACTGCTAACCCCACATCTCGAACCATTTCTTTCTAAACCCTCAAACAACATCTCTTTCAACTATGAAATTTTCATTATATTGATGTGGCCTTATAGAGTATATCTAGATGACATTGGTCCATCAAATATTGGATTAGTGATTTACCAGATTTGTATGTTACCTCTAGAACAAAGACTAACAGGGTAAGGCTTGAATATAATGCAGTAAGCCTTCAATTGGGTTTGTAAATCCACAATTCTTCTTCTTTATCTCATTCAAATTATCAACACTAGAGAGCTTGTTTAACAAATCAGATTGGAGGATTCAATTCTCTCACTGAGATAGACTTTTTTTTCAAGAAGCCCACGATGTTGGCTTGTTAAACTTGTGGTACCAAGGTACTGACCATTGAGCAATTAAGTATATCACTACTACAGGAGCCTAGCTTGTAGCTCAATTGGTTTGCACTTTGCACTTCTTAGTATTTTTAATTGAGATATCTAGAGTTTAAATTCTTCTTGCTTCAATTATTGATTTATCAAAACAAAAATAGAGTATGCCACTGCTATTGCCTATGCAGCTGTTTATATGATTGTCAACAAGTATGCCATTAAAACTTGATGAAATGCACGTGTTACACAAGAGAAAACTAAACTTTAGTACCACACTTGTATATATTAAAATCATGATCTTTGGAGATTAAGAAGAATAATCACAAATCAATACCTTGCCTTTGCCTTAATATAAAAATCCCCATGCAACTATGCAATTGCTTTTCTTACTATAACTCTTGCAAGTACAAGAAGCATTGGTTTGAAGATGTTCAACTTCCACAAACTACGGCACTATCTTTTAAAAATATGTATATCGGTGTATGTGTATTTGCAATACATGGTGCAAATTTAAAGTTAAGTTTATTCAATAATTTTATTGTGGTTGTTGCTAAGGTAATTAAATGAGTTGAAGTCTTCATTCCAAAACCATATAAAGAGGCCAAGGATGACAATTTTGTACCATTCCAGCCGGTACAACTAGTACATAATACTAATGTTTTGTACCGATTCATATACCGACTATATCGGACTTATTTTGGCTGTACTGAAAAATATATCAAATTTCGGCCGATAAATGCATACAGGCCAAAATTAGACAAACACTTTCCTCTGTATTTTTCTTACCTTGATATCAAATTTGTCCCCCATTATCAGGATCTAATCCCTTTCTCTCCTCTTCTTTTTCTTTGTTTGTTCTCTACTTTTTCAGATTTCCAACTCTGCATGTTTCTTCCGCATTGCACTATTGCATTTTCTTAATGTCTCTCTCACAGTCTCTTTAATGCTTTCTTTTCCTTTCTTTTATTATTTTTTTAGAGGATTCACGTCAAAGATGCTAAAATAGCTAAAATGCATTTTAGCACACAAAAAACTAAAAACCCACTATTGTTGCTTTCGCACTTTATTGTTGCTAGATGGTAAACACAATATATATATATATATATATATATATATATATATATATATATGAGAGAGATAGATTTAATATACAATAATTTATGTCACATAAATCGAGAAAAGCTTAGGAAGTTATTGTTCATAGCACTGTGGCATATAGTGTGCATGTTACATGTACCGCTCAATATGGATGAATGGATAGGCTAGCATTTCATATCCATGATCTTGGGAAAATTATTAGGTACTCTCGGAGTACCATAAATACGTACTCTTTCTTCTCACATAAATAGTGGGTCCCATTATGAATTTAATTAGTGGGACTCACTATTCATTTGAAAGGAAGGAGTACACATTTATGATACTCCGGGAGTACACAATAATTTCTCATGATCTTAAGGCACCCATCAGTGCTCTTAGTGCCACTTTCCTAGTGATAGGTTACCATGATTAATAATTGAAAATTTTCATTTTAAGTCGAATTGTTAGGCTAGACTAGGGTAAAGTATAGACTCTGTTTGGACATGGGATGGTTAATTCCTACTTTAGGACAGGAGGGCTCAATCCATAGCACTAGCGGATCCACGTAGAGTCTAGGGTGGTCATGACCACCCTAATTTGGAAAAAAACTAATTATTATATATAAATTTTATAAATTTTTTGTGTTTTTATCCTTAAAAAATATTTGGGATCACCCTAAATTTTTTTAGGCTCAACATAATTACACTTTGGACAAAATTTGACAATAAACTTTACTGTAAACTAAGGCTACAACTACAGTCAATTTTTTTTTTTTTTTTTTAATGTGAATTTTAACAAATTCAACATTGGATTACATTTTCTTTTTGTGGGGACGCAGGCCCAAATGTATATTGGGCCTTGGGCCTTTTCCGAGGAGGCTCCTTGGTCCGAGAATAGATCAAAAGCAAGGAAGGCGTAATACTTCGAACTTTACGAGCAAATTGTGACTATAGAGGGTGTGAGAGGTTGTCCGAGGAGGAATATCCCCTCGGCTTAACGCAATGAAGATTAAGATGTACCTCCTACCATCTAGGGTGATGTTCCAAGAGGTTCTATTGATAAAGACATGCATCATGAACGTACAGGGAGGATGGGAGCTAGGAAATATCTAAGGGAAAGCTGCTACCACTATATTGAATGCCCTGCAGGTAACTTTTTGGCTGCATTAATGTGGAGAAGACCCCTAAACAGTGCTGCTTTGGCTACCCCAACTCACAGAGGGTCAAAGAAGGTGTCCGATAGGACAAACACTCAAGTAGTGGCCTGGATGATCAACAAGTGGAGGGCCAAGGTCATTCAAAGGGAGATATATAATGTAAGAGACCCCTGACAAAGGGGAGACCAAAACAAAAAGGAGGAGAAATACTGTAACAATCAAGAACTGAACCTGTGACCTAATTTGAGAATCAATATCAAAACTGATCTCCTCGAATTGTGTCGATGACGATTTTACTTAGAACAAACAAGTTTGTCTTCATTTGCTTATCATCTGAATTCATTCTACTTGTAGTCTGGTTCACACCTACTATCTATAAATTCATTATATTGGGTTTTTTGGGCCTAAGTCCATTGATCCTTTGGGCTTGAGCCTCAATTGCGTCCTTACACTTTTTATATCTTTCATATTTACAAAATTTCAAGAAAATCAAATATCAATAGCTATATCATTAATCAAAATTTTAAATTTTGAGTTTTTGTAGTCTAAATTATACATAAATAATAAGTTTATGGATCAAATATTAAATAACATCTGATTGACATGAAATTTGGCATGTATATATTAAGGAACATAAAAAACATGCAATTCAAGATTTAGATTTTGAAAACGACAAAATTTAGCTACAAAATTGGTTGTAGCCTAAAACTATAATTTTATTCAATATCTTTTTATTGGAGGTGAATTTTGACAAATTTACTATTGGATTACATTTTCTTCCGATATCCTCCATGCTTGCAAAATTTCTAAAAAATTAAAGATCAATAACTATGTCATTAATAAATTATTTAAATTATAAGTTTTTGTAGTTCAAAATTATGTATAAAATCATACCCGATTGACACAAAATTTAACATGTATATTAAGAGCGTAAATAATATGCAATCTAATAGTTTGATTTTAAAAATATATAAAAATGTTAATGATATTAAGTAAGGTGGCCTACTTAGAGTACAACCAATTTTGTAGCTAAATTTTGTCATTTTCAAAATATGTAGCAAAGTTAATTTGTTTAGTAAGAGTTGTAGTCTTAGGTAACAACTTAGTATGTAGCCAAACTCTTCCTTAAACTTTGTTCCCCTTAACAATATATTAGGTCTTTACAGACAAAAAGTTTCTCAAAAAAAAAAAAAAAAAGTCCTTACAAACAGAAGAAAAAGCCCAAGAAAATTTTTATCACACTAAAATTTTGAAAAAGATGTAACTTGAAACATTGATAATGAAACTATCATGTAAATATTTCAAAATAAGAAAATTTGAAAAGGAAATTGTTAGACTTTATGTATTTGTATGTATGTGTGTGTGTTCTTTTCTTCTTCTTCTTCTTCTTCTTTTTTTTTTTTTTTTTTTTGGGTCAATATATGAAGTTTTCTATTTTTATTAATTTTTTTTTATAATTTAAGTTTTTTAATGACCATCCTAGAAAATATTCGTGAAGCATGATTTTTCTCCAATGAGTGCGAGCTCTTAACTAATAAATTAATAAATACATTGAATTTATATCAATTTATAAATGAAAAAAAAAGTATTTGTTATACTATATTATAATTAATATTTTACTCATTATCTTGGGAGAGACTCGAGCGGTAAAAGAAAAAAAATATATTTAATGAAGTTGTAAAATAATAGAGTATTTAATACTAGGTATATTATAAAGCATGTATTCTTATAACAAAAATAATAATAACGTAGGGTGTAAAAATAGATAAAGTAACATTTTAAACTCAACTTTTAGTTTTTTAGCACATTTATGTTTGATATTTGTTTATAAATTTAACTTTTAACTTTTATGTATAACTTTTTAAAATTTTACTTTTTTTTTAAATTTTTTTTTATTTTTTTTCAACAATTTTTAAGATATAGTAATACTTTGGCATATTTTTAATATTAAAAAAAATTAAATAAACTTTTCCAAACACACATTATTGTGAATGATTGACATATGACTCTCACTTGGTGTGACTACGGACTTCAAGTAAATATTGAATTGTCTTCAATCTGATAAAGCAGGAGAGAAAGACTTAAGAGTTATGGCATGGGAAACACTTGAGAGCTAAGACGTGAACATGTGGAGGAGAAAAAAAAAAAAAAAGGTAAAAAAATGTTAAAAGATTATGATGGTACATATATTTAAAAATTAAAAATATATGTTTAAAAATATACATAGAAATATAAAAAGTGTATAAAAATATATATAGTATTGTTTAAAATTTAAAAACATCTAGACCTTCACCTTTTTTTTTTAATTAAAAAGTTAAATGAGACTGTTCCTTGTTTCTCTTATTTTTAAATAGGCCCAAGATAAGGCCACTTCATGCTTCTTTAGTCTGTACTCTACACACTGTACATTTCTAGCTCTCTTGCTTTCCCTATAACTTTACTCCATAGCCAAACGCTTTTGCAGGAGCGATCGAGAAAGATAGAGAGATCTCTCTCCATTCTTATCCAAAGAAGTGAGTGTCTCTGTGATCTCTCTCTATTTTGTGTAGTATTTTAGCTTGTGAATTGTTTGAATATCAGGTTTCACTTGAAGCATGCATATGTAGTCAGTTAAACATCTCTCATGGAAGGGTTCGTTACTCTTTCCAGTAACATGTTTGATATCTGCTACAAAATTTTGTTTATATAAAGGGCACGTACTTTCAATCTTTCACTCACTACAGCTAGCTTGCCAAAGAATTGAAGTAGTTTTTAGTGCTTGAAATGAAGAAAGATCAAATTTGGTTTTAGTTCTATGATTGATTAGCTTATCAAATTTGCTACTGTTGACATGAAAAAGATATTATAGTTGCCACCAAATGATTTATACTTCATGTCAACTTAATTTGCCCCATTGAATTGCTATTCTTTTAAAAATTCCCCTAAAAAAAAATATAGAAGTTTTTTAAAATATAAGGGTACTTGTTAGATGCTATTTTACTATCTAATTTTATAATTCACCTAATATGATTTTATTTTTATTTACAACTCATTAAAATAATATAAAATATAACATTAAACAATATAAACAATTCACTCTCACCTCTTTCCTCTTTTCCCTTTCCTGTCTCTCTCCAGTAAAGCTACACATCCACCTTCCACCAAAAATCAGCCACAAACACCAATTCTTCACCACCAAAATTAACCCCACAAAAATTATTTTTTTGCCACCAACACCACAATCAATACCCGTCCCAAAATCAAACCCCATAAAAAAATAAAAAATAAAACCACAGCAGCCACCATCCCCACAGGCCACAACCACCACCACCATCAACGACCACCAAAATCATAGAGAGGGAGACCCAAACGAGACAGAGAGACAAGTCAACAACCACTGCTGCCAAATCCACCACCGCTGCCAAACCCAGCCACCACCGAAACCCCCCACCAAACCAGCCATCACCAAAACCCACTCAAACAACCACCACCCCGCAGCAACCACCCAAAAAAAAAAAAAAAAAAAATCATTAACCCCACGGTCCCCACCACCACCACCTCCAATACACAAAAACCCACAAAATTGACCTAACCACGCTCAAACAACCTACACCAATCTACAAAAAACCCACAAAACCGATCTTTACCGATCTACAAAAGCCCACAAAACCAATCTACACCGACCCAACCACGCTCAACCAACAGACCCAAACCTTGCTCAGCCCACGGACCCACCTCACGCTCAGCCACCGCCGATCTACACCTGTTTGAGGGAGAGAGGAGTGAGGGAGAAAGAGAGAGCAAGGTCATAGAGAGGGAGAGAGAGGGAACGGTTGGCAAGAGAGAGAGAGAGAGAGAGAGAGATGAGATAGAGAACGAGGAGAGAGCATGTAATTTTTTTAATTTATATGGAGAGAGTGAGAATAAAATATTATTTTCGGTTTTACATCTATTGCTACAGTAAGTTCTATATTTATTTATTTTTTGATGAGAAATAAAACTTCATTGACTTGAAAAGGAGTACAACAGAAAACTCAAAAAGGTACAGAGCTCTAGGATCGGTCAAGTTGGATAAGCTGCTGAACCATTGGAGGGCTACATCTTTTCCAAACTTGATCCAAAACATTACATTTCGCATACTGAGCAAGGGTGTGAGCTACTGTGTTGTAATCCCTTTTCAAGTGACAAATTTTCCAGCTGCTAAAAGACTCAAGAAGGGAGCAAATGCCTTGGTAAAGATGGCCTAAGCTGCCATTGAATTCCTTTGCCTGAATGTCTTGTACCACAGTGAGAGCATCTGATTCAAAGATTACATCAGTGAGCTCCATATCCTTAGCAAGAAGAATTCCATGTTCAAGAGCAAGGATTTCTGTTTCCAGACTTGAGAATTGCCTTGGAAGTGGCTTACAAAGTGCTGCTATAGGCTCTCCCATGTTGTTCCTTATCACTACTCCTACCCCAGAGAATCTCGCATCTCCTGATGTGGCTCCATCCACATTAACTTTGTACACACCCGTGGGAGGAACTTCCCATCTGCTTGCTTCATCACTTTGGGGAAGACTACAAAGAGCAGCAGCTTCTCTGTAGTCAGATTTGATTGTATTAGCAGAAAACCATACTTGGTCAGGGGAGTGGCACGCAACATCAAAAACTTTTTGATTTCGATTATACCATATCGCCCAAGATGTTACAAAGAACATTTCAAGATCATTCATAGTTCCATTATTCAGAAACTGCATTGCTGTATCAGTGAAATCAAAATGACTTGCTGCCAGGTTTATAGGACACTCTTCCCACTTGTCCCAAACTTGTTTAGCTAGATCACATTGAAGAAAGACATGGGATATGGTTTCTGCCTCTTTCTCACAGATTGGGCACATGGGATTAATGTTCACCCCTCTTTTGCTAAGATTCAGCTTGGTAGGGAGACCGTTCATGCAAGCTCGCCATGCGAAAATTCTGATTTTTGCTGGAATCTTTAGATGCCACATTTTCCTCCAAAGAGGGGTTCTCGAGTCTCCAGATGAGCATTCTCCACCATCCTCGGCTTCCACTAAGCTAAGGGCTATATAATAGGCACTCTTAACAGTGAACTCCCCTTTCCTATTGCCAATCCATATGAGCTTATCTTTTGGTAAATTATAACTCAAAGGAATATTAAGTATTGAGTCTGCCTTGAAAGGAAGGAAGACAGACCTAATTACATCAGCTTTCCATCTTTTAGAATCAGAGTCAATCAATGCCGAGACCATAGGAAAATCATTAATGGGCCTAGGGGGAGTTACTACCTTATAGGTTGAGGGGTTGGGAAGCCATTTGTCTTCCCAAATGTGAATTAGTCACCCATTTCCCACTCTCCAACGGGTGCCTTTTCTTATTACTTCCAATGCTTGAAAGATGCTACGCCAAGCATACGAAGGATTGCAACCAAGTTTTGAATTGAGCACATCACCATGAGGGTAGTATCTTGCTTTGTAAATCCGTGCAATTAGAGACTGAGGATTAGAGAGCAATCTCCAACCTTGCTTTGCTAGTATAGCAAGGTTAAAAGCTTGAAGGTTCCTAAAATCCATACCTCCTTCTAATTTAGACTTGCAAAGCTTCTTCCAACTAACCCAAGCCATTTTTGATTCTTGATCTCTTTGGCCCCACCAAAACCTTCTCATCATACCTTCAATATCATCACAAAGACTCTTAGGAAGAAGGAAACAACTCATGGTGTAGGTGGGTATGGCTTGAGCTACTGCCTTTATGAGCACTTCTCTTCCCCCCATGGAAAGCAAGTTTTCTTTCCAACCAGACAACTTCTTAGCAACTCTCTCCTTTACATCTGCAAACACCGCTGTTTTGGATTTACCAATGATAGAAGGCAGCCCAAGGTACTTGTTATGTCTTGAGTCCTGCATCGGGCCCAATACTTCCAACACCTCAAGTTTAAGCTCAGGTGGAGTGTTATGACTAAAGAACACCGAAGACTTATCAGCATTGATTTTTTTGTCCAGAGGCTGCTTCATAGAGATCGAGGATGGCCATAAGCTTCTGGCATTCTTGTGTGCTTGCCTTGCAGAAGAGAAGACTATCGTCAGCGAAGAATAAATGAGTGACCATGGGGCAGCCTCTATTTATGGTGACGCCACTAAGCATATTGTTTCTAGCTGCATCATTTATAAGAGATGAGAAACCATCTGCACAAAGAAGGAACAAGTAAGATGATAGGGGATCTCCTTGTCGGAGTCCCCTAGATGGGATAATGCACTCGTGGGCAGCTCCATTAATCAGGACAGAGTAAGTAACAGTTGTAATGCAGTGCATAATAAGGCTGACCCATCTTTCATGAAATCCCAATATTTCCATTACTTTCTCTATGGAACCCCACTCAACTCTATCGTATGCATTGCTCATGTCGAGCTTGGCAGCCATGAAGCATTCTTTCCCCTCTCTTTTATGATCCAAGTAGTGCATAAGCTCAAAGGCGACTAACACATTGTCAGTGATAAGCCGCTCGGAGAGGAAGGCACTCTGATTTTTAGTGATGATTTGAGGGAGAATGGTTTTGAGTCGATTAGCTAGGACCTTAGATATAAGCTTATAGATGACATTACTTAAACTTATAGGTCTAAAGTCTGTCATTTTGGTGGGGTTTTTTACTTTTGGAATCAACGTTATATTAGTCCTATTAATCTCAGCCATGGACATGTTAGAATTTAGAACATTCAACACCGTGCATGTAACATCATTACCCACAATATTCCAATATTTTTGAAATAAAATAGCTGACATACCATCTAGTCCAGGGGCTTTTGTGGGGTGCATTTACTTGAGGGCCACCTCAACCTCCTCTTTTGTGAATTCTTTGATAAGGCTTTGGTTCATCTCACTTGTGACCCTTGTAGGTATTGTGGCAGTAACTTCTGCTATTCTGCTGGGGTAAGAAGTGGTGTAGAGCGTCTCGAAATATGACACAGCAATGCCTGCAATGCCATCCTTGGAGTTGCACCAATTGCCTTCTTCGTCCATTAAGCCGAGGATTGTATTCTTCTTTTTCCTCTCTGATGCTTTGAAATGGAAGTACTTTGTATTTTTATCTCCTAGCCCAAGCCATTGAACTTTAGCCCTTTGTTGCCACATTATTTCCTCACTATCCAAGAGGTCATTTATCTCTTTCCTTAACTTATTGATTTCTCCTCCCATTCTTCCTTCTCTATCTCCTGCCACCATATCATTGAGAGCTTTTCTTTTGACTCGAATCTGCTTCGGAACTCTTCCAAAGGTTGATATATTCCATTGGTTAAGCTCTGCCGCACACTGACTTAGTCTCGCCGCCATACCACTAGGGGTATTTTGGCTTGTATTGTCTCTCCAGGCAGCCTCAATTATATCCCTGCATTCTTTCTTTTTTGTCCACATCGCCTCAAAATGGAAACGATGCTTCCTCGATGGTTGGGGAGCAACGGAATCCGAGATTAACAAAGCAAAATGATCCGAGGTTGAATCCACTATATGGTGAACTCTAACTCCTCTGTAATTATCAATCCAATTTTGTGTTGCCAAAGCTCTGTCAAACCTTAGATAAACTCTGTCCTCCCCCTCCTGCATATTGCACCAAGTGAAACGTGGGCCAGTGTAACCCAAGTCTTTGAAGCCACAAGTGTCGACTGCTGATCTGAACCCTTCCATTTGTTTTTGGGTCCTCCGCACACCTCCCAATTTTTCATCCGCTGATAGTATCTCATTAAAATCCCCAAGGCATAACCATGGTAGATGAAACTTTCTGTTCAGTGCTTTTAATTGGTCCCACGACTCCTTCCTTCTATGTGTTTCAGACTGCCCATAAAAACCAGTAATTCTCCACTTGAACCCAGATGGCTCATCGGTAATGATAGCATCAATAACATTTCCAGTATATCCCATGATCTCTAGTTTGAACTCCTTTTTCCACAGCATCGCCATTCCTCCACAATTCTCAGACTTAGGTACAATTAAACCAAAAACAAACCCAGCCCTCTCTTTTGCACGTTCCATGCCTTTTCTGCGTAATTTAGTCTCCATTAAGAAGACTACATCGGGATCCCAACGCTGCTTCATTTCACGCAGCGCATTAACTGTCCGGGGGTTCCTAAGCCCTCGGTAGTTCCAACTCAAGGCCCTCATTGCTCCCGGCGGTGCTGCGTCGCAGCCACCGCCGATATAACAGTCATCTGGTTATCACCAGAGTTGTGCACTTCACATGCCCGTTTATGGGGCCTTTCGTTCTCATTTTCAAATCCCTCAGGTCTTTCCCCTCTTTTCGTGCCCACTAAAGGAGGTTGGGCTAGCATATTCAGATTTTGGGCCTTACCCTTTTCCCTGGCTACCTGTTTCAACTTCCCTCTACCTTGGGCCTTCTTTTCTTTTCCTAAGTCCACTTGGGATAAATCACTTACCTTACGTTCTTCAGCTATTGGCTTACTCTTGAATGGGCTGGTGACTTTCTGCCTTTCATCACTGGGCTTTTGGGCTTGGCCCACACTTGACAAGGCATCTTCATTCATTTTGAACAACTCCCTGACCAGCTCTTGTTTAGTTTCCTTATCTCCTTCACTTAGTTCGTTTCCTTTCCTCGTATCTCGCTTTTCTTTTTCTCTGCAGTCCCATCTTTCCGGACAATCTGCTGCGATGGGATTTGACATTTCTGTGTTTGCACTTCCAAGGATTTGACTCTCTTTCTGCGCTTCGGTAACACCACTCCTGGACTGACTTGAGATTCAGACCCTTTCCGACTCCCTCTGAGACCTTTCCCGGTCATTTTCAACTGCCATGGATTCACGGCTTTTGCTTGTTGATGGTTTCATTCTGTCTATACCTCCCTTGTTTGCGCTCCCTGCTCTAATCCATTTGCCATATTGAGGAGTTGCATGTTGCCAATCCGGATTCACTTGGCAGTGCTTGTTATCATGCCCCATAAGTCCACAGATAAAGCAAAAGGTGGGTAGTCGTTCGTACTTGAATGTGACCCAAGACCTTTCCCCATCCATATTAGCAATATGCCCCCCTCTTCTTAGGGGCTTGTCAATGGGTATATTTACTTTTATTCTCATAAACTTGGCTTGGTCATCCTGCCAAGATCTTTTATCCACCTCAATCGTTTGGCCAACTTTATTGCCAATCTCCCTCCCCACCTCTTCAGACATATTCTCAAATGGTAAGCCCCATACCTGAATCCAAAATGGTGCATGAGTGAAGCTGATGTTGGCTGATGTTAGTCCCTTTCTCTATCGGCAAAGAAGAAGGAGATTGTTGTCAAAATTCCAAGGCCCACTTTTTTCTACCCACTCCATTTGATACCTTGAACTGAATTTAAATTGAAGAATGTCATTTCCAACCTCTACAATTCTTAATTCTGAACCCATCTTCCATGCCATTCTTAGCGTACTCTTGAGAGCACGTAGATTTTGTTGCCGGTCTGATAACAGTCGCCCAAATAGGCTCAGTGAACATTCATCAAACAGCTCTTGTCTACCCATGGTTGATATAGTAATATCTTCTTCCTCTTCCTTCGTGAGTTGTAGGCTCTGCATGCTTTCAATGATTCCTTGTTCCATCCTGTGGCTTTGTGTGGATACTCCTCAGTGGGAAGAGTAGTCCAAGAGAGGTCTCTTATGCAGGGACGGACGCAGGATTTTCAGTTGGGGGGGGTCGGAGATAAGCAAAAAAAAAATTTTCAAATACACATCCATATAGTATTAATAAACTAACAACCAAGACAAATACCCAAAATCATTGTTTCTTAATATATTAAGATACAATCATCTACTAACAAAAACAAAATACACGAAACACTATTGTTTCTTTATACAATCATCTATGAAAAGGGAACTCGACGCTCTTTCAAATCTTCAAAATCATCTACGATTGAATCCAAACTAAAGGTTGAAGCTATATCCTTTTCAATGTATAACATCAAAGAGTCCGTCAAAAAATCATTTTCCATTTTGTTTCGAAGGTTAGTTTTGACAACTTTCATAGCTGAAAATGCTCGTTCTGTAGTAGCAGTAGAAACTGGAAGAGTAAGCACAAGTTTGACCATTCTATAAACAAGTTTGTAATATTCTGAATTTCCAGTTCTCACTAACCATTGAGACAACTCAGATAAACTTTTCAATTTTTTGAACTCCGGATCCTGGATTACATTATGCTCAAAATGATAAAGCTCCTTCTCCAACACTTGTTTGTCATAATCTGTGAAATCTTGTGGATAGAAATTCTTTACCAACAAACAAAGATCACTACTTCTGAAAGATTTTAATGCCTCTCGAGGTTCTAAAGCTGAGCTAAGCCTAAGTAACTCAATTGCATCTTCATTAAACCGATAATTTAGTTCCTGTAGTTGAGAATCTATTGTAGCATAAAAAATATTTACTCGATAATGATGCTCATTTGTAACGTTATCTGGTTGATTACGAGCTCGACCTCTCCTCGCAATATAACGAGCATTCATATCCAGTACATCAATGCAATGCTTCTCACAAAATGAGATCATAGTGGTGAGTAAGCCATCCCATCCATCATCTCTAAATTTTTGGATAAGTGCTTTAGTAGATGAAACTAAATGCATGGCATTTAAAATGTCTTGAGATTGGCTTTGCAAAGCTTGACAAAGTTTATCAGTGATCTCCATAGTTTCCTTCTCAAGATGCAAGATGAAGACAAATTCAAATGAAGTTAAACCATCATAAGCTGCCTCTGCTTCTGCCCGATGTTCTCCATCAATTGCATCATCAATTATATTTTGCAAAACTTCAACAGTTGAAGTAAACATTCTTAATAAGCTAGAAACTGATCTAAAATGTGAACTCCAACGTGTTTCTACAGGTCGTTGTAAAGTGCCAATCTGATTAAGTCCACTTCCAGTCTCAAGCTCTTCAAGATCAATCAAACGTGCTATTTCATTAGCATTGGCAACTTTCAATTGCTCATTGCGCTTGCATGAAGCATTAACAATTCTGATCAGAAAAAGCAATGCAAGAAAGAAATGACTAATGGGAACAACTTGTTTGGATGCTTTTACTAATGTCAATTGTAAGCGATGTGCAAAACAATGGATGTAGTAAGCATATGGGCAATCATTCAAAATCAAAGCTTGTAATCCACTCCACATACCTCGCATGTTGCTTGCTCCATCATATCCTTGCCCACGAATATTTTGTATATCGAAGCAATGTTGAGATAACAATGAATATATCCCCTTCTTTAGAGTCAAAGCCGCAGTGTCAACAACATGAATAAGCCCAAAAAAACGTTCTTTCACAAAGCCTTTTACATCAACATATCTAAAGACCACATCCATTTGCTCTTTCATGGACTCATCACGAGCTTCATCAACCATTATGCAAAACTTTGCATCACCAATTTCTTCCCGAATAGCCTTCTTCACTTTGGCTGAGAAAACATGTAAAATTTCCTTTTGAATCCTAGGTGATGTGTAGGTTGCATTTTTGGGAGCTTTTTCTATTATTTCAGCAATCTTCTCATTAAAAAAAGTCACAATACCCAATGATTCAAAAAAGTTCCCACGGTTTAATGAACTAAAACTTTCATCATTACCTCTAAAAGCTATAGCTTGAAAGGCAAGATACCGGACAATAAAAATTGAGGCCTTCAGTTGCAATCGATTATTTGCAATTTGTTCAGTAGTGAAATGATCAACTACCCTTTGCAAATGCTGCGATTGGTTCATCAAATCCTTACACATTTGCTCGGCAACTCTATGAGCTGAGTTAGGATCTTTTCCTATATGACCTTGAAGATAACAATCTTTGCCCCCAACCTTTTTCCAAGATCTAAATCCACCAACAATGAATGCATTTTGTTGTCCCACAACCCCATTTGGATTATGAAAGGCAAAGCAAGGTAGACAATAAGCTGCATCTGTTGTAGGAGAATATTCAAGCCATTTTGAATTATTTTTAAACCAAGAAGCTTGAAAGCTACGATTGCGCTTTCCACTTTTCTTGAATGTCCCTAGAGGAGGTTGGTGCGGACCCTTTTTAATGTAAGCCCGTCGAATTTCATCACGTTGATTAACATGATATTCCTATATTTGTTTGCGTGTTCCGGGATCATAATCCAAAGAATCAAGGTCAATTCTTTGAAATTGTGTTTGAGAGATTGGAACATCGACATTTTCCGGAATTGGAACATTGACATTTTCCGGAATTGGAACATCCACATTTTCCGGAATTGGAATATCCACATTTTCCGAAATTGGAATAGCAACATTAGTTGTTGGCAATTCCACGTTGACTTCAGAAGAATTTGAAGTTGAACCTTTTCTTTTGAAAAAATCAAGCATTGTAGTTGATTTTTTCATGATCTACAAATAAAATAAGAATCACCATTATTTTCTTAAATTTGTGTGAAAATTTTCTATAATATATGATTTGTTTTTTTCTTTTTGTCTTTAGTCTACCTTTATTTATGTTTTTGTGTTTGTCTACCTTTATTTATGTATTTGTGTTCTCTGATTGTCTCCCTCTTTCTCCCCCTTTCTAACACTGACCCACTAACCCAGACACTAATTGGCCTTACAGAAAAAAAAAAAAAAAAAAAAAGGTAAAGTTGCTTTAACTTTACCCTTTGTTTTGTCCGTTGCCCAACCCCCAACCCCACTTGTCTGGCTGTCTCTATTATGCCCAACCACCGGTCAACAAAGAAAAAATTAATTCCTATAACTACAAACTCTACTCTCTCTCTCTCTCTCTATCTCTTTTATCTATATAAAGAATCACAAACACAGTTACACAGAGACAGAGTCACAGAGTCACAGCCAAAAAGCCAACAAAAAAAAAAAAAAAAAACACCACAGGTATCAGCCGCAGCCACATCAGTTCAGTTCATCAGCAAAAACACAAACAAGCACAGTTCAGTTCAGATTCTCAGCAAAAACACAAACAAACATTTTATATTTCTTAAGTTTTGAAGGCTTAAATACCTGTGAGCGGCGGGGCAAGACTCTTGAGCAACCGGCGACGGCGGCAATCGTCACAGACTCACAGCAACACGGCCGCGGCGTCTCGGGCGACTCACAGCGACACCGACACGGCGACTCACAGCGGCACGGCGTCACAGATCAAGATGGGTCTCGGGCTTCTCGGCGTCTCGCTCTCGCAATCGTCACACTCACAGACTCACAGGCCACAGCGACACGGTGTGGCGTCGGCGGCGTCACGGTCTCTCACTCTCTCTCTCGCCTCTAGCTTTCCTTTCCTTTCTTTTTTGTTTTATTTTTTCCTTCGTTTTTTTGCTTCTCCAGTTCTCCGTTTGGGTTGGCTTTACTGAGTTTGTTTTGCTTTGTTTTTTTTTTTTTTTTTTTTTTTCATGGGCCATGGGCAGCTGGGCTGGCCGGAAATTGATGGGCTCTCAAGTTCCATCCATTTCCTTCCTTTTCTTTTTTGTTTTTTTTTTCTTTCGTTTTTTTGCTTCTATGTTTGAGTTGGTTTGGGACGGCTGAGTTTGTTTTTTTTTTTTTTTTTTTTTTTTTTTTTTTACATGGGTCATGGGCTGGCCGGAATGCAGGGGTTCAAAATTTTGGGAGGGGGCCCCAACTAAAATCAAGGGGGGGGCCCAAACTATTTTTTTTTTTTTTTTAAAGTAAATTTTAGCTGGTAAAATTTTTTTTTCTGGGCCCAGGGGGGGCTCGGGCCCCCTTTGCCCCCCTTCTGGGTCCGTCCCTGCTCTTATGGCTGATCTATGAGAGAGAAAAGACTCGCATCACACTGAGAGAGAGAACTCCTACGAGGGGAGAGAGAAAAGCATGTGGTCTTTTCTAGCTTGCAAATATGTAAGTTCTATATTTAAGAACTGACAGTTCATGGGTTGTAAATTGTTTTTAGAAACACATACCCGGATGGAGCTGTGTTTTGGTTGGTTGGCGGGCAAAATAGCAACTGGGGGGTGTAACTGTAAACCCTCCAATGCTAATGCTTAGCGCATTTGTTAGATTTTCCTTTATTATATGAGTTTCTTTTTGTGCACAGGCAACACTGGTTTGAATTAGTTCAACATGATGAACCTCATACCACTATCACTCCTGTCAAAAATGGGTATTTATGACATTGAAATAGAAGGTGCAAACGTTAAGGTAACCATAGTCGATAATCCTGCTTTGGTTGGTGCTAAGATGGATGAATTTAGATCTTCATTACAAACTTCAGAAAGGCAAGTTGTTGGACTCGACGTTAAGTTTGTCAAAACTGTTGGGCTTGGGAATTTAAAAAATAAAGGCAAGTTTTTGCTTCTTTGTGTTGGGAGTCATTGCTTGATGATCCAACTACCCGACTCGGAGACCATATCTGATACCCTTGGGCAGTTTCTGTCTGACGAGAATATTTGTTTTCTGGGTACCGGAATGAGCAAAATAGTTTCAGAGCTGGGCAGCTTAAAATATTATCCAAGATCATCAGACGGAGGCTCTAGAATTGTAGGAAGGCAATCTGTAAATTTTAAGACAGGTGTTGAAGTAGGCTTTTTGGCTGCTAAAATTCTGAAGAAACCGAATGTTGAGAATCATGGATTAGCGGAGTTGGCAGGTGAAGTTGGAATGGATATAAAGGAACCAATTAGTGAATGTCCTGACTGGAATGCTAAGGTGTTCTCAAATGAAGAGGTCAAGTATGCAGTGCACAATGCCTATACTTCTTATGTTATTGGGAATAAGCTCTTTGATATGCTCTAAGCCTCTAAGGCCATCTTGTCTAGGGTTTGACTGCTTTAATTCTGTGTTGTTATATATGCTAATGTTGCATGTGATTTGTGTAATTCGAACTACATAATGAAATTTCTGGTTGTTTTTGCTTTGTCCTAAGTCATATATAATAATTTATTTTGCTTCAATCTTCTCACAGAGAAAGGTCTCAAAATTTCTGAGTTAATAATTATTTGTCTTGGGATTTCAACAAAATTGTGGAACAATAGAAATCCAACTCAATTGAAACCTTCAATGAGTGTATCGAATCATCATTGATTATCATTTTGACAACTTGAAATTTCAACTTTTGTAAGCTAGTTTAGCACACGGTAGATTGTCAATGTTTGGCTCCTAATCTCTCATATGGACATGCGCCAAACAATTTCTCTCTTTCTCTACCAAAATCAATTTTGGAAATTATATTTCAACTTGCCTTCACCTTGTATCACTTTACTCAAGGTTAATTAAATTCACTTTTTTTTTATTATCTCTTGTTATTATATTTTATACATGAACCATATATTTGATTCTCTGTACAAAATTAATTTTAATTTTGTTAGTATTAATTCATTGAGTTATGTATTGAATCTGGCTTCATTTGAGCAAGTTGAGACTAATAAGTGATTATAATAAAATTGTAATGGACTGATAGTAGATAAAATAAATTAGATTATATTGTTAAACACTTTAAACTTTATATTATTTTTGCCCCATTTTAATTTTATTTTGTAGATAATGTTTCTTTTATTTGTAAACAATTTTTAGGAAGAAGTGTATAAAAAATTTCAATTTCAGTATGATAAATTACCCCCGCCGGGGGGGGGGGGGGGGGGGCAGGAAGAGAGAGAATAGAGAACTATTTGAATATGATATTTGTTACTTGGAACATTAAAATATATGGTAAAATTTAGGGTAAATTCTACAAATCTCCCTTGAGGTTTGGGCTAATGCCAATAAAGTCCACAACATTTAAAAAGTGACCATTTTAGTCCTCATTTCCAAACGGTTTGTAACACCGTTATATATACTTTGTCCTCTCTCTAATTGCCTCTCTTCACTTTTTTTTTCTTCTTTCTTCTTTGTTCTTTCCTCTTTCTTCCTCTGACCCAGAATTGCCTCTCTCTCTCTCTCTCTCTCTTTCTTCCTCTGACCATCTCAGTCCATAACCTCTGACTAAACTGAGCAACCTCAGCCACCCGACCCAACTCGCCACCACTTCAAATTAACCATCCTCCGCTCAAATTCGCCGACGATCAGCCCTCCTTTGCTCAGATCCGGCGACGATTTTTCTCAGATCTACTTAGATCTAGTGATTTTGGCTCAGATCCGAAGATATTTTTCAAAAACCCGCTTAGATTTGGTAACTTTGGCTTAGATCCGGCGATGTTTAAGCTTAGACCGGTAACGTTTCACTCTCCTCCACTTAGATCTAGCGACGTCCGGCGACGTTTCAATCTCCTCTACTGAAATTCAACGCCGTGGTGATGGGTTTGCAACTTCTCTTCTCCCTTCCTCTTTGCAGTGGTGTTGTGGTGGTGGGTTTTTTGTGGGTTTGTTGGATTTTTGTGGGTGTGTTGGATTTTTGTGGGTTTTGGTTTGTGTTTCTAGTTCTGGGTTTGTTGTGGGCCCGGGCTCTTTTGAGGGGATAACCAGTTTAAATAGCCAGTTTAACATATCTTTCAACAATGAATTTTTCATTATATTGATGTAGCCTTATAGAGTAGATCTAGATGACATTGATCCATCAAATATTGGATTGGTGATTTACCATATTTGTATGTTACCTATAGAATAAAGACAAACAGGGTAAGGCTTGAATATAACATAGTAAGCCTTCAATCGGGTTTGTAAATCTGTAATTCTTCTTCTTTATCTCAATCAAATTATCAATACTGTAGAGCATGTTTAACAAATCACATTGGAATATAACCCCACAACTCGAATCCTTTTTCCCTATACTCCCAAGTACTTTGCGCATGGAGAGGTGTAAATAGCCAGTTTAACATCTCTTTCAACTATAAAATTTTCATTATATTGATGTAGCCTTATAGAGTGGATCTAGATGACATTGGTCCATCAAATATTGGATTATTGATTTACAAGATTTGTATTTACCTCTAGAATGAAGACTAACAGGTTTAGGCTTGAATATAACGTAGTAAGCCTTCAATCGGGTTTGTAAATTCATAATTCTTTTTCTTTATCTCGTTCAAATTATCAACATTATAGAGCCTATTTAACAAATCAGATTGGAAGATTCAATTCTCTCTTTGAGGTAGACTTTTTTTACATTTAGCCCACCATGTTGGCCTGCTAAACTTGTGGTACCAAGGTACTGAACATTGAGCAATTAAGTATATCACTACTATAAGAGCTTTGTAGCTCAATTGGTTTGCACTTCTTAGTATTTCCAATTGAGATATCTTGAATTTAAATTTTTCCTACCCCAATTATTGATTTATCAAAACAAAAAAGAAGTATGCCACTACTATTGCCTATGCAGCTGTTTATATGATTGTCATCAAGTTATGCCATTAAAACTTGATGAAATGCACGTATTACACGAGAAAACTAAACTTTAGCACCAAACTTGTATAACGAGATATCAAAAGTTTTAGTGTATATATTAAAATCATGGTCTTTGGAGGTGAAGAAGAATAATTACAAATCAATACCTTGCCTTTGCCTCAATTTAAAAATCCCCATGCATCTAATAGACGTGGCAAAACAGGCGGGTCAGGTCGGGTTCAGGTTGGGTCAATCGGGTTTGTGGGTCAATCAGGTCACGGGTCAAAATAGGTCATTTTAAATGGGTCAATCGGGCCACGGGTCGGGTCGAATTGACTCGTATTTTTCAAACAAGTTTTTTTTTTTTTTTTTTTTTGAAATAGATGCAATCTATCAATTATTTATGAGTTCCTTAACTATGATTAGATTCTCACTGATGATACTGTTACCACTTACCAATTACCACTAAACACTTGATACCCAAATTTAGTGCAACTCTTGTTCCAGCTTTCTAGAAGCTCATCTTGGTATAATCTTCGATCTATTTAAAGTAGGAAGAGAAAATGAAGGTGGCAAGTAAAGAATAACAAAATATAATGGAGTACATAACATATTAAGTAAAGAAGAATAATTAAATATTTTATAAGAATCACACCTCAATTTCAATCTACTCAACGTTGGTAGACGTGGCAAAATAGGCGGGTCGGTTCGGGTTCGGTTCGGGTCAATCGGGTTTGTGGGTCGCGAGTCAAAACGGGTCATTTTTAAAAGGGTCAATCAGGTCGGGTCAGAAAATTCTAACCCGTTTTGCCATGTCTAGCATCTATGCAATTGCTTTTCTTATTATAACTCTTGCAAGTACAACTGTACAAGAAGCATTGGTTTGAAGATGTTTAACTTCCACAAACTACGACACTATCTTTTAAAAATATGTATATCGGTGTATCTGTATTTGCAATACATGGTGCAAATTTAAAGTTAAGTTTATTCAATATTTTTCCTGTGATTGTTGCTAAGGTAATTAAATGAGTTGAAGTCTTTGTTAGGTTCTAAGACTTTAAGAACTAATGAATTAGAACTTCACTTTGTATATGTTGGCAAACCATGATCAAAACATTTAGTCTAGGTTTAGACTTGCTTAAAGTTTGGTTTAAATTAAGTTTGGAATCGAGTAATTGCAGAAAATTACTATTATATTTCTATAAGGCTCAATCGATCGAAAATTAGACTCGATCGATCAAAAATTGTGGATCAGGAATTTTTTGTAGAATTTCTAAACCAACCCAAGCCCATATGACGTGTAGGGTTAAGTGTTTCACTCCAAGTATAAAAGAAAAAAACCTAGCTACATTTTAAAAAGTCTTTGTTGAGTTGTGTGTTGAATCTTTTGTGTAACGACACCGCCCCAACTATATAGATATTGTCCGCTTTGGGACCCATACCCCTCAAGGTTTTGTTCTCTCCCAAAGCACACAACAGTGGGGGAAAAGACCTCTACACATTGAAGGGAGGTCATTCCTTATAAACACATTCCCATGTGCTTTCCTAGGCAATGTGGGATTCCATGGAATGCAAGACCCCCCCTTTTTGGGTCACTACAATCCACCCCCCTTACGGGCACACGTGTCCTCACTTGTGGGGCCCACACTTCCTGCTAGGGCATGGCTCTGATACCATCTGTAACGACCTCGCCCCAACTGTGTAGATATTGTCCGCTTTGGGACCTATACCCCTCACGGTTTTGTCTCCCCCAAAGCACACAGTAGTGGGGGAAAATGCCTCTACACATTGAAGGGAGGTCATTCCTTATAAACACATTCCCATGTGCTTCCCTAGGCAATGTGGGATTCCATGGAATGCAAGACCCCCCCTTTTTTGGGTCATTACAATCCAAGGAGCCTCAATTGTGACTAGTCCTTTTGAGGTATAGCGCAGATGTGGCTAGTGCTTTTCCTTGGGCCATTACATATGGTATCAAAGCCGGCTTGGTAATCCCGTGTGGGCTTAGAGACACTATCCACGAAGTGGGCCCTAACGAGGACGTTAGGGATTTAAGTGGGGGAGATTGTGATACCTCAATTTGATTGATTGTGTGATGTGTGTGGGTGTGTGATGAGTCCCGCATCGGGTATTTATTGGGTAGATTTGGGCTTTATTAGCAACTACAAGGAGCTTCAATTGTGATTAGTCCTTTTGAGGTATAGTGCAAATGTGACTAGCACTTTTCCTTGGGTTGTTACATTTTGTGAGATTTGAGAGGCGTTTACCTTCATACACACACATAGAGCTATCAAGATCAAGATTCATTTCAAGAACTTGATGGTTGTTTCAATTGCTGCATAAAGAACTTTCAAGAAGATCTAAAACCTTTGAGTGGAATCTCAAAGTCACAAGTAGGAGAACTTGTAGTTGCTGTAGATCAAGGAAAGAAGTAATCTGTAGATTTGGAGCTGTCATGTGGTCGTGGTAGTAAGTTTTCTACACGAGGTAGTAATAGGATATTAGTGATCTCAGTCTTATTGTACAAACTTCAATTCTTTCATAGTGAATCTGTTTTTACCTTGAGAATAGTTAGGTTAAATCATCTCCAGATTTTTTACCGGTTTGGTTTTCCTAGGTCATCAGATCTGTGTATTATTTATTTTCCGCATTATATTTGTTTTACACATATTTGTTTAACCTATATTTAATTAACAAACTTGTTAATCAACATGGCTCAATATTAGGTTAAACATATTGTGTTAAGGGGTCTAAAACCTAACAGTCTTCATTGCAAAACCATATTCAGAGGCCAAGGATGACAATTTCGTATCATACCAACCGATATGTCTGGTGTTTGTTGTTTACTAGATAGATTAGTACATAACACTAATGTTTCGTGCCGGTTCAAATACCAGTCGTGTTGGACTCATTTTGGTTGTACCGAAGAATATATCAAATTTCGGCCAATAAATGCATATCGGCCAACATTAGACAAACACTTTCCTTTGTATTTTTCTTACCTTGATATCAAAATTGTCCCCCATTTTTAGGATATAATCCCTTTCTCTCATCTTCTTCTTCTTCTTCTTTTTTTTTTTTTTTTTTTTTTTTTTTTTTTGTTCTCTACTTTTTCAAATTTCCAACTTTGCATGTGTCTTTAGCATTGCACTGTTGCATGTTCACCATCTCTCTCTCATTGTATCTTTAATGTTTTCTTTTCCTTTCTTTTATTATTTTCTTAGAGGATTCACAACAAAGATGCGAAAATGCATTTTAGCACCTAAAACACTAAAAAACCCACTACATTAAAGGTGCCAAAAATCAAATTCTTTTGCTTTCTTTTCTTTTTTTGGTAAAGAATTCTTTTACTTTCGCATTTTATCTTTGCTGGATGGTAAACACACAAAATAAATAAATTAAATGAGAATGATTTATGTCACGTAAATTGAGAAAGCTTGGGGAATTATTGTTAGTATCACTGTGGCATATAGTGTGTATGTTACATGGACCCACTCAATATGGATGAATAGATACGCTATCATTTCATATCCATGATCTTGGATCTTGAGGCACCAATTAGTGCCCTTAGTGTCATTTTCCTAGTGATAGGCTACAATGATTAATAAAGTAGAATTGTCTAGGCTAGACATGGTTAATTCCTACTTTAGGACAGGAGTGCTCAATCCATAGCACTTTCGGCTCCACGTTGAGTCAAAGGTGGTCATGACCACCTGACTTGGAAAACAAAATAATTATTATATAAAAAGTAAATTTCTTTTTTATCCTTAAAAAATATTTGGGTTCATTCTAATTTTTTGTAGGCTCAACATAATTATACTTAGGAAAAAAAATTGGGAACAAACTTGGTTATAAATTAAGGCCATAACTTTATTCAATATTTTTTTTATTCGATGTAAATTTTGACAAATTCACAATTGAATTATATTTTCTTCTTATATCCTTCATATTTGCAATCAAGAAAATCAAATATTAATAACTATGTCATAAATCAAATCTTTAAATTTTGAGTTTTTGTTGTCTAAAATTATACATAAAAAATAAGTTTATGAATAAAATAGTAAATAATATCCAATTGACATGAAATTTTTCATGTATTTTAAGAACATAAAGAACAAGCAATTCAACATTTAGATTTTCAAAATACGTAACAATGTTAATTTGTTTAGTGAGAGTAACCTTAGGCTACAACTTAGTCTATAGCCAAACTTTTCCATAAACTTTGATCCCCTTAACAATATATTAGGTCCTTACAAACAAATAGTTTCTCAAAAAAACAAAAGGTCCTTACAAACAAAAGAAAAAGCCCAAGAAAATTTTTATCAAACTAAAATTTTGAAAAGGATGTAACTTGAAGCATTGATAATGAGACTATTATGCAAATATTTCAAAATAAGAAAATTAGAAAAGGAAATTGTAAGACTTTATGTATTTGTATGTATGTGTGTATGTGTTCTTTTTTCTTTTTCTTTTTTTTGGTCAATATTTGAATTTCTAATTTTATGAAATTTTGTATAATTTAGGCTTTTTAATGACCACCCTAGAAAACATTCGTGAAGCATGATTTTTCTCCAATGAGTGCAAACTCTTAACTAATAAATTAATAAATACATGGACTTGATATCTATACATAAATGAAAAAAAAAAAAAAAAAGTATTTGTTATACTATGTTATAATTAATATTTCACTCATTATCCTGTGATAGACCTGAGCAGTACAAGAAAAAAAAAATATAATCAAATGAAGTAGTAAAACAATAGAGTCCTTGATTATAAGTGTATTATAAAGTAAGGTGATGTCATAATAATAATAATAATAATATAAGGTGCTAAAATAGGTAAAATAATTTTTTAAATTGTTAAAAGTTAAATTTTTTAGTATATTTTTTATGTTTGACATTAATTTATAAGTTCAATTTTTATGTATAGTATTTTTTTTTTTTAAATTTATAATTTTTTACTTCTAAAAAAAATTTTAATACACAAATATATTTTAGCACATTTTCAACATAAAAATTTCATCATAAAACTAAATTAGCTGTTTGCATAAGGGCATCCTTGTGAATGACTGATAGATAACTCTCACTTGGTGTGACTGCGGACTTGAACTAAATATTGAATACTCTTCAATTTGATAAAGCAGCAGACAAAGACTTAAGAGGGCATAGGCACATGTGGAGTAGAAAAAAAGAGGTAAAAAAATTATAAAATATTAAACCTTCTTATTTTTTTGAATTAAAAAGTTAAATGGAATTGCTCCTTTTTTTTCTTTTCTTTTTAATGGCCCCAAAGATAAAGCCCACTTTATGCATCTTTCAATTTCTTTTTCTTTTAACGTTCTCTTTTCTCTCTACTCTGTACATCTCCCTCTTTCTCTCTCATTCTCGCTTTCCTTTCCTTATAACTATACTCTATAGCCAGCCAAACGCTCTTGCAGGAGCGATCGAGAAAGATAGAGAGAACCCTCTCCATTTTTATCCCAAGAAGTGAGTGTCTCTGATCTCTCTCTCTCTCTCTCTCTCTCTCTATTTTGTGTAGTATTTTAGCTTGTGAATTGTTTGAAAATAGAGCTGTATGTTGCTCATTTTGCATATCAGGTTTCATTTGAAGCAGTTCCTCAAAAAAAAAAAAAAAAAAAGTTTCATTTGAAGCATGCATTATGTAGTCAGTTAAACCTCTCTCATGGAAGGCTTGCCAGTAATATGTTTGATATGTGCTACAAAATTTTGTTTATAGTATGGGCACGTACTTTTATTTGATGCGTACGAAATTGTTTTAAAATAGCTGTGTAAACACTAAATTTCAATCTTTCAATCTCTACAGCTAGCTTTTCAAAGAATTGAAGTAGTTTTTAGTGCTTGAAATGAAGATAGATCAAATTTGGTTTTAGTTCTGTAATTGGTTGGCTTATCAAATTTGTTACTGTTGACTTGAAATAGATATTATAGTTGCCACCAAAATGATTTATACTTCCATGTCAATTTTTATGAACTGTTATTCTTATTAGCTCCGTTAATGGGTGACTTCAGAGGATTTATTAATCTATCATTTTAAAAAAACTTGATATAAAAATATTAAAAAAAATGTTAAAAAATTAGTTTTATATTTCTTTTTTTCCCATAAAAAGTTTATAAATCCTAAAACAATGCCTTAGAGCATTTGTTGACTTTTTCCTTTCTTATTATGGGTTTTCTTTTTATGCAAAGGCAGCACAGGCAACACTAGTTTGAATTATCAATTATGTCCAACTTGATCAACCTCATTCCACTATCATTCCTGTCAAAAATGGGTATGTATGACGTTGAAATACACGGTGCAAACGTCAAGGTAAGCGTAGTCGACAATCTTGCTTTGGTTGATGCTAAGATAAATGAGTTAAAATCTTGATTACAAACTTCACAAAGGCATGTTGTTGGGCTCGACATTAAGTTTGCGCTACGGAACGACATTGGTGATGATGAACTTTTTCCAGCTGAAGATTATTTACCTGTAGGCAAGATTTTGCTTCTTTGTGTGGGGACTGATTGCTTGATGATCCAATTACCTGCCAGCTCGATGGAGGTAACTGATACCCTCAGGCAGTTTCTGTCTGATGAGACAATTTGTTTTCTGGGTACCGAAATGCGCGAGAAAGTCGAAGAACTAGGCCGCCATTATTTTAGTAAACACACGCAACGTGTGGATTGTAAGACAGGTGTTGAAGTAAGCTATTTGGCTGCTAAAATTCTGAAGAAAGGCAATGCTGATAAGTATGGATTATCGGAGCTGGCAGGCGAAGTTGGAATGGACATAAAGAAACCAATTGGTGCACTTCCTGACTGGCATGCAGTAACGTTCTCAGATGAAGAGGTCAAGTATGCAGTGCACAATGCCTATGCTTCTTATGTTATTGGGAATAAGCTCCTGGATATGCTCTAAGCCTCTAAGGCCATCTTGTTTATGGGTTTGACTGCTTTGATTCTGTGTTAGTGTCCACATTAGAGCTATATATATGTATATGCTAATGCTACATGTGATTTGTGTATTTGAACTACTTTAATGAAACTTCTGGTTGTGTTTGGTTTGTCGTAAATCATGTATATTAATTAGTGATTTGTGTATTTGAACTACTTTAATGAAACTTCTGGTTGTGTTTGGTTTGTCGTAAATCATGTATATTAATTAGTTGTCCCGCGGGGGGGGGGGGGGGGGGGGGGGGGTGATTTTAGGTGAGCTCTCTCACTCTAAGAATGTCTCCAAAATTGTGGAACCATATAAATCTAGTTCAATTGAAATCTTATTTAAATGAGTACCAAATCATCATTGATTATCATTTTTCCTTAACAACTTGAACTTTCGACTTTTGTAACCTAGTTTAGCACACAGTATATTGTCATTTATTTTCCTTAAAAATTATATAATTTTTATTTTACTTTTCTCACTTACTTAACATAAAAGTTACCAAAAACTAATAAACTACTCCCAAATGCAGTTACATAGTTTGGATCAAGATATTTATGCCTATAACAGTTGAAGAAAGCCAAGCATGTGCTACACGTGCCAAAAGTAAACTTCAGAACTATATTTTTGTATCAGGATAATATAAGTTGTATTAGTTAAAAAAAAAAAAAAAACAATTTAAATACATTGCCTAAGTTCATGAAATCTCTCCATTTTCCAATAGGGAATGTAAATATATATGGTCTGGATTCATTTGATCACTCAATTCTTTGTAAATTAAATCCATCAAATTCACCTAGGCTTGATGAATTTAATTCCTAGCAAATTCACCTAGACTCAGCCTCCATATAAACATCCCCATGTAAACAAGAGGCGCAGTAGTTTAAATGATTTCATCATGATAAACAACCAATTACCTGTAGCTCTCCAGTCAAAATTGGGCCGTAACTATGAAATTGAAATAGATGGTGCAAAGGTTAAAGCAAGTGTAGTCAATGATTATCATGTACTCAGTTGGAAGATTGATGAATTAAAGTCTTTGTTACAAACTTCACGAAGCCGTGTTGTAGGTCTCGACGTTAAGAGTGTCCAATGGAAATATGCTAATATGGTCTAGATTCGTTTGATCACTCAGCTCTATATAATTAAATCCCATTGAAAAAAAAAAAAAAAAAAAAAAACTTCGAATTCACCTAGATGAATTAATTCCTAGCAATAAACTCACCTTGATTTTTTGTTTTTTAATGAATAAATTCACCTTGACTTGGCCTTTTTTTTTTTTTTTTTTTTTTGATACCAAATAAGACTTGGCTTCTATTTGATTTGGTTAGGACATAACAATGACCAATACCATTAGAAACTGTGAAAAAGAATGATACAAATTTTAGTTGTGAAGTAACCATCATGTCAAGAGTGCTACTTTTTATTTTAAATGATTAGTGTTTTTTTTTTGGAGAAATTTAAATGATTAGTGTTGATTACACTTTTTCTTTTTTCTTTTTTTTTTCTGAACAAATTCACTTTGACTTGGCCTCTATATTTTGATTCTAATAAGAGCCGTATGACCAAATATAAACATTGGCAGAAGCCTTAAGGCGTCCAAGCTAATAGTATTAACAAAACCAAGTTTAAGCAATCACTGATAACTCAAATTTCTATGAATTCTCTATTGAACAGGGATTTTACTTGGAATAGCATCAGTGTACCAAATTCTTACAGAACTTCCATCATTTCTTCACTCACCCTCCAATTCATTGGAGTGAAAGGTTTTGTGTTTCATAGTGTGACTAGAGTTGAAAAGTTTTTCATAGGGAAGGCAATATTCTTGGGAGAAAGTATACTATATTTCGGTAATACCAATTCAGCATCTGTTTTGATATTTCCTACCCAATAAATAAATTATACCTATTTCAAAAAACCACATCAAACTATACCATGTTTTGGTATATTTTCTCTATTCTTGGACTGAAAATGGTTGAGCTCAAAGACCAACAGCCGGTTGAGACTTGACTCTTGAGACTTGGGAGTGCCTTTTGAATTGGGAATGGTAATTGCTTTTAAGCTTCTTGGATTAAGTTTCTTCGGGATTACACAGCAAATTTCCCATGAAGAATGCGAGGTCAGCATTAATGAGGCCACCATGTTGGGTTGCTAAACTTGTGGTACCAGCGTACTGACAGCTGAGCAGATCAAGTATGTCATTATTAAACTTTAATGATATATATATATATATATATATATTTTGAGAAACCAAGTTGCTTAGCTTTTATTAAGATCTTTCTTAAAAAAAAAAAAAAAAAGCTTTTATTAAGATAGATCGGCTGAATTAGCCAGAATTACATCATAAACTGGTAATGGAATAGTCTCCATCTACATAACAAAATCATAAAATTTTTAACCATGAATAATCACAAATCACAACCATTCTAACATTGCAACTCTTGACTTTCCATCCCTTCAATTAATTCCCATAAAAAATTAAAAAAAATAAAATAAATCCTTCGGATTCACCTACATGAATTAATTTCTAGCAATAAATTCACCTTGCCTGGACCTTTTCTTTTTCTGATAAATAAATTCACCTTGACTTGGCCTCTATATAAACATCCCCAGGCAATTTCTTTCTTTACTTGTAGTTTTCTTGCTAGTACAAGAAGCGTTGTTTTGAATATGTTGACTATGTGGCGCTTAGCGGGATACCTTTCAAAAATAGGTTTATGTGAAATTGAAATAAATGGTTCCAAAGTAGAGGTATATGTGGCCAATAATTCTGCTTTGGTTGTCGCTATGATTAATGATTTTTAGTATCCATCACGTGAGAGGCGTGTTGTTGGACTCGACTATAAAAATACACCAACAGGCAAACTGTTGATTCTTTGTATTGGTGATCATTGTTTGGACTCATGGACTGTGTTCCTAAGACTCTCAAGCAGTTTCTGGCTGATGAGACTTATTGTTTTCTGGGTACAGGAATGAGTAACATAGTTCAAGCACTACAATCTGATGATATACAATGTGGGACAGGCATTGATGTTGGTTATCTTTTTGCTAGGATTCTGAGGAAACCCAACATCGAGGGGTATGGATTAAAAGAGTTGGCTGATGAAGTTGGAATGCATATAGAGGAACCAATTGGCGAATGCCCAGATTGGAATGCCAGAGTGTTCTCAATGGAACAGATAAAATATGCAGTGCACAATGCCAATACTTCTTATGTAATAGTGGACAAATTGTTACGTAAGGTGGACCCCAATTCCGATGATGATGATACATGAGTTTTGGGATTCAAACTATTTTTTGAATAAGTTTATGTTTGTGTTAAACATGGGTTAAATCAAAGTGAACGTTTATTTGACTCTGTATTGCATACCTTACATATGTATTTCAGCATATGAGCTTGACTGGTTTTAGCTTTTATAAGGGGAAAAACTATGGTCTCAATTGCTTGGCAATCCAATTAATTTAAAGATCTAATGCAGTCTGTCATCTTATCCTTAGCATAATCTTGACCTCAACAACAATGTAGATTTCAAATTTTGTTTTTCTTGGGATAAATGCATATGAAGCTAAAATTCAAGATATTAAAATTCAACGTAATATCTATTACGTGTCCATTTAGGATTCGTATATTTTGTTAAAACTGAAAACTTTTTACTAAAAGTATAGTAAATAAAAGTAAAAGTTAGGGTGGGACCCATGAAGTAGTAATAAAAATAATCAGAATAGTAAAATAAGTTGGTGAAAATAATCCATACCAAACGCAGACTGCAAATTCCACTAATAGAGCAATAGTGTATATAATCGGGCGTGTTTCTTTTTCTTTTCTTTTTTTCTTTTTTTTTGTTGTTGTCTTTTTTGAACTAATTAAGTATTTGAAAAGAAATTTAACATTTCGATAGTTTACTGAGAGTTTCAAAAGCCAATGAATTTTACTCAAATGATCTTTGTTTTCTTGGGATACTTCCACTCCAAATATCAAAGTGAAAATAAAATCTTGGATTGAGAATTAAATCCAATCAAGAAATTTCTAGAGCTTATGTCTGCTAGGAGAGCAGTCCTTTTTGTTCAGGAAATTGGACCTGGTAACTCAATTTTTGAAGGTGATTCAGACCACAGAAGTTGTCGTTAATGCCTTAAAGAAAGGTGATATGCTTAACTCCATCCTTGGTCATTTGATAAAAAATACTATATTCTTTATCAACTATCTTCAGAGTTGTTATTTCTCTCACATATATAAGGCAATGCGGTAACACATGCCTTAGATAGAAGAGCTAAATTATTTTTTTTGCTTTTAGTTTAAATGGAGTCTATTCCTCCTAATATTAATAATTTTGTAACTGCTGATGTATCATCCTTTGATTAATATGATGGTTGACTTGTTTCTCAAAAATAAAAAATAAAAAATTTCTTCATTATTTAGTTAAGAGCTTACATAATGGATCGAGTATTGGAAGTTTAGAATGGCCTTTGATTGGTCTTTGAATTTAGACTTTCAGTTAAATAAAGATTAATTTTGACTTCCTAGAATTTGTCAACAAATTAGCAGAAGCTCTAATGCCAATTTATTGAGATGTTGGTGATTTTGCTGCTATGTTAATGAAGAAACCCAACATTGAAAACTATAAATTAGCAGAGTTGGCAGGTGAGATTGGAATGGATATAAAGGAACCAATTGATGAGAAACGAGATGGTGAATGGCCGGACAGGAATGCTTTATTTTTCTCAAAGGAAAAGATCAAGAATGCAATGCACGAGGTCTATACTTCTTATGTCATTGGGAACAAGCTCTTGGATATGTTATAGTCTAAGGCTTTGCTTTCAAGCATAGGCATTATTTAAACCTCTAAGGCCATCTTGCCAATTAGTTTGACAGTTTTATATATTACATGGGGTTTTGGACTTACGGAGTTATTTTGAATTAGTTTCTGCTTGTGTTTAGTTTTTGATACATCAAATAAAGAATCTTTTGCTTCATTTTTCTCTATCATCGACGTTATATATGTTGACTCTAGATACAACACAATTAATTTGACATGATATCTGCAACATGATTTTGAATAAGTTTTTTCATGTGTTAAGTTTAGGTTTCTTCAAATTAATGTATGAGTTTTACTGACTATATATGCAACACACTTGGCCCAAGAATTATATATACTTTTACCTACCACATTTAGCAGTTAAATACATCTATGCCATGATTTTTGTAAAATTTTCAGATATTTGCCTGCTCATTCATGGATAGTGTATATTTCGTGTGGGTTTGGATAGAGCTATTAGTTGCGGTGCGTTTTCTCCTGCGCGTTTTCTCTTTTTTTTTTTTTTTTGGCCCGCTTTTGCTGATTTTGTGGGACAAAAAATACTGTTCATGACAGTGTGTGCACTGTTCATGTACTGTTCACGCAATAAAAAATATTAAAAATGGGTCCCACGGCACTATTCACACATTTAAAAATTATTTTGCTATAGTGTTTTCAGCAACAATCAGTTTTTAGCAACTTTCAGCAACAATAAGTTGTATCCAAACGGACACTTCGTTGGTTCTTTACGTACCAAACATAGATTCAAAAGCTGTTAATATCTCATAACACAGTTTTGTGAGTCATCCTCTCATAACACGTGTGGATCATGTCAGTGCTGCATCTAGGACTAAGCCTAAGGGGGATTACAAAAAGGCCACACTCCCTTTATAAAAAGGTTTCACCATCATTATAAAAAGTCCCAAAAATTTTATTAAAACAATTGGTTTAAAAATACACTATTTTTCCCACCTCCAAAAAGGTTTTCAAAATATTATATCAATAAAAACCTAAATTGTTTAACACAATAAAGAAAAACAATTATTAAATGTGTCTAATTATTAGTAATGAATAATTTTTCCTAACAGTTTGAAATTAGAATTTTTGCACACCAATATCCTACTTGGTAAATTGTCAACATTAGTCACCTATAATCTCTTATATGGTCGCACACCAAACAATCTTTCCCTCTCTCTCTCTTAACTCTAAAATAAAAATTGAAAATTGGATTATAACTTTACTTATCCATGTATTGCCTTATCCAAGATAAACTAGACTTCATTTTTAAAAAATAAATATTTTTTCTGGTTAAATTTTATACTTGAACCGTGATTTTGACTCTCTATATAAAATTAACCTTGATTAGTTTTAATTCATTAAGTTATGTGTTTAATTCATCAAAATAATATTAGTTTAGTTAATGTAGGGTCTGGGTTTGAGCACTTCTACTATTGGATGAGTGAACTCAAGCCCAATTAGCCCAATACAATAAATTTATAGATAATGGATTTAAGAACTAGGCCTTAGTGAGGGATACAACAGCTAGACATGGTTATGAGTGGATTGAATAACAAGGACGTGGACTAAAGTGTGAAATTCTGTCCGCGGCCCTCATCTGAGGAGCTGGTTGTTCTTATTGTTTCTTCAGTGCTTGGTTACTAAGGTTTCAAAGATGATACAAATTGCTAACGTATTCTCCGTTTTCTAATTCTCCACCCCTTTTTCTAAAGGATTTCTTACATTATATACCCTCTTCCAGTTGATCTTGGCCCTCCATTTGTTGATCATGCAGGTCACTACCAGAGTGTTTGTCTCATCAGCCACCTTCCCAAACCTCTTGTGAGTTGCAGCAATTAAGGCAGCACTGTTCAGGGGTCATTTCCTCATTAATGCGGCCAGGACGTTAATTGTGGGCATTTAATGCGGAGGTGACAGTTTCTCCTTGAATTGCTCCTCCACCATGCTCCAATGGCTGACCCATTGTACTTGTCCTTTTTCTTGGGATGCTCTGGGAGGCTGCCGTTGATGGCGTGCCTCTCTTTCCTTCTATGATCTCGGTTGGCCGAGAACAGGATTGTCCTCGGCAATGTCTCCTAGCAATTTGGACTTTCTTCGTTCGTCCTCGGACATTTCTTCCTCTTCGGCGTGGGCCTTGGGCTTGGTATAAAATGGGCTGGGGTTGCCAAATTCTTTGACCTCACAATAGCCCCTCAAAATCCTACTGTCCGAATCCTCGGACGGAGATGAGGATTTTGATGTCCTCGGGCCTTGGTCATGGTTTGTCAAGTCTTGTCCTCCGTCAACGCCAGAGCCTTTTCACCTGTCCAAGGCACGTTCTTGGTGCTTCAGTATACAGAACACGCCCTCATTAAATTATGGGGGCTCTGTGCTCCCCACATTCAACGGTGTGATGGTAATCTAACGGTGGGGATTTCTTTAACTTTATGGGCGAGAAAACCCATACGGTCCTTTTTAATTGGAGGTATAAATACCTATTTGAACCGATTTGCCTCTTTACTTTTACACTCAAGAGTTCTTGCGCACATATCCTAAATTCGGTCAAATCTCCAACCAAACTCGCGTCTCTTTTCAGCATAAAAAGCCTGTCTGAGAAGCTTTTCCTCATTCCTATAAGTTTTCTTCTCCCTCTAATTCGTGTTTTCTCTCTTTCTTTCGTCCTTCCCTGAGTCTTTTAGCCATTCCTAGGGATGGGTAGGTTTAAAAAGTTGGTTGAGTCTGAAGAGGCAATGGAGAAGTTCATCGCCGATTATAGGATACCCCGTAATGTAGGCTTAAGATACTATGAAGAAGAGGAGTGGCATTTTAGGAGGCAAGAGGGTGAAGTAGTGATTCCCATAATCGCCTTCCTAGAAGGTGGTTTGAGAATCCCTATGGGGCCGGTGATGAGGGACTATCTTAGGCATTTCCAGTTAGCTCCCACCCAGTGCACCACCAACGTGTTTAGGATCCTGGGTTGTGTGGACGCGTTAAACGAGAAGATGGGGTTGAGGTTAACCCATCATGACGTAAACTGGTGCTACAACCTCCAACACCTAAGGGGTAAATCCTATTATATGAAGACAAGGGACGATAAGGTTCGGCTTATTCAGTGCCTCCTCGAGTCCAGCAAGGGGTTAAATAAGGACTTTCTCATCGTGTCCGGGGAGTGGCACAGCGGCCTTCATTGTCCGACAGAGGAGGGGGTACTAAGTGGGGTATTCAAAGTAGGAGAGGGTTGATTTTTTTGTGTCATCACAGTCTGCATTGTTCGGTTGCTAATATGAATATGCTTTCTTTTTTGCAGATCCACACGCCTTTGAACGACACCTTCACTTAGTCAATCGGGAGGATTTGGAAACCATCCTTAGGGCGGAGGTCTTTGTGAAAGAAGCTGACAACCAAATCATAGCCGCTCATAAGATCCTCGGGTACGATCCCATCCAGAAGTCATTCTCGGCTCCGAAGTACGTGATCAGAGCCAAAGATCCTCGGTTTCATAAGATCACCGTAGCAGAACACGGGTTCTTGCTTCCTGAAAGATCTCCCATCCCAGAAGGCATTCCGTTGGTAGGCCCTTCTTCGTCCCATCAGGCTGCAGAGGCTGAGGGAGGAAGAGTAGAAAGAGAAGAAGAAGTTGCTGATTTGGGTCCGTCCAAGGACAAATTTGGTGTTTTCGACCAAGTCAATCCATCTGAGGATCCCTCTAGTGACTTGGGCGACCCCAATTTGACCGAAGCAGATCTCCTGTCAGTAGGGATTTCTTTTCAAGCCGAGATGGGTTTCAAGAGAAAACCTCAAACCAACCTGCTCGACCTAATTGAGGGCCAGACGGGGAAGGACGTGCCGGGGAAGCCACAATCCAAGCTTCCTCCTCCTCCGCCCAAGCTTCAGCCTGTTCAGACCAGGTCATCTTCCACCCAGCCGACTTTGCCTCCTTGGCCCGAGCCCGCCGATCCAAAAAGGAAGAGGGCTTCCAAAGGCAAAGAGCCAATGGATGGGGGGAGATCTCACTCCTCTCAGGAGGAAGATGAAGCCCGACGAGCTTCAAAGCAACTAAAAATTGGGCACCAGGGCCAAGAAAAAGAAGTTGCTACACAGTCCAAGCCCCAGGCCTGGCTACCTACCCCAATACTCCATGGGGAGCCTTTGATGGACAATGCCTCCCTTAGGGACTTCCGAGGGGGTGAAGGCACTTATGTGGCTGATGCTCTAGAGAGGTCCCTACTACTCCCCGCCGACATGGCCGAGTTGGGGGATTTGAGGAGGCAAGAGGTCTTCCTCAACCTCAAAAGGTACTTAGGCATGGTAAGACTTCTAACATTTGTGACTTCGTTGATTTTTGTTCTTTGGTTTCCAACTCATCGAGTACTTGTTTCAATTGGCAGGCTATTCAGGCCACTTATAGGTTGGAAGAGGTAGCCAACAACCAGAGCAGGGCCCTAGATCTCGAGCGTGACAAGCACCTGGACACTACGCAGACCCTCAAAAACTTTGAGGCCGATCTCCTGAAGGCAAGGGAGGATCTGAAGGAGATGACGAGGGCCAGAGATAGCGCTGAATTCGGCCTAGTTGGCGCTCAAAAACAGGCTGAGGACCAGACAAGGCGCCTGTTGGAAGCTGAGGATCAGCTGAAGATTGCCAAGGAGCAAATCACTGACATGAAGAAGAAGCTGACCGAGGCAGAAGGGGCTAAAAACGTCGCGGAGTGGGCCAGGGACGAAGCCCTGAGGGCTAAGGAAGAGGCGGAGTTTGCTAGGACTGAGGCTGAGAGCTCCAAGGAGAAAGCTGAGGATGAGGCTTTTAACTTGGGAGTGGCCGAGACCCAGGCCATTCTCAAGGCTCAAGTGCGTGGGGTATGCAGACTCTACTGTTCCCAAGTTTGGAATGAAGCCCTCAAATAAGTTGGGGTTGAGGCTTCATCTGACCTTTGGAAGGTAGAGAATGTATATTACCCCTTCTGCCATCAGAGAGCCAGGCCCTCCTAGCTCTGAGGCTGGTACTTCTCTCGAGGTGGTTGAGGTAGGCCATCCTGACATTGCTCTTGCTTCAACTACTCTTGATGAGCCTGCCAAGGAAGCTGAGCCTTTCGGGGTAACTGAAACAGACAAAGGCCCTAACCAGGAAGCACCCCAAGATGCTGCAAAGCCCTTAGCTGATGCCCAGGCCCCCCATGCCGTGGAGACAGCTCTCCTTGTGTTGCCACTGCAGGCTACTCCCCCAGGTGAAAGCTCCAAGGACCCTGAGGCCGCTTTAGACCAGCCTCCCAAGGGGGGAATGAAGATCAAGTTGAAAAAATAGGCTGCCTCTATTGTGCTTTTGCCTTATGTTTCTTTCTCTTCTCTTTTTTATTTTTTTATTTTTTTTTATAGATATTTGAACTGTTGTAATGGAACACTTGGACTAAATGTATGCAATTCCCTTTTCATGTGTTAATTGTTGCTATGATGGGTTCTGCTATTTATATAACTTGTGCTTTGATTATTAGCTAAACAATCTCAACAGTGTGACTTGTTTTCCATTTTTGAAACAGTAGCCAAAAAATGTAAAGTCCATAATAATAATTTCCACTTAGACTTTGATTAACAATTGAGCCACCTCATTACTACGACTTGCTTTTGCTAAATAGACTATAAAAGGCAATAACCTTATAATATGAATTCCATACCTCATGAATTGGTCATCATAACGAGTAAAAAATGCTAAGCGCGCAACACTTATAAAGATAAACCTTTAAATCCTAAGATCAAATGCCACAGCACAATGTGCAAAGGTACCCATAGGAATGTTCTTAAAATTTGCTGACCTCAAGGAAACGGTTAGCTATTGACTATACAGGGGAGTTAAGTTCAATGTACCTCAAAGTGCCTTAAATGATGCTCATGGGCTTGTGTTTGTTTACATCTTTATCGAATGAGGACAGGGCAAGTGGTCCGAGATGCCAGGCTCCACTTTGGCTGTATTTGTAACTCAAATGAACGCTCGAGCTCGTTAATTTCCTCAAAGGTTGTGGTCCGAGGAGTCACACAACACCTAGAATCTGTTTAACGCTCAGGCTTTTGTTGAAAATAGTTAGTTTCTCCATAGGCTTGAGTCCGGGGACCATGCAAGACCTTGGTTCTGTCTAACACTTAGATTCTTCTTGAAGTAACTAGTTTCCTCATAGGTTTGAGTCCGAGGACTATGCAAGACCTTGGTTCTGTCTAGTACTTAGATTTTCTTGAAGTAACTAGTTTCCCTATAGGTTTGAGTCCGAGGACCATGCAAGACCTTAGTTCTGTCTAGTACTTAGATTTTTCTTAAAATAACTAGTTTCCCCATAGGTTTGAGTCCGAGGACCATGCAAGACCTTGGTTCTGTCTAGTACTTAGATTTTTCTTAAAGTAACTAGTTTCCTCATAGGTTTGAGTCTGAGGACCATGCAAGACCTTGGTTCTGTCTAGTACTTAGATTTTTCTTGAAGTAACTAGTTTCCCCATAAGTTTGAGTCTGAGGACCATGCAAGACCTTGGTTCTGTCTAGTACTTAGATTGTTACCAAAATACAAGACATATAATCATAATAGACTTAAAATTTGAATTAGAGAAATGCTTTTATTAATAATAATACCTTCTCAGGTTATTTACATTCCACGGACGAGGTATAGCTTTTCCATCTAAGTCTTCTAAGTAGTATGCACCTATCCCTGCTACTGAAGTAATTCGGTATGGTCCTTCCCAATTGGGTCCCAGCTTTCCAAAGGATGGGTTCTTGGCAGCGCCCACAACTTTCCTCAACACTAAGTCCCTTGGTGCTAGTGGTCTCAGCTTCACATTGACATCATATTCCTGCTTGAGTTTCTGGTGGTAATAGGCCAACTGGATCACTGCCTTTTCTCTTCGTTCATCGATCAGATCTAGGCTCTTCCCCAATAGTTCATCATTACTGCTTAGGGTGAAAGAGCTCGTCCTCAGCGTTGGGAAATTTGCCTCTAGAGGGATAACAGCCTCGGCCCCATAGGTCATGGCAAAAGGTGTCTCCCCTGTTGACAACCGTGGTGTAGTCCGGTAAGTCCATAAGACGTGTGGCAGCTCTTCTACCCATCTTCCCTTGGCATCATCCAGTCTCTTCTTAAGTCCATTGACTATGACCTTGTTGACAGTTTCGGCTTGTCCATTTCCCTGAGGATAAGCTGGAGTTGAGTACCTGTTTGTGATCCCCAATTCGTAACAGTACCTTTTGAAGGCTTTGCTGTCAAATTGGAGTCCATTATCTGAAATGAGCGTATGAGGGACCCCGAATCGTGTAACAATGTTTCTCTAGATGAATTTCTTAGCATCCACATCTCTAATGTTGGCCAATGGCTCAGCTTCGACCCATTTGGTGAAATAATCTGTGTCGACCAACAGATATCTCTTATTTCCTTTTGCCTTGGGGAAAGGGCCTACAATACCCAGGCCCCATTGGGCAAACGGCCATGGGCTGGACAAAGGGTTGAAGACCCCTCCTAGCTAATGAATATTTAGGGCAAACCTTTGGCACTGGTCACATTTCTTAACATATTCTAGGGTTTCCTTTTGCATCCCTGGCCACCAATATCCCTGGGTAATGGCTCGGTGCAACAAAGATCTTTCTCCTGTGTGACTCTCACAGATCCCTTTGTACAACTCTTCAAGCAGTAATTCTGATGCTTCGAGGTGAATGCACAGTAAATATGGCCCAAAATAGGAGCGCTTATACAATTTGTGGTCCTCTGACAACCAGAACCAAGGAGCGTTTCTTTGTATTTTCTCAGCCTCTGACTTCTCCTCGGGCAGAATATCATCTTTGAGGAATCTCACTATAGGATCCATCCAGCTAGGACCCACTCTAACTTGGTGGACATGAACCATACCTTCTGCGACCTCATTTGCCCTATCCAGATGCTCGACAAGAATAATCCGAGGCAGACCCCCTGCCGAGGAAGTAGCAAACATGGCCAATGAATTAGCATGGGTGTTTCCACTTCTAGAAACGTGTGACAAGCTGAAAAGATCGAAGTCTAACTGCAAGCGTTTGACCTGGCTTAAGTACTCTTGCATCCTCGCATCTCTGGCTTCCAACTCTCCCTTTACCTAGCCCACTACCAATCTCGAGTCCGAGAACATCTCTACTGCTTTTCCTTCCATTTTCTGCACCATGGTCATTCCTTGTAACAAGACCTCATACTCGGTTTCGTTATTTGTGGTCGAGAACCCAAGTCTCAGGGATTTCTCTATGATGGTCTTCTTAGGAGATACTAGGACTAGCCCCACTCCGGACCCCTTTTGATTCGCCGCGCCATCAACGTACACCTTCCAACATGGGGGTCCTGGCATAGAGATTACCCCAACAGATTTTCCATCCATGTTTCGCCCCTCTGCTACTATTTCTACTGGTGTTTCAGTAAATTCGGCCACCAAGTTAGCCAGGACCTGGCCCTTTATAGAGGTCCAAGGCATGTACTTGATGTCAAAAGCCACCAGAATTGTGTTCCATATGGCAATCCTTCCAATGTAATCAACAGTCTGAAGTACAGACTTCAGGGGCAGTTAAGTTAGAACAACCACTGTGTGGGCTTGGAAATAATGGGGAAGTTTTCGCGTAGCATGGACCACAGCTAGTATGGCTTTCTCCAAGGGTAAGTATCTTACCTCAGCTTCATGTAGTGACTTGCTCACGAAATAGACTGGCTTTTGAAGGCCATTGTCATCCCGTATTAGCACCAAGCTCACAGCATGAGGGGCCACAACAATATATGCGTATAGGACCTCATCGGCCTCAGGACTGGACATGATAGGTGGTTGGGATAGGTACTCCTTGAGTTGCTGAAGGCCACAATACAGTCCTCGGACCACTCAAATTCTTTCCACTTGTTGATCAAGAGATAGAATGGTCTGCATCTATCCGCTGACCTAGAAATGAATCGGTTCAAGGCTGCGATCATTCCAGTGAGCTTTTGGACCTCCTTGGCGTTTTGCGGTGGTCTTAAATTATTAATAGCCTTGATCTGGTCAAGGTTAACCTCAATTCCCCTATGAGTAACCATGTAGCCTAAAAACTTGCCTGATCCCACGCCAAATGAGCATTTGGAAGCATTTAGGCGCAGCTTGTGCTTCTTTAAGACATCAAAGGTGCTGCCAAGGTCTCCTAAATGCTTGGACACCACTTTACTCTTCACCACCATATCATTGACATAGATTTCGATGTTCTTGCCCAACTACAGCTCGAACATCTTGGTCATCATCCTTTGATAAGTGGACCCTGCGTTCTTCAGACCGACCGACATTACCTTGTAGTGGTAGTTCCCAGTAGGTGTCACGAAGGCTGTCTTCTCCCGATCCTCTAGGGCTAGTGGTATTTGATGATAGCCTTGAAATGCATCTAAGAAGCTCATCCGAGGATGGCCCGCAGTTGCATACACCAGCTGGTCTATCCGAGGCATGGGGAACGGGTCTTTTGGGCATGCCTTATTTAGGTCCGTGAAGTCTACACAAACCCGCCATTTTCTACATTTCTTCTTGACCACCACGGTGTTGGCCAACCATTCGGGGTAAAAAATCTCTTTGATAGCCCCTGCACGCTTAAGTTTCTTCACCTTGTCTCTAATCGCATCAGCATACTCTCTTGATGGACGCTGAGGTGGCTGCTTCTTAGGAGTGATGGATGGGTTGACATTGAGATGGTGACAGATGAAGGCTGGATCAATCCCTGGAGCATCACAGGCATCCCATGAAAATACATCAATATTTCTTTTGAGAAACTCAACCAACTCCTCATTCTCCTGAAGAGGCAGCTGAGCCTTGACCTGAAAGATCTTCTTTGGGTCACCACAAATGACCACCTTCTCTAGATCTTCACATTTTGCCTCCTCGGCAGCTGTATCAGGAGGCGACACCGGGGCCTTTGATTGCTATAAGTTCCTTTAAACTGAGGCCGAGGACTCCGCATCGAGCCGATGTGAAATGGCAGCCACCATACACTGCCTTGCCGTGGATTGGCAACCACGAATTTTGAGAACCTGGTCCTCTGACGGGAATTTCACCTTCTAATGTAAGGAGGAGACAACAGCCCCCAAGGTATGGAGCTAGGGTCTACCGACAATGGCTGTATATGGAGAGTAGGTGTCCACCACGTTGAAGTTCACCTCCACTATAAGCTTCCCGTCGAAGCTCATTAAATGAAAGCTATAGGGCATCAAATCTTCTGGTTTTAACCTCAGCCCCTTGTAGAGGTCGGGGTACATAACCTCGGCCCCACTGCCATCATCTACCATTACTTTTTTCACATCACAGTCCCCGATTCTGAGAGTGATCACTAGTGCATCGTCATAGGGCTAGGTGGTTCCAATCTTATCTTCTTCTAAAAAACTCAGGATCGGGTGAAAATTCTTTCTGGTCCTCTTCGGCTCTAGTTGGGACTCCTCGGCAAGTAGCTGAGCCACAGATAACACTCGTGAAGGGCGTGAGCCTGTTCTTCCTAGCGCGGCCAAGATTACATTGATCGTCCTTACAGGTGGCCCTAGGGCAGTATCTCTCTAGGGCTCCTGATGGGTCTAGCCCTGATGATCGCTAGAATGATGAAGAAGGTGCTTCAGCTTTCCTTCTCGGACTAGCTGGTCCAGATAGTTCCAGAGGTTCCTACAATTCTCCATGGTATGTTCATGGTCCTGGTGGTATTGGCAATAAAAGTTCTAATTACACCTCGTGGATTCTCCCGCCATCTTATTCGGCCACTTAAAGTATAGCTCGTTCTTGATTTTCTCCAATACCCAATGTACTGGTTCTCGGAATACAGCATTGACAGTTTGTGTGTTGGTTGTTCCGGGTTGTCCTACGAAATCTCTCCTCGGGCGGTTGCTATTATATCGGTCCGACCTGAAATCCTTCCTTTCCTGAGGGATAACCTTCTCTTTTCCTTTGCCTTGCAGCTAGTCTTCCTCTACTCGTTTATACTTATCGATCCGATCCATCAGTTGGCGCACATTGGTGGCAGGCTTGCCAGTCAGAGACTTCCTCAAGCCGTGCTCGACTGGGAGACTGTTTTTGAAGGTGCTGATGGCGACATCATCAAAATTGCCGTCCATTTCATTATACATCTCCCAATATCTGTCCGAGTAGGCCTTTAGAGTTTCTCTATCATGCATGGATAAAGACAATAACGCGCTCAAGGGCTGAGGAGCTCTGCTGTTTGTAACGAAACAGGAGCCGAAGGCTTGGGTTAGCTGCCTATACGAATCTATGGAATTCATCTTTAAGCCATTGAACCACCTCATCGCCACTAGTCCCAAGCTGGATGGGAAAACCTTGCACATCAGCGCCTCGTTTTTAGAATGGACAGCCATCATTTGGCTAAACTGGCTCACATGCTCCACGGGATCTGTTTTGCCGTTATAAATGGTAAAGGTTGGCTGTTGGAATCGCCGAGGAAGTGTAGCCCCTTCTATGTGGCGTGTGAAAGGTGACTTGGAGAGTTGATCCAGTGCCCTGCTCATGGCATCGTTTCCCAAGCCCCTAGAAGATGGGCTTTTACGTTTACGCCTACGGTAGTACTCTTCTTCGTGAGAGAAAGTCTCTCTTGGAGGGGTTCACGATCTTTGTCTGTAGTCATCATCGCCTTCATCACTAGAGGGCATGTCAGGGCTAGAATGAAACCGCCTTTGTTGTGTATGGCGCAGCTTTCTCTTTAAATCTTCTATCTCTCGTTGCATGGCCTGATTATCATTCTGTCTTTGGAATACGTGGCTCCTAACTTCTTCTTGTTGCATGGGCCGGTTGTTATTTTGTCTCTGGAGCACGTGACTCCTCACACGAGAGTGGCTTCTGCCGGTTTGAGTGGTGTGCACACTTCCCTCTCGAAACCTTCCGTTCTCTTCATTTCGATCACGCTTAGGGTTGGGAAAGTTACCCTGTTGTTGGGATCTAGCTGGTTCAGGCTGATGGGAGCCTACTTGATGAGGGCCTGATCTTGCCATGCTTAATTGTTGCCCTTACTAACACACAAGTTCTTCCCACAGACGGCGCCAATTGTAGGGTCTGGGTTTGAGCACTTCTACTATTAGATGAGTGAACTCAGACCCAATTAGCCCAATACAATAAATTTATAGAGAATGAGTTTAAGAACTAGGCCTTAGTGAGGGATACAACAGCTAGACATGGTTATGAGTGGATTGAATAACAAGGACGTGGACTAAAGTGTGAAATTCTGTCCTCGGCCCCCATCTGAGGCGCTGGTTGTTCTTATTGTTTCTTCAGTGCTTGGTTACTAAGGTTTCAAAGATGATACAAATTGCTAACGTATTCTCTGTTTTCTAATTCTCCACCCTTTTTTCTGAAGGATTTCTTACATTATATACCCCTTTCCAGTTGATCTTGGCCCTCCATTTGTTGATCATGCAGGTCACTACCAGAGTGTTTGTCCTATTAGCCACCTTCCCAAACCTCCTGTGAGTTGCAGCAACCAAGACAGTATTGTTCAGGGGTCATTTCCTCATTAATGCGGCCAAGACGTTAGTTGTGGGTATTTAATGTGGAGGTGACAGTTTCTCCTTGAATTGCTCATCCACCATGCTCCCATGGCTGACCCATTGTACTTGTCCTTTTTCTTGGGATGTTTTGGGAGGCTGCCTTTGATGGCGTGCCGCTCTTCTCTTTTATGATCTCGGTTGGCCGAGAACAGGATTGTCCTCGACAATGTCTCCTGGCAATTTGGACTTTCTTCGTTCGTCCTCGGACATTTCTTCCTCCTCGGCGTGAGCCTTGGGCTTGGTATAAAATGGGTCGAGGTTGCCAAATTCTTTGACCCCACAGTTAATATTAAATAAATTTATTTAATTGATATTTAAATATAAAATATTTCATTTAATAAATTTATCATTTTAAGTCTCAAATTATATCAAGTTGATTTAAATCTCATATACTACAAATGTTAGGCGTTTTTGTAGTTGTACTCTAGTTAAATAATGTATTATAGGGCAAAACTTAGGTACAATATTTTAGGTGCAATACTTTAGGTTTCCTTTTTAAAACTCTGACATGTGTCTCATTAACATTTTCACGATGTTGACACCCCATTTTGCAACTAGCATTTAACCTTACATAGAGGGTAAAATTGTACTTTCACCTTGAAAATATGCATCTTGACTTTAGTCATTAGATCCTTAGTCTCATTTCACCAAAATGATCTTGATGTTGTAACGATCAAATCGACTGGTCATAAGCTCTAATCGGACCACTAGATTGAAAGTTATCATTAAATCAAGTTTTAATGGCTGAGATGCACTATCACAAATTGAGTCCGACTATATGTGATTATGAACAATTGATTTCAATTGGTTATAAGTGTAATCAATTAGAGATCAATGATGTGTCATAATTTGATTGGTTAGGACTACATTTTATGGTGAGGTTGCATACATCTAATTAATTAGATAGTTAAACATTAATTATTCAATGAGTAATTTGTGCCATTATCTTTTAATTAGAGTAAATTTGGAACTAATTAAGTCTGAAATGGGAGTGATTGGAGCCATTTAATGTTAATTGGGAGCTAATTTGGGACCTATTAATGTTAATTATGCTGAAACCATTTTCTAACAAATGACCTATGCTCACTATTTCATCAATATCTCTCAGAATATTTTGAATCTGTGAATGAGGTTAATTTTCCCAGAAACTAGACATCCAGGGTTTCAATTTGAGTACAAGAATGAGACAATTCCAATCAGAATTGAGTCAGATGTGATTTTTCAAAGTTGGCTCTACAAGCTGTTACAGCAGCTACGGGAAAACCGAATTTTGGCTTGCTCCCCACTCCCACCAATCTCTCCATTTAATGCACCAGATTTTCCCCAAGGCTAAAATGAGGTCTAGGTTCATAATCCTTGTCAACCCTCATTAAATGGCCTTCCATTCATATTCCATTCACTACTACTATATAAACCCTCCATCTCCTTCATTCTAGGACACACCAAAAACCCCCTCTCTTCTCCCATCTTGAGTTCTAGTGAAGTAGAGTAGTCTTGTCATATTTTGGTCTTCTTGAGACTCAAGGTATTGAGTGAGACTCACTCTCCCTCTCCTAGTTCTTCTTTTCTTCACCCTTAGGACCTCCACCAAGAGTCTCCTCCTCCCCCGTATGGATCTTGCATGAAGCTATAATCCCCTTCCCTAACTTGTTTATTGTGTTGTCATGATGAGAATTTAGGATTAAAGCATGATAGTGATTATTTAAGTTCTCTTGAATATGTTTGAATGTTCTTAAATGTTCTTATGTGTTCTTTACATGTTCTTGGTTGTTCATCACATGTTCATGCATAAACATTAGTTTTGATCTTAAATCCACATCAAAAAAATGAAAAACATGTTTGTTTCATAATTCTTTCAAGTCCTTGAATCTAGGATATCACAATCCACACACATTCACTAGAATCATCATGGTTATGCCATGGTGGTTCATAGGGACAAACTGTACCGTTCGAACCAACGCGGCGTTCCTGGCGTCACAAGTTGGGAGGTACGACGTCCTAGCTTGTGGGAACCTTTAACCTACCTTCCACCCATGTTGTAATGACCCATAGAACCTACCTTTAGGTCGGTCCATGTAAATTGCATTTCATTATGCATTTGTTTGGCCGTTGTTTGAACCATGATGACTCAAGTCCAACGCTTGATCCCATCATAATTGTTTGAACCTTGTATGCTATGAATGAGCTCAAGCCCAAAGGCTTGTGATTGAACTCTACGTGGTATGGAAACCGAAAATTGTTTCTTGAATACTTGAGCCGATCAAAGGTGTATAGACATGGTCAACATCAAAGGCCAAAAGCTCACAAGATGCATGCCTTCCAAGTGTAAGCCCAAGCCATTTCAAGTAAATACCAAAAGATCATAATCAAGGTTCAAGCCTTCCAAGTGCAAGCCCAAGCCATTTTATCATAATGAAGGTTCAACTATACCAAGTCTCAAGCATCCTAAATGGACCAAGAAGAAGCAAGCGGCCCAGCTTTGCCTCACTCCACATTTGGTTTGCAACATGATAGTTAAGCTTAAAGTTTATTTGTTTATTCCATGTTTCTATGTTTCTTTGAATTCAAAATTTTCATGTAACATTTAATGAGCTTTGTTCATGTATATATTAAGACAAATAAAACCAAAAAAAAAAAAAAAAAAATTCCAAGATTTCCAAATCTTTCCCAAAAAAAGGAAAAAAGTCTTTAGACTAGGGGCATTGAGCCCTTAAGTCATTTAAAAAAAAAAATTCTTTGAACTAGAGGCATTGGACTTCCTAGTGATTTTTTCAAAAAGACCAATTTTTTTCTTTCAAAGATTTCAAGATTCTTTAAAGTCCTTTTTTCAAAAAGGTACATGGGGATCCCTTGGACAAAACTTTTTCTAAATTAAGATGTTTAAAGGCTTGAACAATCAACTTGTACTGAGAAAGGATTGATTTCATTTGATCCGTGTAAACACTTTTGCTAAATTACTTTGAATAAAAGAAGAAATGGTCTTAAAAGGCAATCAAAAAGAATCCATCCGTCAAAAAATCCCAAGAATCCATGCACTCGAACCAATTTCAAAGATCTTTTGTTTACATTAGAGCATTCATACTTTTTCTTTCAAGATAAATTTATTAAAAGAGCTTAAGTCACTGTGCTTACAAGCAAGCATTACTAGGGATAGGAGGCCATCTTTGGTTAAACAAGATTATTCCCTAATACCTAGAATGATCATTATCCATTGCTAGCCCATTTGAGCCTTTAAACACTTAGCCTCTTTTTCGCATGAACCCACTAAAATCTAAACCTAGGGTGGAAAAAATCAAAGTATGCATGCTTTAATCTCATGTTGAGGAGGAGTCAACCTTGTAACTTTGAAGCTAATTGATAAATCTCTCCTAGAAGACATGAAAGACAAGTGGATAATTCATTAGGCTAAAGAAAAGAGATCATCAAAGAAAAATGAGCTTTCACTCAATCAAGGAAAGAGAAATGAAATTCCATCAATGTGAAAAAAAAAAAGTGTGCATCAAGTTTGAAGAGCCTAAAATTCATCATGCCAAGAGGAATACAAGATTCATCTGAAAGAGATTTCATCAAAAAAGGAAAGATTCATCAAGCACAGAAAGGTGCAAGTGCATCGAGGCAAGAAAGGAGTCTAGAAAGTGCATCAAAATGACCAAAAATCATTAATCTGAGAAAAACAAGGAGGGAAAAATGTCCCCAAAAGTTCATTCAATCAAGAGATGAAAGAGAAAAAAAAAAGGAAGCCCGCTAGGCTGAAAACCCAAAAGGGCGGTCTAGGCAAAAGTTAGGGCCAAAGAAATGAAGAAGAAGAAAAGAAAATTTTGGAAAATCCTACCAAGTTGGAAACTTGAAGATGCAACCTAAAAAGAGAAGAATTTTACAAGATGAAAGTCTAGAGGTATGATTCAAGAGGAATGAGTATAAAAACGATTGTTGATACAAGTGACCAATGAAGACTAGTGAGAAGATGACAAAGAAGAAATGGTAAAACTCCTCCAATACTTGATTTTTGAGTAATGCATACTTGGGGGAAACATCATAGGGAATTTTGAGCCTTTTATATCTTTCATTTCATAACCCAAACCCGGCCTAAATTACAACCCATGAGTAAAGACCTCCTTGAAGTGTTGCTAGTTGTAGGCACATCTTAAGCTCTAATATTATTTTCTCTTGAATTAAAAAGGAAAAATGCTTAAAATTGTCAAACCCCACAGGATGATATGTCCGAGGACAAAATTTCTCAAATTCTCAAATCCTCAAAATGACTCAAAAGAACTTCCAAACCTGGAGTACTCTCTTTGTTTGCACCCAACAATGTGATTCATAAATATTATCACCTTTCATTTCTTGATTGCCTTTGGAGACTCAATTTGACGATGTTCAAAAGGATGTAGCAAATTTGATTATATGAGTTTAATGATCTTGATCCTTCCTAATCAAAGAGATTTGTTTGGTTCTTAAACACTATGATTTTCTAAAATGGTTGTTCGAAGGATCACCTCTTGTTCATAAATAAAAAAAGAAAAAAAAATCGTTCTTTTTCAAAATCCAGTTCTCTTGAACTACGTCTTGACCTGATCCTCTATGAGAGAGGTACGTAGGTAGCCTTGTAGAGGCCCGGTCCCAATCACCCAAACAACCTTGGAGAACAAAGTCAAAAAAATGTGACAAAATTGTTTGGGTGCATGTTAGGTTAAGCCCATTTGTTTGCATTAAGCATGTTTAAACTTGGAGCATTGGCCTATTTATATTGTTTGCAAGTTTTCACGATAATTGGTTTCTAACAAGCTTGAGAAAGAAAGCCTTTTCATAGGAACCAAGGATGGTGAACCATGATCTTCTTTCATGTTCCCCAATGGTCACAACATCAAATGAATTCAGCTTTAAACTAAGCATGGAATATGCCCCAAACTGGGGGCATTGGGTAAGCACTTCCAATTCATTTCAATGAATAAATCCATTGCTAATTGAGATTATCTTTTTGCAAGAATTAAGCAAGGACTTATCTAGCAATCCGAATCAACTTCCAGCCGAAGTTATTCTCATTCAAAGGATAGGTTTTTCAAAAAAAAAAAAAAATCATCATCATCATGAATAAATCTTCATCACTTTTTCTCCATCTTCATCTTCATCTTCTTCACTTTTTGACAATGAACAAATCTTCATATTTCAAAAAAAAAAAAAAAAAGGACAAAAGACAAAATTTTCAAAAAAAAAAAAAAAAAAGAGAATTTTCAAAAAGCCTTGGGACTAGGGGCTCATGCTTCCTAGGTTGCTTTCAAAAAAAAGAAAAGAAAAGAAAAAATTTTCAAAAAGCCTTGGGACTATGGGCATTGGGTTCCTAGGTTGCTTTCATAAAAGAAAAAGAAAAAAAAATTCATCAAATCAAAATTTTCAATTCCTTCAAAAAATTCAAGATTTCCAAATTTTTCAAAAAAAAAAAAAAAAAAATTCAAAATCCCAAAAAAAAAAAAATCTTCATTAAATTCTTCTTCAAGAATAGAAAGCTATGACCTTCTTCCATATTCTCCAATGGTGCAACATCAAGTCAACTGTCTACCCTTAGCATTCATCGAAGCATGGAATATGTCCTAAACTAGGGGCATTCGCCATGTATGCCGAATTCTTTTCAATGAATGACTCTGTTACTAATTTAAAATATTTATTTTGCAGGTACTAGGGTAAAAGGCCCACACACATCGGCATGAGCCAAAAGATCCAAAAATCCTAGGTCTCTGAAAACATGAGCCAGGATCCAGAACCTTTGGTCCTCTGAAAACATGAGCCAAAGCCCCAAAAACCCTTGGTCCTCTGAAAACATGAGCCAAGATCCAAAAATCCTAGGTCTCTGAAAACATGAGCCAGGATCCAGAACCTTTGGTCCTCTGAAAACATGAGCCAAAGCCCCAAAAACCCTTGGTCCTCTGAAAACATGAGCCAAGATCCAAAAATCCTAGTTCTCTGAAAACATGAATCAGGATCCAGAACCTTTGGTCCTCTGAAAACATGAGCCAAAGCCCCAAAAACCCTTGGTCCTCTGAAAACATGAGCCAAGATCCAAAAATCCTAGGTCTCTGAAAACATGAGCCAGGATCCAGAACCTTTGGTCCTCTGAAAACATGAGCCAAGATCCAAAAATCCTAGGTCTCTGAAAACATGAACCAGGATCTAGAACCTTTAGTCCTCTTAAAACATGAGCCAAAGCCCCAAAAACCCTTGGTCCTCTGAAAACATGAGCCAAGATCCAAAAATCCTAGGTCTCTGAGAACATGAACCAGGATCTAGAACCTTTGGTCCTCTGAAAACATGAGCCAAAGCCCCAAAAACCCTTGGTCCTCTGAAAACATGAGCCAAGATCCAAAAATCCTAGGTCTCTGAAAACATGAGCCAGGATCCAGAACCTTTGGTCCTCTGAAAACATGAGTCAAAGCCCTTGGTCCTCTGAAAACATGAGCCAAGATCCAAAAATCCTAAAACATGAGCCAAGATCCAAAAATCCTAGGTCTCTGAAAACATGAGCCAGGATCTAGAACCTTTGGTCCTCTGAAAACATGAGCCAAAGCCCAAAAAACCCTTGGTCCTCTGAAAACATGAGCCAAGATTCAAAAATCCTAGGTCTCTGAAAACATGAGCCAGGATCCAGAACCTTTGGTCCTCTGAAAACATGAGCCAAAGCCCCAAAAACCCTTGGTTTTCTGAAAACATGACCCAAGATCCTAGGTCCTCTGAAAACATGAGCCAGGATCCTTGGTCCTCCATTTTTCTTCTTGACCTCAGGTAAGCATGTTTTGTACTCATTCAAAAAAAATAAAGAAAAAAAATTTGCATGCATGAACTACATTTGGACCTGATCCTCCTGCCAAGAGGTACGTAGGCAATCTTCCTCGAGATTCGGTCACATTTTGATCCGCAACATGACCGTTTACATTTTTATCTACATACATCATACATTCACCACGGTTAAATACTGATTGCAAAGTTAGGTGTCTCTTTCATACATTGACATTCGCTTTACAAGCTCTGCCAATGAGGGGCATTCTGTTGACACCCCATTTTGCAACCAGCATTTAACCTCACATAGAGGGTAAAATTGTACTTTCACCTTGAAAATATGCATCTTGACTTTAGTCATTAGATCCTTAGTCTCATTTCCCCAAAATGATTTTGATGTTGTAACGATCAAATCGACTGGTCATAAGCTCTAATCGGACTACCAGATTGAAAGTTATCATTAAATCAAGTTTTAATGGCTGAGATGCACTATCACAAATTGAGTCCGACTATATGTGATTATGAACAATTGATTTCAATTGGTTATAAGTGTAATCAATTGGAGATCAATGATGTGTCATAATTTGATTGGTTAGGACTACATTTTATGGTGAGGTTGCATACATCTAATTAATTAGATAGTTAAATATTAATTATTCAATGAGTAATTTGTGCAATTATCTTTTAATTAGAGTAAATTTGGAACCAATTAAGTCTGAAATGGGAGTGATTGGAGCCATTTAATGTTAATTGGGAGCTAATTTGGGACCTATTAATGTTAATTATGCTGAAACCATTTTCTAACAAATGACCTCTGCTCACCATTTCATCAATATCTCTCAGAATATTTTGAATCTGTGAATGAGGTTAATTTTCCCAGAAACTAGACATCCAGGGCTTCAATTTGAGTACAAGAATGAGACAATTCCAATCAGAATTGAGTCAGATATGATTTTTCGAAATTGGCTCTACAAGCTGTTACAGCAGCTACGGAAAAACCGAATTTTGGCTTGCTCCCCACTCCCACCAATCTCTCCATTTAATGCACCAGATTTTCCCCAAGGCTAAAATGAGGTCTAGGTTCATAATCCTTGTCAACCCTTATTAAATTGTCTTCCATTCATATTCCCTTCACTACTACTATATAAACCCTCCCTTTCCTTCATTCCAAGACACACCAAAAACCCCATCTCTTCTCCCCTCTTGAGTTCTAGTGAAGTAGAGTAGTCTTGTCATATCTTGGTCTTCCTGAGACTCAAGGTATTGAGTGAGACTCACTCTCCCTCTCCTAGTTCTTCTTTTCTTCACCCTTAGGAATTCCACCAAGAGTCTCCTCCTCCACCGTATGGATCTTGCATGAAGCTATAATCCCTTTCCCTAACTTGTTTATTGTGTTGTCATGATGAGAATTTAGGATTAAAGCATGATAGTGATTATTTAAGTTCTCTTGAATATGTTTGAATGTTCTTAAATGTTCTTATGTGTTCTTTACATGTTCTTGGTTGTTCATCACATGTTCATGTATAAACACTAGTTTTGATCTTAAATCCACATCAAAAAAATGAAAAATATGTTTGTTTCATAATTCTTTCAAGTCCTTGAATCTAGGATATCACAATCCACACACATTCACTAAAATTTATTTTTCAATCCAAATGAAGTGCTTAATAAATTGAATTAGGGTTTATCACATGCACACACTTTAAATTCAACATGCAAATTGATTGATAACATATTGGATGATGTGATATGAATGTTGGCCACTATAGTCTAGAAGACCGGTTTCACCGGGCAAGGTGGGTGCCTAACACCTTCCCACCTTGTAACATAGCCTCCGAACTTAGATCAAGGGTTAGTAGATCAAATGCTTATCCTTGTAATTTTCAATTTTTAGATTGTAACTAGGAAGTAAAGCCATGTACTTTATCTTAGATTGTATCTAGAACCAAAGCCATGTAATCTCCTATGTTCAATGTAAATTCAATTTCAAATTAATAAAATGATGAATTTTTCAATTATGGTTTTCTTATTTATTCCAACAATTAAATAAGTGGCGACTCCATTGTAAAACTCTTAATCTAAAGGGGAAAATATAACTAGTCGAACCTCCATTTTGAGAGGCAATAACACGACTCCACCCATTCACGTGGGTTTGGCCCAACACCCTATAAAAAGGGGGCCGGAGGCGCGGTCTCTCACACACGGCTAACGGCGTTAGAGACCAACTATCTCCAATTTGAAAATTCATCTGCAGCACAAACCAATTTGCACAGGACCCAGCATAAACCCAGTGAATTATTGAAACCCAAACATAGACGGTAGACCCATTAAATTATTGAAAGAAAATTTAGCATAGAAAAGATAGATCAAAGAGACATATTACAAGATCTAAGAGGGTTAGGGAGAAAGAATGAAGTGGAGATAGATCAAGATGAGAGAATGAAAGAGCAACTGATTTGCCATGGTTAGCTCCCTCAAGCTTCTCTTAGCCCAGACCCAAAATAGAACAAATCGGTGAATAATAAAAAGGAGGAGAAAAAAACATGAAAATAGTAAGATTAAACTAAGACCCATAATGCATTATTGAAAAAAGTTGAAAACTTTAATGGGTAGAGAGTACAAACTGAAGCTTCGCGGTGGATTTCTTCATAGGGTATGGGACAGGGAAGGTTAAAGAAATCAACTTTCTCTTCCTTTGTGGGCTTTGGATCCTCCTTATGCATGTGGGCTTTGGATCTTCCTTTCTCTGAATCTAGTGCTGCCATTGCTCAGTTGTGGTGATTTGGTTTGCAGAGAGAAGAGCTTGAGAAGCCGTCCATGGTGGGCTGAAAGACCTTTGGCATTCTGCGTTTCTTTGATTTTAGGGGAATAGAGTTTTATTTTATTTTATTTCATTTTTTTTGTGATTAACATCGTTGGCCATGAAAATGTTAATGAGACAGGAATTTTATCTAAGTTTTGCCCATGTATTATAAACCCGGTTTAAAACACTAATATTACTATTTTTGTGGGTGTTCTAATAAGTATTACTGTTAACTTAAAAAAAATAAAAATAAAAGGCTCTTATAAGACTGATATTTTACCGAGAGATTGGTTTGTAAGGCTGTGTTTGGTTCATGTAAAATATTTTCCGGAAATGCTATTTTCGGGAAAGGAAAATGTATTCAGGCTGTTTGGTTGCATTTCAAAAAATATTTTGAAAAATATTTTCTGGTGTTTGGTTGTATTCTTGAAAATACTATAGAAAACACATTTTCTCAGCTTCCAAACAAATATATAATATCATTTCTCAGTCCACAAACACAAAAGAAACAAAACCCAAAGAAAAAAAATCATCAAATCCGGTCAAAAGGCGAAGGCGTGTGGGTCGGCACGGTGCTACGATCTTTGCTTGAGGCAAAGGCGTGTGGGTTCAAAGGCGAAGGTGCTTGACGCGACTGGGTTCGATCTTTGCTTGATTGGCGCAGTGCGATCGGCGCGGTGCTGCGATCGATGAGACCAGTGCGATCTGGTGCGATCGGCGCAGTGCTGCGATCGACGACGAGACAATCTCGGCGGGACGATCTCGCCGACGCGGTCTCGCTGGCTTGTCTGAGGGTTGGGGCGCGATCTCCACTCCCTCTTCTTGCTCTTTCTCTCTCTTTCTTTGGGTGTCTGTGATCTGAAAATGATTTGAAGTGAAAATGTGAACGAAAATGATTTTACGGGTGTTTTGGATTATTTTACGGTCAAAGGGGAAAAGTATTTCAATTGACTGAATTTACTGGTTCAACCAAATACTCAAGTTTTATGGAAAAACATTTCTAGAAGTAATTTGAAGCCAAAACAAATAAAGCCTAAATGTAAAAAATAAAACTCCAAAAACAAACTAAAAGTAAACAGAAAAGGCCAAAAACCACCAACAACATCAATAAAAAAAACACAATAAAGGAAGATTACGTGGCACAACGACCACCATTTTGGGAACTAAGAAGTCAGCACCACATTGGTAATAGTAATAAGGTGGTATTTACCAAACGAGCCTGATCTGCTAAAGTTTGCTGTTTGCCCATTAGTTTGGTTCTTTGTTTTCAGAAGTCTCTCTCTCTCTTGCTCTCTCTACAAACGGTACGTTTTATGATGATCATTGTTGTGACTCTGATTAAAAATGCTTGTGTGTTACTTTTCATTTGGTTGCTGAGAAAACCGAGGTAAATGATAACAAGAGAAAAGAATGTCTGTGAAATCTAAATCTTATTTGTTTATGGTTTTTTGGCTTTACCTCAAAAAGCAAAACCCATCTTTTGATTATGTCAATTTAACTCTCTTTTTATGGCTCGTGCAAGTTCCAGCTTTTTGTTTCCTTACAAAATTAGAGAAAAAAGAAAATGAAAATTTTTATTTCTACAATTTCTAACTTTTGCTTTCCTTACATTTCCTCTGCAACCAAATGGGGCATTTGGGTTATTAATAATGTGGTTGCTTTGTGAATTTCATGAATGTTTGTTTAATATTTATTTTAGATTGTTAATGGGTATAACTTTGTTATTTTGGGTTTCATGTCAAATTGCAGGAAGAAGAAATGGGAATGAGAAAGATCATTTTTTTTATAGTTAATATTGATGAGATTGTATACCCTTTTGACTATTTTGGATAATGCAGCGATAGAATAAGCCTTTTAGCTTTAATTTATTAGGCCCAAGCTTCAGCTTCATTAACTTCGTAACCGGGCCCAATCCAGGCATAACAGGTCACATTCCAACTCATGAATAAATTAAGTTTATTATATTTGTAGGTAAAATTAGAGACCTTAATTAAATATTTTTTTTGTCTTGTAGAAGTTCCTGAGACAGAGATGGGACCTCCCTGATAAGATTCTTACACCCAGATCTTGGAAACATTTACAAGGTTCGTCATTACTCAAAAAGACGTGTTCTAAATTACTCAAAATGCTGGATACTATGTGATATCCAAGATCATCTCATTCATAAAGTGCATTTGAGTAAAGACATGTTCTGAATTACTTGAATTTTTTTTTGCTTACAGTTCTGTTGGTGTTAAGTGAATGGCAGTTAAGTTATTGGAAATACTTGATTGTAGTAACTTGTGAATTGCCGCTGCCTCTCCTGCTCCGAATCTGCACCTTGTGTTGAAGTTTGAAAATCTGTGTATTTAATACATGAAAGTCCTGTCTGAAATTGTGAGCTCTTGTTCCATTTGGTTTTGTTGGGTTTAATATTTTGAATAGTATTGCACAGGTCGTAAACTAGAGGTGAAGTTTGTTACTCATTAGTTTCCTCATATCCACTTGCTCTCCTTAATTAGGTGATTGCAGGCACTTCAAATTATCAAAAAAAAAAAAAAAAAAAAAAAAAAAAAAGAAAAAAAGAAAAAGAAAAGAGCAGGCACTTCAGATTGTAGGATTGCCAATAGGGCCAAAAGGCTCTGCAGTAAAAAGGATAAATGTAGGTCTTTCCTTGCTCAATTACTTGTAAATATAAAGGCATGATATGATTATTGTTGTTAGATTTTGAAATCCCATGATGTATATTACTTGTATTAGTTTGACTCAAGTGTTATGATGCATGTAAAAATTAGATGTATCGACATAATTTGACTAAGGGATTCAGTTTTAATTGTCTCAAATTTTAACATACTTTGACATTTGTTCCATTATGGAATGAAATAGCAGGCGTCATGTTGTTGAAATGTAGACTCTTTTGTTCCATTATGGATTCAGTTTCTATGCCAAAACATTGCATGCAAGTTATGACTTACAATACGTGTCTTGATGACATTTTCGATCTTTACTTGTGTGAATACTGGTTAGTGTGGCTTTGGCCTTTGACTTTGTGCAAACATTTCTTTGTTTTTGCCCATGTGTTCGTTACTTTACACAAATAAAAGTTTCCATGTGTTTGTGGTCATTCTGCTGATAGACACCTATGATTCTCTCTCACCAAATTCCAGAGAAGACTATTATACATATTCAGAGAGAGGGAGAAGAAAGAAGTGAAGCTTTGGTTTTTCTATTCAAAGAAATATAAAAACGACATCAAGTGGTTTTGCTGAAAGGAATGAAGTTATAAAGAAAACGGCAGCCTGTTGCTTAATGAAGGCACGTGGACATCATGTGCGTGGATGCAGGACTAAGGCAGTTAGAGGGAAGCACAAGTGTCACTCATCCAATGGTGCTGATAAGAGTTAGTTAGATCAAAAAGTTAGTCACGATATTTTTTATTTTCCCGCCTGTGTTGTGTATAAATAGAAGAGGAAGTTAATTATTTTGTACCTTTTGACATTTTCATTTGTGAACCAATAAAAATTCTCTCAATTTTCAGAAACTTCATTCTTTTTCATCTCTTTCAACTATAAAATTTTCATTATATTGATGTAGCCTTATAGAGTGGATCTAGATGACCGTGGTCAATCGAATATTGGATTAGTAATTTACAAGATTTGTATGTTACCTCTAGAATGAAGACTAACAAGTTTAGGCTTGAATATAATGCAATAAGCGTTCAATCGGGTTTGTAAATCCATAATTCTTTTTCTTTATCTCGTTCAAATTATCAACATTGTAGAGCCTGTTTAACAAATCAAATTAGAAGATTCAATTCCCTCTCTGAGATAGACTTTTTTTACATTTAGCCCACCATGTTGGCTTGCTAAACTTGTGATACCAAGGTACTGACCATTGAACAATTAAGTATATCATTACTACAAGAGCTTTGTAGTTCAATTGGCTTGTAGTTCTTAGTATTTCTAATTAAGATATCTAGAGTTTAATTTTTTCTTGCCCCAATTATTAATTTATCAAAACAAAAAAGAAGTATGCCACTACTGTTGCCTATGCAGCTGTTTATATGATTGTCATCAAGTTATGCCATTAAAAACTAAACTTTAGTACCACACTTGTATAACTAGATATAAAAATTTTTAGTGTACATATTAAAATCATGGTCTTTGGAGGTTAAGAAGAATAATCACAAATCAATACCTTGCCTTTGCCTCAATATAAAAATCGCCATGCATCTATGCAAGTGCTTTTCTTACTATAACTCTTGTTAGTACAACTGTACAAGAAGCATTGCTTTGAAGACGTTCAACTTCCACAAACTACGGCAGTACTATCTTTTAAAAATATGTATATCGGTGTATGTGTATTTGCAGTACATAACACTGATATTTCATGCCGGTTCAAATACCGGCTATATCCGACTCATTTTGGCTGTATCGAAGAATATATCAAATTTCGGCCCGTAAATGCATACCGGCCAAAAATTAGACAAACACTTTTCTTTTTCTTTTTCTTACCTTGATGTGAAATTTGTCCTCCGTTATCAGGGTCTAATCCCTTTCTGTCATCTTCTTCTTTTTCTTTGTTTGTTCTCTACTTTTCCAATTTTTCAACTCTGCATGTGTCTTCCGCGTTGCACTGTTGCATGTTCTCCATCTCTCTCTCTCTCACTATCTCTTTAATGTTTTCTTTTCCTTTCTTTTATTATTTTCTTAGAGCACTCACGCCATAGATTCTAAGATAGCTAAAATGCATTTTAGCAGCTGAAACGGTAAAAAAATCCAATACTTGGTGCCAAAAATCAAATTCTTTTCCTTTCGCACGTTATTGTCACTGGATGGTAAACAAACAAAATATAAATATATATATACATATATTGTCACGTAAATCGAGAAAACTTGGGGAATTATTGTTAGTGGCACTATGGCATATAGTGTGTATGTTACATGGACCACTCAATATGGATGAGTGGACAGGCTATCATTTCATATCCATTATCTTGAGGCACCAATCTGTATTCTTGGTGTCACTTTCCTAATGACAGTTACCATGATTAATAATTATGTCGAATTGTTAGGCTAGACATGGGTAAAGTATAGAATCTATTTGGACATGGGATGGTTACTTCCTACTTTAGCACAGGAGTGCTCAATCCACAGCACTAGCGGCTTCACGTTGAGTCTAGGGTGGTCGTAACCACTTAACTTGGAAAACAAAATAATTATTATATATAATTTTAAATTTTTTTTTGTTCTTTTATCCTAAAAAAATACTTGGGATCACCCTCAATTTTTTTAGGCTTAACATAATTACACTTGGACAAAATTTGACAACAAACTTGGTTGTAAACTAAGGCTACAACTTCACTCAATATTTTTTTTTATTGGATGTGAATTTTGACAAATCTACCATTAGATTACATTTTTTTCTTATATCCTTCATACTTATAAAATTTTAAACTCAAATATCAATAGCTATGTCATCAATCAAATCTTTAAATTTCGAGTTTTTGTTGTCTAAAATTATAAATAAAAAATAAGTTTATAGATCAAATAGTAAATAACATCTACTTGACATGAAATTTGACATGTATTTTAAGAACATAAAGAACGTGTAATTCAACATTTAGATTTTCAAAATATGTAGCAATGTTAATTTGTTTAGTAAGAGTTGTAGACTTAGGCTGCAATTTTGTATGTAGCCAAATTTTTCCTTAAACTTTGATCCCCTTAATAATATATTAGGTCCTTAAAAACAAACAGTTTCTCAAAAAAAAAAAAAAAAGAAGGTCCTTACAAACAAAAGAAAAAGCCCAAGAAAACTTTTTTCAAACAAAAATTTTGAAAAATATGTAACTTGAAACATTGAAAATAAGACTATCATGCAAATATTTCAAAATAAGAAAATTCGAAAAGGAAATTGTAAGATTTTATGTATTCGTATGTGTGTGTGTGTACGTGTGTGTGTTTTCGTCAATATATGAAGTTCTATTTTTATTAAATTTTATATAATTTAAGTTTTTTAATGATCACCCTAGAAAATATTCGTGGAGAATGATTTTTCTTCGATGAGTGTGAGCTCTTAACTAATAAATTAATAAATACATGGACTTGATATCGATTTATAAATGAAAAAAAGTATATGTTATACTATATTACAATTAATATTTTACTCATTATCCTGTGAAACACCTAAGCAGTAAAAGAAAGAATAAAAAAGAAATATTTAAATGAAGTTGTAAAATAACATAGTATTTGATACACGTGTATTATAAAGCAGGGTGTTTTCATAAAAGAATAATAATAATAATAATATAGGTTGTTAAAATAGATAAAGTGACTTTTTAAGTTATTAAAAGTTAATTTTTTAGCACATTTACATTTGACATCAATTTATAAGTTTAACTTTTAACTTTTATGTATAGCCTTTTAAAACTTCTTTTTTTTCCACATTATCTTACTTTTTTCAAAAAAATAATTAAGATACAAATATACTTTAACCAATTTTCAGTAAAATCTTTTAATAAAAAACTCTATTCCCATGCGGTTATGGATAACAGATAGATGACTCTTACTTGATGTGACTACGGACTTAGAAGTAAATATTCAATACTCCTCAATCTGATAAAGCAGCAGTTAAGGCATGGGAAAGACTTAAGAGTTAAAAAAGAGGTAAAAAAATTATAAAGAATTAAAAGATTAAACCTTCTGATTTTTTTATTATTAAAAAGCTAAATGGGATTGCACCCTTTTTATCTTTTCTTTTTAATGGGCCCAAACATAAAGGACCCTTTATGCATCTTTCAATTTCTTTTTCTTTTAAGGTTTTCTTTAGTCTGTAGTCTGTAGAGTCTGTACATCTTGTCCGGCTTTTTTTTTTCTTTTTTTTAAGGATTTTTGTGTGTGAGCCGTATAGGCTTTCTCTGTTTTCGCTGGGTAGGGACCATTGTTGAGAATTTAATCAAAATTCCAACTTGTGAGAAACAAAAAATAGAGGAAAAACACACGTCAAAGAAAAATAATCACACGCACAAGACAGTATTTACGTGGTTCGGTAATTTGCTTAGGTCCACGGAATTGCAGGGATTTCACTATTATCAGGGAAAAATACAAAGTGCAACTACAGTGTTTTTTTCTCTTTCTCTAAAAACACAGCAACAACATCAAAACCCTAATCACAAAAGAGGCTTTTATATCCTGCGCACAGGCTTACAATAGGTTACAAAACGGGCCAAAAATTTAAATATAAACTAGGCTCCACAAAGCCCAACAAATCTCCCACTTGGAGACTAGTTCAATCACCAACATCAGTTGCTATCCTCCAAAAGCAATCCCTCATCCCTGCAACTCATCCTCCTGTCCTCAAGCTAGAAGGCCAACTGAAGCTACACATAGCTTCAACTTCTCAATAGTGACACCCTTAGTCAACATGTCTGCCGGGTTCTTAGATGCACAAATCTTCTTAAGTATTACCAATTTATCTTCAACAAGGTAACGGATAAAGTGGTATTTTGTTTGTATATGCTTCGACTTTGAATGAAAATCCGAATTTTTGGCAAGAAAGATTGCACTCTGACTGTCACTATGTAGAATGCCCATCTCCTGCTTCTTACCCAATTCATCTAAGAAACCATGTAGCCAAATCATCTCCTTTCCAGCTTCAGTTGCTGCAACATACTCAGCTTCTGTAGTAGACAAAGTAACAATCTTTTGCAAATTTAAAGCCCATGATATAGCTGTACCACCTAGAGTAAATACAAACCCAATAGTACTCTTTCTACTATCAACATCACCAGCAAAATCAGCATCTACATAATCTTACAGCTTCAAACTTTCACTTGTGAAGCAAAGACATGTATCTGATGAACCCTTCAGATATCTCAGAATCCACTTGACTGCCTCCCAATGCTGCTTTCCAGGCCTACTCATGAATCTGCTCACAACTCCCACTGCATGTGCAATGTCTGGCCTTGTACACACCATAGCATACATCAAGCTGCCAATAGCTGAGGCATAGGGCACCTTGCTCATATGGTCCCTTTCTTCTTCTGTCTTCGGTGACTGTTCTTTGCTCAGTTTGAAATGACTACCCAAGGGTGTGCTCACTGGTTTAGATTCATTCATGTTGAACCTGCTGAGAACTTTCTTCACATATTCTGACTATGAAAGCTTCAATGTACCATTAGCCTTGTCTCTAATGATTCTCATACCAAGGATTTGCTTTGCAGCTCCCAAATCCTTCATTGCAAACTGTTTTGACAATTACTTCTTCAAATTATGAATCTCCTCAATGCTAGACCCTACAATGAGCATATCATCCACATAAAACAGTAAAATGATATAAGAATTGTCAAAGAATTTAACAGAGCAACAATGATCAGCTTCACATCTCTTGAACCCAATTTTATGCATAAAATTGTCAAATTTCTTGTACCACTGTCTAGGAGCTTGTTTTAGGCCATACAAACTCTTTCTCAGTTTGCAGACTAGATTCTCTTGTCCCTGAACAATAAACCCTTCTGGTTGAATCATGTAAAGGTCTTCCTCCAAATCACCATGAAGGAATGCCGTCTTTACATCTAACTGCTCAAGATGTAAGTTTTCTGCAACCACCATTCCCAGCACCAGTCTAATTGTTGACATCTTCACAACTGGAGAAAATATCTTTGTGTAGTCAATGCCTTCCTTCTGCTGGAACCCTTTAACAACTAATCTGGCCTTATAACGTTTGCTATCATCATGCTCATTCTTTATTCTGTATACCCACTTGTTGTGCAAAGCCTTCTTTCCTACTGGCAATTCAATCAATTCTCATGTCTGATTCCCCAACAAGGAATCCATCTCATCCTTCATGGCTAACTCTCACTTGCTTGAATTTTCATCTTGCAAGGCTTCATCATAACACTCTGGCTCACCACCATCAGTCAATAGTAGATAATTCAAAGCGGGTGAATAACGCTATGGAGGTCTAATGTTCTTGGAAGATCTGCGGACTTCAGCTACAGGTGTACTCTGATCTACCTGTGAATATACATTCTCCTTATTTTCTTCAACCCTTTTCTGGACAGTACTTTCAGTCAATCCATCTAAGTTGACAAACTCAAATTTCTTTTAATCTATCTCTGCAATATCTGAGACTACAGTTGACCTGTCCTTGTACATAACTTGTTCATTAAATATCACATTTCTACTTCTGATGATTTTCCTGTTTTGTTCATCCCAAAACCTATAGCCAAATTTCTCATCACCGTAGCCAATGAGAAAACATATTTTAGACTTAGCATCAAGTTTACTACGAGCATCAGAATCAATATGAACATAAGAAACACAACCAAAAACTTTTAGATGTGAAAACTTTACCTCTTTACTGCTCCAAACCTCCTCAGGAAGTTTGAATTCCATGGGAACTGATGGCCCTCAGTTTATCAGGTAAGCTGCAGTGCTAACAGCATCAGCCCATAAAGTTTTTGGTAGTCCAGCATGCAACCTCATACTCCTAGCACGCTCATTGAGAGTTCTGTTCATGCGCTCAGCCACACCATTCTGTTGTGGTGTCCCAGGAATGGTCTTCTCCATCCTAATTCCCTGTGCAGCACAATACTCACTGAACCCTCCATCTATGTACTCTCCTCCATTATCTGACCTCAAACATTTTACTTTCAAACTTGTTTCTATCTCAACCATGGCCTTCCACTTCTTAAAGGTTTCAAATACATCAGATTTATTTTTCAGAAAATAAACTCATACCTTTCTGCTTGAGTCATCAATGAAAGTGATGTAGTACCTTGAACCTCCAAGGGATGCAACCGGAGAAGGCCCCCACAAATCAGTGTGTACTAACTCCAATTTTTCTGCCTTCGGTGTCCTGCCAGTTTTCAAGAAGCTCACATTTTTCTGCTTTCCTAAGATGCAGCTTTCACACATGTCAAAATCAATGGACTTCAATTCTGGTAGTTTTCCTTTTGACAGCAACATCTTCATCCCTTTCTCATTCATGTGACCAAGTCTGCGGTGCCATAGGCTTGTATCAGTACTTGCATCAGCAACTGCAATTGTGTCTCTTGGACTTGAGGTCATATATAAAGTACCAGTCTTCTTTCCACGAGCCAATACTCTAGCTCCCTTTGTAACCTTCCAAGTACCACCAACAAATAGTATTGCATGCCCTTCATCATCAAGTTGTCCAACAGAAATCAGATTCCTCCTCAGGTCAGGAATATGTCGAACCTTCTCTAGTAACCAAACAGACCCATTGGGTAACAATATCCGGACATCTCCCTTACCCACAACATCCAGGGCTAAACCATCAGCCAAATACACCTTACCAAAATCACCTGCAGTATAGTTCTATTTGATTTCTCGGTGTGGAGTGGTATGAAACGAGGCTCCTGAATCCAAAACCCAATCATCAAGTGGACTGTCTATTGCAAGAAGTAATGCATTCTGTACCTCTTATGTTACAGCATTAGCAGAATCATCTTCATTCTTCTTCTTAGGACTTTTGCATTGGTTCCTAAAGTGACCTATTTTCCCACAGTTCCAGTATTGTACTTGTTGGCCTGATCTAGACTTACTTCTGTTCCGATTAGAATTTCTGGATTTTGATCTGCCCCGATTTGAATTTCTGTTATTACCTTTGCCTCTTGTCTCAAGGTTTAGCGCAGAACCAGATCCTGAGGTTTCGCCTGCATCTCTTTTGCGAATCTCCTCAGCCAGAATTAAATCTCGTATATCATTGTACTTGAGCTTTTCCTTTCTTGTAGAATTGCTTACTGCCATCCTCATTGCCTCCCAACTGTTTGGCAAAGAAGCCAAAACGATCAGAGCACGAATCTCATCATCAAAATCAATTTCTACAGACGATAATTGATTTGTGATAGTGTTAAATTCATTCAGATGTTGTGCTACTGATGCGTTCCCTGCCATCTTCAGATTGAACAGTTTCTTCATCAAATGCACCTTGTTATTTGCTGACGGTTTTTCATACATACCAGACAAAGCCTTCATCAGATCTGTTGTGGTCTTCTCCTTTACAACATTGTGTGTAACAGACCTATACAGAGTTAACCTGATAACTCCCAGTACCTGTCTGTCAAGAAGAGCCCATTCATCAGCCTTCATAGCCTCAGGTTTTTCCCCTAGAAGCGACAGATGCAGCTTCCTCCCATAAAGGTAATCCTCGATTTGCATCCTCCAAAATCCAAAGTCTGTGCCATCAAACTTTTCTATTCCATACGCCTTTCCTGCTTCCTCTGCCATTGCTCTCACTCAAATCTAACCCTAGGCTCTGATACCAGTTGTTGAGAATTTAATCAAAATTCCAACTTGTGAGAAACAAAAAATAGAGGAAAAACACACGTCAAAGAAAAATAATCACACGCGCAAGACAGTATTTACGTGGTTCGGCAATTTGCCTACGTCCACGGAGTTGCAGGGATTTCACTATTATCAGGGAAAAATACAAAGTGCAGCTACATTATTTTTTTCTCTCTCTCTAAAAACACAGCAACAACATCAAAACCCTAATCACAAAAGAGGCTTTTATATCCTGCGCACAGATAGGCTACAAAACGGGCCAAAAATTTAAATATAAACTAGGCTCCACAAAGCCCAACAACCATAAACACCTCACCACCTTCGCCGCAGACCACCATGGGTTCTGATACCACTTGTCGGGGAGATAAACACTTTCGAAAGCTTCCTTGAGTAATTAATATAACATATAGAGATACACTTTAACCCAAAAAACCTAAACCCAATAAGTATGTATTCAATTATGTTATATTAATTATTTAAGGAAGCTCCCGAAGATGTTTATCTCCTTGACACATCTCTCGCTCTCTCTCGCTTTCCCTATAACTATACTCTATAGCTAGCCAAACGCTCCTGCAGGAGCGATCGAGAAAGATAGAGAGATCCCTTTCCATTTTTATCCTAAGAAGTGAGTGTCTCTGTGATCTCTCTCTCTCTCTCTCTCTCTCTCTCTCTCTCTCTCTCTCTCTCTCTCTCTCTCTCTCTCTCTCGTGTAGTATTTTAGCTTGTGAATTGTTTGAAAATAGAGCTGTATGTTGCTCACTTTGCATATCAATTTTCATTTGAAGCATGCATGAATTATGTAGTCAGTTAAACCTCTCTCATGGAAGGGTTCGTTACTCTTTCCAGTAACATCTTTGATATCTGCTACAAAATTTTGTTTATAGTATGGGCACGTACTTTTATTTGATGTGTACGTAATTGTTTTAAAAGAGCTAGTGTAAACACTAAATTTCAATCTTTCACTCTCTACAGCTAGATTGCCAAAGAATTGAATTAGTTTTGAGAGATCTTTATGACTATCTCATAATATTTTACCATGAGATTGGTGTGTATCACATGGCAACAAAATTAAACTCCAAAAACAATAATTAAAACTAAACAAAAAAGGAAAAAGAACCAATTAACCACAATAAAAAAGACAATCTAGGAAGATTACACGTCTCCCTTTTGGGAACTTAAGTCAGCACCCCATTTTTTGGGTTACACGAGCCAAAAAAAAACTTTTTTTTTTTAGAATAATCAAATGTAAACTTTATTTTTTTTTTTTTGAGAAGGAGAAAAATGGGGGCCTTTATGGCTATATTTTAGAATAATCAAATGTAAACTTTAGAACCATATTTTTGTAATAGTATCAAGATAATATAAATAAATTATATTAGCGAAAAAATAATTTAAATACATTTCCTAAGTTAATAAAGTCTCTCCATTTTCCAATAGGGATAGTGTTAATTTGGTCTTGATTCATTTGATCACTCAACTCTATGTAAATTAAACTCCATCAAATTCACCTAGACTTGATGCATTTAATTCCTAGAAAATCCACCTAGACTCAGCCTCTATATATATAAACATCCCCATGTAAACAAGAGGCACAGTAGTTTCAATTATTTCAACATTATAAAAAACTGGGTATCCACAGTTCTACAGTAAAAAATTAGTAACTATAAAATTGAAATAGATGGTGCAAAAGATAAAGCAAGTGTAATCAATGATTATCGTGTGGTCAATTGGAAGATTGATGAATTAAAGTTTTTGTTACAAAATTCACGAAGCCGTGTTGTAGATCTCGACGTTAAGAGTGTATATAACATAGCCAACAAATCATACTAACTTGAAATGGATTGAATGGACAAAATTGGATAAAAATGGCTGAATTGATCCGAATTAGATTGAAGTGGACCGAATGGACTGAACAGTATCAAATTAGACTGAACTAGACTGAAATGGACCAAATTGGATTGAAGTAGATCAAATTGGACCGAATTAGACCAAGAGTAATGCTACAAATATAAACTATTTTACAACATTTTTACAAACTGCTGATGTGGCGAATTCTTACTAGTTCTAATATGGGCTCATATCACTAACATCACATTTTTAATTATAATAACTATTTGGAAAATGCTAAAGCCACATCAGCAGTTTGTAAAAATGTTGTAAAATAGTTTGTGTCTGTAGCATTACTCTTAGACCAAATGGACCGAATTGGACTGAAATGAGTGTTTATTATCTCTATCTCTTAAAGTTTATGAAAATGACAAATGATTCTCTAAGTAGAAGTAGAACAGGACCCTTCAACCTGGACTTAAACATTAAATTAGCATACAGATATGAATACAGTTATGGAATATGATATATTTTAGGGTGAGTATATAGTAAAAATAAATAAATAAATGGTGTCTCCGACCAAGCTATTTGTATTATATGTATTTTCTATTATAGATTACATTTAGATTCAAGAATGTGTAAAATTGCAGTAGTGAAAAGTAATGATCCTATATGCTAATGTTACATGTGATTTGTGTAATTCGAACTACTTTAATGAAATTTCTGGTTGTGTTTGGTTTGTCCTAAATCATATATAATAATTTATTCTGCTTCAATCTTCTCATAAAGTAAGGTCTCAAAATTTCTGAGTTAATAATTATTTGTCTTGGGATATCTCCAAAATTGTGGAACAAAAGAAACCCAACTGATCAATTGAAATCTTCAATGAGTGTATTGAATCATCATTAATTATCATTTTGACAACTTAAACTTTTAACTTTTGTAAGCTAGTTTAACACACAGTAGATTGTCAATTTTTGTCTCCTAATCTCTCATATGGACATGATCCAAACAATCTCTCTTTCTCTATACCAAAATCAATTTTGGAAATTATATTTCAACTTGCCTTCACCATGGATCACTTTTTAAAAGGTTAATTAAATTCATTTTTTAATCTCTTTTTGTTATATTTTATACATGAACCATGATATTTGATTCTCTAGCAAGTTGAGACTAATAGGTGATTATAATGCAGTTGTAATGGACTAATAGTACTTAAGATAAATTAGATTATATTGTTAAACGCTTTAAACTTTATATTATTGCCCCATTTTAATTTTATTTTGTAGATAATGTTTCTTCTATTTGTAAATAGTTTTTAGTTAGAATTGTATTAAAAAATATCAGTTTGAATATGATAAATTAGGGTGGGGGGGGGGGAAGGAAGAGAGAGAATAGAGAACTATTTTAATCTCACATAAGATTTCATGATAAATTTGTTACTTGAAACATTAAATTATAAGATAAATTTATATGAAAGCTCCAAGAATTCACTAAAATAATAAATTTATAAAATAATGAAATATGAATAGATCACAATGAAAATAATCATAATTATATTCAGGCTTTTGATATAACCATTCTAATTTTTTTTTTTCTAAATGCATGTCACTTATAAAATTTCACTAAACTACAAATGGAAAATGTTGCTAAATTACAAGACTCATTATCTTTCATGTGAGTTAAGAAAGTAACAATAGACCATTGACATGATAAATTATGCTTAGTGTTTCATTAAACAAAATTTCAATTTGTGGTATGAACAAAAATAAACATTGGCGGAAGTTTTAAGGAGCCTAAGCTAATAAAATATTTTCTTAATAAAATTCGAGTTTAAGCAATCACTGATAACCGAAACTTCTATGAATTCTCAATTGAACATGAGTTTTACGGAAAATTATTAGGTACTCTTAGAGTACCATAAATACGTACTTCCTCATCTCACATAAATGGTGAGTCCTACCGTAAATTTAATTAGTGGGACCTACTATTCATGTGAGAGGAAGAAATATGCATTTATGGTACTTCGTGAGTACACAATAATCTCCCGAGTTTTACTTAGATAGAATCAGTCTACCATATTCTCACTTGTAATAGCATCAGTACTTCATTACATCACTCACCCTCCAAGTCATACTTTTACCTACCATATTTAGCAATTAAATACGATCTATACCATGATTTTCTAAAAACTTGCTGATACTTGTCTGCGCATGGATGGTGCATATTTTTCTGCTTTGCATACCATACATAGATTCAAAAGTCATTAGATCAAAAGCGTATAAAATTAGACAGTCTTATGAGCCATCATCTCATAATATGTGTGGATCCTGTTAGTGTCAGATCTAGGATTAAGCCTAAGATTCCCATAAAAAAGGCTACGCTCTCTTTATAAAAAAGCTTTATCCTCCTTATAAAAAAGCCAAAAATTGTATGATAACAATTGGTTTATAAAATAAAAAGGGTTTCTTTACTATTTTTTCCGTTTCCAAAAAGTTTTTCAAAATATAAGATCAATAAAAACCCTAAACAGTTTAGAGAGCGCGCACACACACAGAGTATGTAAATGTGTCTAATCATCAATAACGAATATTTTCTCTAATATAGCTTGAAACTTCAATTTTTATACATCAAAAACTTATTGGTGTCTTGGTCTGATGATAAAGAGTAATCATTAGAAATTGATATCTTGGTCTGATGATAAAGAGCTATCATTAGAAGCAAAAGTCATAGGTTTGAAACTCTCTAAAAAAAAAAATTAGGTCTTTACAGACAAAAAGTTTCTCAGAAAAAAAAGGTCCTTACAAACAAAAGAAAAAGCCCAAGAAAATTTTTATCACACTAAAATTTTAAAAAAGATGTAACTTGAAATATTGATAATGAAACTATCATGCAAATATGTCAAAATAAGAAAATTTGAAAAGGAAATTATTAGACTTTATGTATTTGTATATATGTGTGTGTGTTCTTTTTTTTTTTGGTTCATATATATGAAGTTTTCTATTTTTATTAAAATTTTTATAATTTAAGTTTTTTAATAACCATCCTAAAAAATATTCGTGAAGCATGATTTTTCTCCAATGAGTGTGAGCTCTTAACTAATAAATTAATAAATACATTGAATTGATATCGATTTATAAATGAAAAAAAAAAGTATTTGTTATACTATATTACAATTAATATTTTACTCACTATCCTGTGAGAGACCTGAGTGGTAAAAGAAAGAATAAAAAAAATTATTTAAATGAAGTTGTAAAATAATAGAGTATTTAATACTAGGTGTATTATAAAGTGCAAAGGGTATTCTTATAACAAAAATAATAATAATAATAATAATGTATAACTTTTTAAAATTTTACTTTTTTTTGTATTTTTTTTAACAATTTTCTAAGTATAAGTATACTTGAAACTATTTAGATAAGCTTTCCAAACACACATGATTGTGAATGGTGGACGGATGACTGTCACTTGGTGCGACTACGGACTTCAAGTAAATATTGAATTGTCTTCAATCTGATAAAGCAGCAGAGAAAGACTTAAGAGTTAAGGCATGGGAAGGACTTAAGAGCTAAGACGTGAACATGTGGAGGAGAAAAAAACAGTGGTAAAAGAAAGTTCAAAGATTAAAAAGTTAAATGGGACTGTTCCTTGTTTCTCCTCTTTTTAAATAGGCCAAAAGATAAGACCACTTCATGCTTCTTTAGTCTGTACTCTATACTCTGTACATCTCTAGTTCTCTCGCTTTCCTCAAAACTTTACTCCATAGCCAGACGCTTTTGCAGAAGCGATCGAGAAAGATATATAGAGAGATCTTTCTCCATTCTTATCGCAAGAAGTGAGTGTCTCTGTGATCTCTCTCTCTATTTTGTGTAGTATTTTAGCTTGTGAATTGTTTGAATATCAGGTTTCACTTGAAGCATGCATATGTAGTCAGTTAAACCTCTCTTATGGAAGGGTTCGTTACTCTTTCCAGTAACATGTTTGATATCTGCTACAAAATTTTATTTATAGTATGGGCACGTACTTTTATTTGACGTGTATGTAATTGTTTTAAAAGAGCTAGTGTAAACACTAAATTTCAATCTTTCACTCTCTACAGCTAGATTGCCAAAGAATTGAATTAGTTTTTAGCGCTTGAAATGAAGAAAGATCAAATTTGGTTTTAGTTCTATGATTGATTGGCTTATCAAATTTGCTACTGTTGACTTGGAAAAGATATTATAGTTGCCACCAAAATGATTTATACTTCATGTTAACTTAATTTGCCCCGTTGAATTGCTATTTTTATTGAGCTTAGTTCAGAGAATTTGTTAATTGACCATTTAAAAATAAAAATTGGTTAAAAAATTAGTTTTATTTTTTCCATAAATTTTTTTAAAAATATAGTTTCTAAAACATTGCCTTAGCGCATCTGTTAAAATTTTCCTTTATTATATGAGTTTCTTTTTATGTACAGGGAACACGTACTCGTTTGAATTAGTTCAACATGACGAACCTCATACCACAATCAGTCCAGTCAAAAATGGGTGTGTATGACTTTGAAATAGGAGGTGCAAACGTTAGGGTAAGCATAGTCGATAATCCTGCTTTCGTTGATACTAAGATGGGTGAGTTAATATCTTCATTACTATATCCAAAAAAAAAAAAAAAAAAAGATCTTCATTACAAACTTCAGAATGGCGTTTCTCAAAAAAAAAAAAAAAAAAAAACCTTCAGAAAGGCGAGTTGTTGGACTCGACATTAAATTTGTCAAAACTGATGGGAATTTAAATAAAGGCAAGTATTTGATTCTTTGTGTTGGGAGTGATTGCTTGATGATCCAATTACCCGACTCGGAGAACATATCTGATACCCTTGGGCGGTTTCTGTCTAATGAGACTATTTGTTTTCTGGGTACCGGAATGAGCAACATAGTTTCAGAGCTAGGCAGCTTTTCTTTTTATCCAGACGGACAAAACAAAAGAATGTCATGGGTATCGGACGGACGCGTTATATTTACAGTAGCAACGCAATCTGTAAATTTAAAGACCGGTGTTGAAGTAGGCTTTTTGGCTGCCAAAATTCTGAAGAAACCCAATGTTGAGAATTATGGATTAGCGGAGTTGGCAGGTGAAGTTGGAATGGATATAGAGGAACCCATTAGTGAATGTCCTGACTGGAATGCTAAGGTGTTCTCAGATGAAGATGTCAAGCATGCAGTGCACAATGCCTATACTTCTTGTGTTATTGGGAATAAGCTCTATGATATGCTCTAAGCCTCTAAGGTCATCTTGTCTATGGGTTTGACTGCTTTAATTCTGTGTTGTTATATATGCTATATATGCTAATGTTGCATGTGATTTGTGTAATTCGAACTACTTTAATAAAATTTCTGGTTGTGTTTGGTTTGTACTAAATCATACATAATAATTTATTCTGCTTCAATCTTCTCATAGAGAAAGGTCTCAAAATTTCTGAGTTAATAATTATTTGTCTTTAGGATTTCTCCAAAATTGTGGAACAATAGAAATTCAACTCAATTGAAATTTTTAATGAGTGTATCGAATCATCATTGATTATCATTTTGACAACTTGAAATTTCAAATTTTGTAAACCAGTTTAGCACACCGTAGATTGTCAATGTTTGTCTCCTAATCTCTCATATGGACATGCGCTAAACAAGTTCTCTCTTTCTCTATACCAAAATCAATTTTGGAAATTATATTTCAACTGGCCTTCAGCATGTATCACTTTTACTCAAGGTTAATTAAATTCATTTTTTTATTATCTCTTTTTGTTATATTTTATACATGAACCATAATTCTGCTTAGTGTTTCACTAACCAATATTTCAATTTGTGGTATGAACAAAAATAAACATTGGCGGAAGTTTTAAGGAGCCCAAGCTAATAAAATATTTTCTTAATAAAAACCAAGTTTAAGAAATCACTGATAACTTAAACTTCTATGAATTCTCAATTGAACATGAGTTTTACTTGGGTTGGGATAGAATCAGTATACCATATTCTTACAGAACTTCCATCACTTGTAATAGCATCAATTCATTACAATCACTCACCCTCCAATTCATACTTTTACCTACCATATTTAGCAATTAAATACAATCTATACCATGATTTTCGTAAAAATTACTGATATTTTGCTGTATATTTTTCTGATACAATCTATACCATATTCTTACAGAACTTCCATCACTTGTAATAGCATCTGTTCGTTACAATCACTCACCCTCCAAGTCATACTTGTCTGCGCATGGATGGTGTATATTTTGCTGCTCTGCATACCATACATAGATTCAAAAGTCATTAGATCCAAAGGGTATCAAATTAGACAGTCATATGAGTTATTCTCTCATAACATGTGTGGATCTTATTAGTGTCAGCTCTAGGATTAGGCCTAAGACTCCCATCAAAAAGGCTGCACTCCCTATATAAAAAAGCGTCATCCTCATTATAAAAAAGTCCAAAATTTTATGATAACAATTGGTTGATATAATGAAAAAGGGTTTGTACACTATTTTTTCCGTCTCTAAAAAGTTTTTCAAAATATAAGATCAATAAGAACTCTAAATAGTTTAGTGAGCGCAGACACACAAAGCATGTAAATGTCTAATTATCAATAACGAATATTTTCCCTAATAGCTTGAAACTTCAATTTTTGTACACCATTATCCTACTTTATAAGTCGTCAACATTAATTACCTGTAATCTCTTATATGACCACACGCCAAATAATCTCCCTCTCTCTCTTAACTCTAAAATAAAAATTGAAAATAAGATTTACTTAACCATATTTCGTTTTATCCAAGATAAAGCAGACCTCTTTATATATATATATATATATATATATATAACTTGAACAATGATTTTGATGCTCTATATAAAATTAACTTTGGTTAGTTTTAATTCATTAATTTATGTTTCTAATTCATCAAAATAATATTGATTTTATTAGTATTAGATAAATTTATTTAATTAATATTTAAATATAAAATATTTTATTTAAATTTATCATATTAGATCTCAAATTATATCGAGCTGAACTATATCCCTTATGTTTAAGTCTTACACAAATGATATACACATCTATTGAGAGATCTTTATGACTATCTCATAATATATTTTACCATAAGATTGGTGTGTATGACACGGCAACAAAATTAAACTCCAAAAATAATAATTAAAGCTAAACAAAAAAGGCAAAAGAACCAACCATGCACAATAAAAAAGACAATCTAGGAAGATTACGTCTCCATTTTGGGAACTTAAGTCAGCACCCCATTTTTGGTGTTACACGAGCCAAAAGAAAACCCTTTTTTTTTTTTTTTTAGAATAATCAAATGTAAACTTTAGAACCGTATTTTTGTAACAGTATCAAGATAATATAAATTCTAATAGTAAAGAAATAATTTAAATACATTGCCTAAGTTAATAAAGTCTCTCCATTTTCCAATATAAGGAATGTTAATTTGGTCTTGATTCATTTGATCACTCAACTCTGTGTAAATTAAACTCCATCAAATTCACCTAGACTTGATGCATTTAATTCCTAGAAAATCCACCTAGACTCAGCCTCTCTCTCTCTCTCTCTCTCTCTCTCTCTCTACATATATATATATATATATACATTCCTAGGAGTGTTTGCGGTGCGGTGTAGTTTTGGGCCATTTTTAGCACCGCATTTTGCGGTGCGGTTTAGCCAAAATCACAACCGCACTACATCTCATTTTTGTGGTCACATGTGCAATGCGGTGTGGTTTGGTGCGGTTTAGAGTTTAGCCAAAATCATAACCACACCGCATCTCATTCTTTAGGTCACATGTGCGGTGCGGTATATAAGATACAGTTTGAATGGTTTGAAACCGATATATTTTTCAAATTTTGGACTTTTCCTGCCCAATTAAAGACTAATTTTTCCCTTTATTTTGGGCCAACTTTTAAACTATTGAACTAGTTTTTCTTTATTTTGGGTTAGCTTTCCTAATCAACACTTGCTAAGGTTATTAAACTTTTTTTTTTTTTTTTGAAAACTAGGGTTATTAAACTATTAATAATATATTATTATTAAAAAAATAAACATATTAATATATAGAGAGGGTGCGGTGCGGTGCAGTGCGGTTTGTGCAGTTTTCTTATTATAAAATAGCAAACTGCACTGCACCATGCGGTGCAGTGCATTGTTACTTGCGGTGCGGTGTGGTTATGCCATTTTGCAGGCGGTTTTGGTGCAGTTTTTGCGGTTTGGTGAACACCCCTAAACATCCCCATGTAAACAAGAGGCACAATAGTTTTAATTATTTAACATTATGAAAAACTGGGTACTTACAGTTCTACAGTAAAAAATGAGTATCTATAAAATTGAAATAGATGGGGCAAAGGATAAAGCAAGTGTAATTAATGATTATTGTGTGGTCAGTTGGAAGATTGATGAATTAAGGTATTTGGTACAAAATTCATGAAGTCATGTTGTAGGTCTCGACGTTCAGAGTGTATATAACATAACCAACAAATCATACTAACTTGAAATGGATTGAATGAACCAAACTAGACCAAATTGGATAAAAATGCCGGAATTGAACCAAATTAGATTGAAGTGGACCAAATGGACTGATGGACTGACTTGTATTGATAGACTAAACTGGACCGAAATGGACCAAATTGGATTGAAGTGGATAAAAATGGACAGAATTATACCAAATGGACCTAAATGGACCAGAATGAGTGTTTATTATCTCTATCTCTTGAAGTTTATGAAAATGACATGCAATTCTCTAAGTAGAACTAGAATGGGACCCTTCAACCTGGACTTAAATGTAACTTTAGCATACGGATATGAATATAGTTATGGAATATGATTTATTTTAGGGTGAGTATAAACTAAAAATGAATAAATGGTGTCTCCGCCCAAACTATTTGTATTATATGTATTTTCTATTATAAATTACATTTAGGTTCAAGAATGTGTAAAATTATGGTAGTGAAAAGTAATGATTCTATCATGATTGGTAAGTTACAACTAGTTTTGAGAATGTATACAAGTATAATACACTATATATGAACTAGCTTGTAAACTCATGCATATGCATGGATAAACTTAAAGATATACAATAAGATGCATTATATAATTTAAATACTATTGATAGTCATTTTTATATATTTTTTTATTTTTTAAAAAAATTTTGTAAGGATATTATTAGGTATAAAATGTAAATTGTACATTTTTTTTTTAATTATTGTGAAGCACTTTTTTTTTCACAATTCATTTATTCTAGACTCTTTGGTTTTTGTACTTAATAACTCACTTAAATGAATATTTATGATGTGGTCTCACATGTGATTCTAAAATTAAGAAATAAAACTCTTTAAGAATAAATAATTTAAGGCATGCACAGCGCAAAATTAGAATTCTAATTTGGAATTATAATTTGAGTTTCACCTATTATTATTATTATTATTATATAGATATATATAAATTAAATGATGACATGGTCGTTGCTGATGTAGCTCAACAGAAATATAATAATAATAAGTGTTACACTTCAATTTTTAAATATTATATAGATAATATGTTCTAAGTGCTATCTATCACTTTAACAAATAAATAAATAAATCAATTGCAATCTACCATATAGTTGTTTTATTGACTCGTTATGCAATACACTTGGCCCAAACATTATACTTTTCCATACAATATTTTGCAAGCCAATACTACCTCATTAGTTTCAGCGTTTGAACAAACGTGAATATCATCATATTCCCTAACCAGCAGTGAATTAATAAACAGTTCAAGCCAATATATCTGTGTCAAATTTAAAGTTGTTACTCGATCGGTATGTTTAACAACTATATATATTCAGCAATATTAAGCACAAATTGAAATGGGCTGAGTTATTTGGGAATCAACTCCACGTTTATTTTGATTTCTCTTTTTTGCTACATTAACTCCGTGTGTTTTGGTTATCTCAGTTTACGAGGATTGTTCAGAGTTCTTTTCTCAAAGAATTGCCGTTGTTCAGAGAAACGTTTTATTCGTTTGAGTATATTCTAAAACTGCAACGTTTGATCCTACATAGCAACAAACAGAAACGAAACTTTTGATTTTCCATTGCCTTAGTTAATCAAGGCTCTCCATTTCCCAATGGGAAATTATGTTAACATGGTCTGGATTCATTTTATCACTCAACTCTATGTAAAAAGAACTCCATCAAATTCACCTAGACATGAAGCAATTAATTCCAAGCAAATTCATCTTGACTCGGACTATATATATATAAACATCCCCATGTGCAAGGGCATTTCTTATGAGCATTCTTTATAGCAGTTTGAATTATTTCAACATGATAAACAACAGCATACCAGCATCTCTCCTCTCAAAAAGCGGCGACTATGAAATCGAAATAAATGGTGCAAACGTTAGTAACTGTGGTCGATGATTTTTATGTGGTTAGTGCTAAGATAGATGAGTTAGAGTCTACATTACAAACTTTACCAAACCGTGTTGTTGGACTTGACGTTAAGAATATCACAACCACTAAATCATATGTAGTCCAAATGCTGCTACTTTTTGTTGGGACTCGTTGCTTGATCATCCAATTATGCCACTTATACTCAACTCCATCAACTCTCAAGAAATTTCTGGCTGATGAGACTACTTGTTTTCTGAGTACAAAATTTGGATGTATATATATATATATATAATATACATTTTTTTGGTTAATTTTTTTTTTTTTTAGAATAATCAAAAGTAAACTTTTGAACCATATTTTTGTAACAGTATCAAGATTATATAGATTCTATTAGTGAAAAAATAAGAGAAATGCTAACGAATACCCTTAGAGCATTGATTAATAATCCATTTAAAAAAAATTATGGGAAAAGAAATAAAATAATTAATATTTTGACGACTTTTTTCATTTTCCATAAAAGTGATGTCAAAACTTTCCTAAAATGAATTGTTAACCAATTCTCTAAGGGCACTCGTTAGCATAACCCAATAAATAATTTAGATACATTGCCTAACTTAATTAAGTCTCTCCATTTTCCAATAGGAAATGTTAATTTGGTCCTGATTCATTTGATCACTCAACTCTATGTAAAATAAACTCCATCAAATTCACCTAGACTTGATGCATTAAATTCCTAGAAAATCCAACTCAGCCTCTATTTATCAATCTATAATATATTATAAAAGTTAGATCTCAAAACTGATGGATGCATGCTATGATGACACACATTAATTTTCAAAGCATACTATAATGACACATGGCAACTTTCTATATTTAATTGATATGATTAGACAAACAATGCCACATGTTAAAATATTATGTGTACATCTTTTTTTTTTTTAGAAGATTATTTGTACATCTTAATTAATATGTTTGCCATAATACTAGACAAGTGGCATCTATAATTAAAATTTTGAATGAAATAAATGCATTTCTTCAATATGGTATTTAAGTTCACATTTTTATTATTATTTATGGTCACTAATTCTTAATTTGTCATTTGTCTTTTTATTTTCCTAACCAATCCCCCTACAAAGACTTTCAAGTATTTTATTCTAAAAAAAAATAATTTGTTGAAATATGTGTAATCTAATTATCTATTGAGATTTTTTTCAAAAACTTATTATGTGGAATCATAATTGAATACACATCACAATTAGAAAAGAAGCCTAGAAGTCATTTAATTTTTATTGTTTCACTTTTTCGACATATGAAATTAAAATGGTACTTATAGCAATAAAATGTATACAATATTCTCCTAACTTTTAGCTTTTGAATTTTTTTTTTTTTTACACAAAGGTGTGTCTATATATATATTTATATATATTTGTTTTGGATATTGATAGGAAGTGTTTTTGCTTACACCATTATTTTAGCAATTACAATTACATTTACTTCAATTATTACATGTATAATATTTCATCATCTTCTCCAACCTTTCATCTTCCTCATCCCTATTTTTTTAGATATAAATATATTCTCTCTTTATCCCTCTTATAACCAACAAGCTTAGGAATTTTGATGAAAAATTTGTTTTAAAATTGCATTTTTGTTTTTGTTCTCTACTATTAGATGCACCTCTCTCTCTCTCTCTCTCTCTCACGCGCGCACACGCACACACAAACATTTTTCTATTAATCCCTAACCTTATTCTCTGATTTGCTTTAACACTTTTCATTTCACACATTGTTTTTTGTGTAAGGAATTAAAGATTGAATGATATTTAAGGCAAAAATATTGATTTATGTATTTTAATTTTAAAAATTGTTGTTATTATTTTGATGTTAATACAAATATTTTTTTCTGGTGTTTTGATTAGTGGGTGATTTTCTTTGTTTGTTTATTTTTTATTTTTTATTTTTTATTTTTTTTGGAGAATCAATTAATAGATGATGTTTAATTTTAATATTCGTATACATTTTGTCCAATTGTGATCCAATAGTTTATTCCTATTTCATGATTGTGGAATTCATTGTGTATATGAAAGTTTCTAATAGTTATGTCAACATTTTTGTATCTAATATTTGGGTTAGAATTTTTTATATTCATCCTTAAATTATACAACTTTTTCCTTTCGTGTTTCAAATAAGAAGTTTTATCTTAGGGCAAAACTTATGTATAGTATCTTAGGTGATGTTCCTTAAGTTCTCCTCTTAAAATTTTGTCATGTGGTGACTTAACTAAAAAATATACTTCTATCCCATGAGAAAAAAACCATATGGCAGAATATTAAGATGGGAATTTAAGGAATAGTACCTAAGTCTTGCCCTTTATCTTAGTTTTTATGCAAATGTAACCTCCTAAATTATTATTATTATTATTATTTTTTGAGGGAAAGCCTCCTAAAAAATGATTACATATTTTTTAAATATTCTTATTGAAACTCACTACTAACATATATGGTGAAAATTAACATTCTACATTTAGATGAAAAATAATGCTAGAAATACTAACTATTTTACAAAAAATTTTACAAACTGCTGATATGGCGAGTAATTATTAGTAAATGAAAAAGTGATATTAATGATGGGTTTAGATGAAAATCAATAAAAATTTGGCCACATCAATATTTTGTAAAAATGTTGTAAACTATTTTGTAGCTGTAGCTTTACTCTTAGAGGAAAACATTTTCTTAGATGTTTCATTTTCCCCTAATTTGTATCTCATTATAAAATAAGTTTTACAATCATATCTTTTTCTTTCCTTCACATTAAGAATAATATAAATATTGTAATATTAGTATTTTATATATTGTAGTATAGTCTCAAATTATATATATATATATATATAATAATAATATTTCTAAGTGTTTTTTATCCAAGATTATGATTATATTTCTATTAAATTGTTACTTTTATCTAATGTTTTAAATAGAAATACTTATGAGTTTCTATGTACAATAATAATAATATATTTATATATACTTAAACGTGCTACTCATGGACTTATCACTAGTATATATAAACATCCCCATGTAAACAAGAGGCACAGTCGTTTCAATTATTTCCACATTATAAAAAACTAGGTACTTACAGTTCTGCAGTAAAAAATGGGTAACTATGAAATTGAAATAGATGGTGCAAAGTATTAAGCAAGTGTAATCAATGATTATCATGTGATCAGTTGGAAGATTGATGAATTAAAGTCTTTGTTACAAACTTCAAGAAGCCGTGTTGTAGGTCTAGACATTAAAAGTGTATATAACTTAACCAACAAATCATACTAACCTGAAATGGATTGTATGGACCGAACTGGACCAAATTGGATAAAAATGGCCGAATAGAACCGAATTAGATTAAAGTAGACTAAATAGACTGAACTAGACCGAAATAGACCAAATTAGACTGAACTGGATCAAAATAGACGGTATTAGACCAAATGGACCTAATTGGACCAAATTACAGTGGTGTATAAATAAATAATTTTGGAGAAACGAAACAATAGAATTTTTCGAATGACCTACTGATATTATAATTATAAATAATTTTGTAACAAGGAAACAATAGAAATTATATTGATATGGTTGCAAGAACTTGAATTTTTAATTTTTTAAATATTTTTGCTGAAATAAAAATTTAATGACCTACAATTTAATTAGTTTTGGTAAGGAATCAAAATATACGGTAATGCTTTAAAAATGTACCTTAAGTAACATAATTACAGTCCTTTTATATATGTTAAATACTAAATTTTACTTGGAAAAAATATTAATGCACCTTACATATATGCAAAAAAATATTCAAAAGTTCAGATTATTCACTCTTATAATTACTTAATTAGTATGCCGTCAATTGCACGAGGCATGCAACTGCGATAGATACATTTATAAATGCCAAGGTTCAAGAGGAACTATTTTTAAGGAATTTTTTTTTTTTTTTGAAATAGTTACAATATACTGCTAACTGCACATCTCGAACCATTTCTTTTTAAACTCTCAAGCACTTTATGCATAGAGAGATGTAAATAGCTAGTTTAACATCTCTTTCAACTATGAAATTTTCATTATATTGATGTGGCCTTATAGATTATATCTAGATGACATTGGTCCATCAAATATTGGATTAGTGATTTACCAGATTTGTATGTTACCTCTAGAACAAAGACTAATAGGGTAAGGCTTGAATATAACGCAGTAAGCCTTCAATTGGGTTTGTAAATCCGTAATTCTTCTTCTTTATCTCATTCAAATTATCAACACTGGAGAGCTTGTTTAACAAATCAGATTGGAGGATTCAATTCTCTCACTGAGATAGACTTTTTTTTCAAGAAGCCCACGATGTTGGCTTGTTAAACTTGTGGTACCAAGGTACTGACCATTGAGTAATTAAGTACATCACTACTGCAAGAGCCTAGCTTGTAGCTTAATTGGTTTGCACTTTGCACTTCTTAGTATTTTTAATTGAGATATCTAGAGTTTAAATTCTTCTTGCTTCAATTATTGATTTATTAAAACAAATATGGAGTATGCCACTGCTATTGCCTATGCAGCTGTTTATATGATTGTCATCAAGTATGCCATTAAAACTTGATGAAATGCACGTGTTACACAAGAGAAAACTAAATTTTAGTACCACACTTGTACAACTAGATATCAAAAGTTTTGGTGTATATATTAATATCATGATCTTTGGAGATTAAGAAGAATAATCACAAACCAATACCTTGCCTTTGCCTCAATATAAAAATCCCCATGCAACTATGCAAGTGCTTTTCTTACTATAACTCCTGCAAGTACAAGAAGCATTGGTTTGAAGATGTTCAACTTCCACAAACCACGGCACTATCTTTTAAAAATATGTATATCGTTGTATGTGTATTTGCAATACATGGTGCAAATTTAAAGTTAAGTTTATTCAATAATTTTGTTGTCGTTGTTGCTAAGGTAATTAAATGAGTTGAACTCTTCATTGCAAAACCATATATAGAGGCCAATGATGACAATTTCGTACCATACCAGCTGGTACAACTGATACATAATACTAATGTTTCGTACCGATTCATATACCGGCTATATCAAACTCATTTTGGCTGTACGAAAAAATATATCAAATTTCGGTCGGTAAATGCATACAGGCCAAAATTAGACAAACACTTTCCTTTGTATTTTTCTTACCTTGATATCAAATTTGTCCCCCATTATCAGGATCTAATCCCTTTCTCTCCTCTTCTTTTTCTTTGTTTGTTCTCTACTTTTTCAAATTTCCAACTCTGCATGTTTCTTCCGCATTGCACTATTGCACTTTCTCAATGTCTCTCTCACTGTCTCTTTAATGTTTTCTTTTCCTTTCTTTTATTATTTTTTTAGAGGATTCACGTCAAAGATGCAAAAATAGCTAAAATGCATTTTAGCACACAAAAAACTAAAAACCCACTATTGTTGCTTTCACACTTTATTGTTGCTGGATGGTAAACACAATATATATATATGTAGGTGAAGAATTTCGACCCACATCTAATTGTTATCCGTACGCGGTGCCTGGCGCGGTGCGGTTTTTGCCTTCGCCCCGAGTATGGCCCTAAGTACGCAAGCGCTTAGCTTGGACGCAATGGAATCCCACATCGGTTAGAAGTGCGCTCCCACTAGCCTTTATAACGCTTCAGGAGCTTGGCTAGTGTACCACTACTCACGCGAGTAGTGGTACACTAGCCAAGCTCCTGAAGCGTTATAAAGGCTAGTGGGAGCGCACTTCTAACCGATGTGGGATTCCATTGCGTCCAAGCTAAGCGCTTGCGTACTTAGGGCCATACTCGGGGCGAAGGCAAAAACCGCACCGCGCCAGGCACCGCGTACGGATAACAATTAGATGTGGGTCGAAATTCTTCACCTACAATATATATATATATATATATATATATGAGAGAGAGATAGATTTAATATACAATAATTTATGTCACATAAATCGAGAAAAGCTTAAGGAATTATTGTTCGTGGCACTGTGGCATAAAGTGTGCATGTTAGTACCGCTCAATATGGATGAATGGATAGGCTAGCATTTCATATCCATGATCTTGAGGCACCATGAATGGATAGGTTACCGTGATTAATAATTGAAAATTTTCATTTTAAGTCGAATTGTTAGGCTAGACAGGGGTAAAGTATAGACTCTGTTTGGACATTGGATGGTTAATTCTTACTTTAGGACAGGAGTGCTCAATCCATTGCACTAGCGGATCCACGTTGAGACTAGGGTGGTCATGACCACCCTAATTTGGAAAAAAAAAATAATTATATATAAATTTTATAAATTTTTTGTGTTTTTATCCTTAAAAAATATTTGGAATCATCCTAAATTTTTTTAGGCTCAACATAATTACACTTTGGACAAAATTTGAAAATAAACTTGATTGTAAACTAAGGTTACAACTCCACTCAATTTTTTTTATGTGAATTTTGACAAATTTATCATTGAATTACATTTTCTTTTTATATCTTTCATACTTGCAAAATTTCAAGAAAATCAAATATCAATAGCTATATCATCAATCAAATGTTTAAATTTCGAGTTTTTGTAGTTTAAAATTATACATAAATAATAAGTTTATGGATCAAATATTAAATAACATCTAATTGACATGAAATTTGACATGTATATTAAGGAACATAAAGAACATGCAATTCAAAATTTAGATTTTGAAAAGGACAAAATTTAGCTACAAAATTGGTTGTAGTCTAAAGCTATAACTTTATTCAATATCTTTTTATTGGAGGTAAATTTTGACAAATCTACTATTGGATTACATTTTCTTCTAATATCCTCCATGCTTGCAATATTTCTAGAAAATTAAAGATAAATAACTATGTCATTAATAAATTGTTTAAATTGTAAGTTTTTGTAGTTCAAAATTATGTATAAAATCATACCCGATTAATACAAAATTTGACATGAGTATTAAGAGCGTAAAGAATATGCAATCCAATTGTTAGATTTTTAAAATATATAAAAATGTTAATGATATTAAGTAAGGTGGTCTCCGTAGGTTACAATTAATTTTGTAGCTAAATTTTGTCATTTTCAAAATATGTAGCAAAGTTAATTTGTTTAGCGAGAGTTGTAGCCTTAGGCAACAACTTAGTATGTAGCCAAACTCTTCTTTAAACTTTGTTCCCCTTAACAATATATTAGGTCTTTACAGACAAAAAGTTTCTTAAAAGAAAAAAGGTCCTTACAAACAGAAGAGAAAGCCCAAGAAATTTTTTATCACACTAAAATTTTGAAAAAGATGTAACTTGAAACATTGTTAATGAAACTATCATGCAAATATTTCAAAATAAGAAAATTTGAAAAGGAAATTGTTAGACATTATGTATTTTTATGTATGTGTGTGTGTTATTTTCTTCTTCTTTTTTTTCCTTTTTCCTTTTTTTTGGGTCAATATATGAAGTTTTCTATTTTTATTAAATTTTTTTATAATTTAAGTTTTTTAAGGACCATTCTAGAAAATATTCGTGAAGCATGATTTTTTTCCAATGAGTGCGAGCTCTTAACTAATAAATTAATAAATACATTGAATTGATATCAATTTATAAATGAAAAGAAAAAGTATTTTTTATACTATATTATAAATAATATTTTACTCATTATCCAGTGAGAGACTCGAGCAGTAAAAAAAAAAAAATTTATATGAAATTGTAAAATAATAAAGTATTTAATATTAAGTATATTATAAAGCAAGTATTCTCATAACAAAAATAATAATAACATAAAGTGTAAAAATAGATAAAGTAACATTTTAAACTTAACTTTTAGTTTTTAGGTATAATTTTTTAAAATTTTACCTTTTTTTTAAAAAACTTTTTCTAACAACTTTCAAGATATAATTAATATTTTCAACATTAAAAAAGTAAATAAATAAACTTTTCCAAACACACATTGTTTTGAATGATTGACAGATGACTCTCACTCGGTGTGACTATGGACTTCAAGTAAATATTGAATTGTCTTCAATCTGATAAAGTAGCAGAGAAAGCCTTAGAGCGTTCACATCAGATCAGTTATAGTCTTCTAAAATACATATACAGTGCAAATTTTACACATTTTGAGCAAAAAAACACCCACATTAGTGGGTGTAAAAATATGTAAAACCGGCCATATTTTTCCCTGAGCTACAGTACCCGTGTAAATATACACGGATACTGTAGCTCGTGTATATATTAAAATAATATTATCCGTTCGCACCAAATTTTCTCTCCCCATTCCGTGCACAACGACCTCAGCTCCTCATTTTCTTTTCCTCAGATGTACACAAACACAAACACACCCACACACAAACACATATCAACACACAAACAAACCCACACACAAACAAACCCACACAGACAAACCAAAAGACAGAGAGATCGGAGCTTGGTTCGTGGGTCGCCGGAGCTTGGTTCGTGGAGCGTGGTTCATGGATCGGTCGGTGAAGAAACCATCTAGGTCACCGGGGCTTGGTTCTGAGTCGCCGGAGGTTGGTTCGTGGATCGGCCAGTGTAGACGCGATTTGGGTCGCCAGGGCTTGGTTCTGGGTCGCCGGAGCTTGGTTCGTGGGGCATGGTTCGTGGATCGGCCGGTGAAGACGCGATCTAGGTCGCCGGGGCTTGGTTTTGGGTCACCGGAGCTTGGTTCGTGGAGCTTGGTTCGTAGATCTACCGGTGAAGACGCGAACTGGGTCGCCGGAGCTTGATTTTTGGACCAGCCGGTGAAGAAAGGTTCTGAATCCGGTGAAGAACTTTATCTGGGTTGGTAGTTTTTTGAGAAAGAACGAGACGGAGAGAGAGAGAGAGAGAGATAAGAGAGAGAGGCTGTTAGGGAAAAAATGAGAAGAGAGAGAGAGAGGTGATCTGTTAAGAGAGGGAGCGCATAGGTAGTTGAGAGAAATAATAAAAAATTGAGAAGAGTGAATATTTTATTTAAATAAATGTGTATAATAGACAGACTGATGTAGGTGTCTTGTAAAATTAAGTGTGTAAAATAGAAAAAGTAGGTTTTGAATGTGTAAAATGGAAAAATTTATAAACGAGCTGATGTAAATGCTCTTAAGAGTTAAGGCATGGGAAAGGCTTGTGAACTAAGACGTGAACACGTGGATGTGAAAAAAGAAGTAAAAAATAAAGATTAAAAGATTATGGGTGTTTAATAAATACACTTAAAAATTAAAAATATGTATTTAAAAATATATGTAAAAATATGTGTGAGTAAAAAAATATATAAAAATATGTGTAATATTATTTAAAAACTAAAAACATGTATTTAAGTGGTGTACCTAAACTATCTTATTCTTTTAATTAAAAAGTTAAATAGGACTGTTCCTCGTTTCTCTTCTTTTTAAATAGGCCCAAAGATAAGGCCACTTCATGCTTCTTTAGTCTGAACTCTGCACTCTGTACATCTCTAGCTTTCTTGCTTTCCATATCACTTCACTCCATAGCCAAACGCTTTTGCAGGAGCGATCGAGAAAGATAGAGAGATCTCTCTCCATTCTTATCCAAAGAAGTGAGTGTCTCTGTGATCTCTCTCTATTTTGTGTAGTATCTTAGCTTGTGAATTGTTTGAATATCAGGTTTCACTTGAAGCATGCATATGTAGTCAGTTAAACCTCTCTCATGGAAGGGTTCGTTACTCTTTGCAGTAACATGTTTGATATCTGCTACAAAATTTTGTTTATATAATGGGCACGTACTTTTATTTGATGTGTACGTAATGCTTTTAGAATAGCTTGTGTAAACCCTAAATTTCAATCTTTCACTCACTACAGCTAGCTTGCCAAAGAATTGAAGTAGTTTTTAGTGATTGAAATGAAGAAAGATCAAATTTGGTTTTAGTTCTATGATTGATTGGCTTATCAAATTTGCTACTGTTGACATGAAAAAGATATTATAGTTGCCACCAAAATGATTTATACTTCATGTCAACTTAATTTGCCCCATTGAATTGCTATTCTTGTTGAGCCTGAATAAGAGAATTAGTTAATTGGCCATTTAAAAAAAAAAAATTGATATGAAAATGTTAAAAAATTAGTTTTTTTTTTCCATAAAAGTTTTTAAAAATATTGAGTCTTTGGGGTATACACTTAAAAACTGAAAATACGTACGTGAAATATGGGTGGAAACATATATAGGTAAAAAAATGTACAAAAATATATATAATGTTATTTAAAAACAAAAAAAAGTACCAAACAGGGCATAGTTTCTAAAACATTGCCTTAGAACATTTCCATTCTGTTTTCTAATCTTAAAATTTACTTTATTCATTTTACTATTTAATTTTACCATTCACCCAATATTCTAATTTTATTATTATATAGAACTCATTAAAATAATATAAAATATAACATTAAACAATATAAACAATTCCCTCTCCTCTCTTTCCTCTCTTCCCTTTCCTGTCTCTCTCCAGTGAAGCCACACATCCACCTTCCACCAAAAATCAGCCACAAACACCAATTCATCACCACCAAAATTATCCACAAAAAAAAAAAAAAAAAAAAAAAAAAAAATTGCCACCACCACCACAATCAATACCCGTCTCAAAATCAAACCCCATAAAAAATTTAAAAAAAAAAAAAAATCAACCACAGCAGCCACCATCCCCACAGGCCACAACCACCACCACCACCACCATCAACGACCACCAAAATCATAGAGAGGGAGACCCAAACGAGACAGAGAGACAAGTCAACAACCACTGCTGCCAAACCCAACCACCACCGAAACCCCTCCACCAAACCAACCATCACCAAAACCCACTCAAACCCCACGGTCCCCATCACCACCACCTCCAATACGCAAAAACCCACAAAATTGACCGAACCGCGCTCAAACAATCTACACCAATCTACAAAATCCCACAAAACCAATCTACACCGACCCAACCACGCTCAATCAATAGACCCAAACCTTGCTCAGCCCACGGACCCACCTCACGCTCAGCCACCGCTGATCTACACCTACCTGAGGGAGAGAGCAAGGTCTAAGAGAGAGAGGAGAGAGGGAGAAAGAGAGAGCAAGGTCATAGAAAGGGTGAGAGAGATAGAGAATGAGGAGAGAGCATGTAATTTTTTTAATTTATATGGAGAGAGAGTGAGAATAAAATATTATTTTCGGTTTTACATCCATTGCTACACAGTAAGTTCTATATTTAAGAGCCGACTGTTCATGGATTGTAAATTTTTTTAGAAATACATACCCGGATGGAGCTGTGTTTTGGCTGGTTGGTGGGCAAAATAGCAACTGGGGAGTCTAAAGTCTAAACCCCCCAATGCTAATGCTTTGCGCATCTGTTAAATTTTTCCTTTATTATATGAGTTTCCTTTTATGCACAGGCAACACTGGTTTGAATTAGTTCAACATGATGAATCTCATACCACTATCATTCCTGTCAAAAATGGGTATTTATGACATTGAAATAGAAGGTGCAAACGTTAAGGTAAGCATAGTCGATAATCCTGCTTTGGTTGGTGCTAAGATGGATGAGTTAAGATCTTCATTACAGACTTCAGAAAGGCAAGTTGTTGGACTCGACGTTAAGTTTGTCAAAACTGGTGGGAATTTAAATAAAGGCAAGTTTTTGCTTCTTTGTGTTGGGAGTCAGTGCTTGATGATCCAATTACCCGACTCGGAGAACATATCTGATACCCTTGGGCAGTTTCTGTCTGATGAGACTATTTGTTTTCTGGGTACCGGAATGAGCAAAATAGTTTCAGAGCTGGGCAGCTTAAAATATTTTTCACCGGTTTCAGGCTCTACAGTAACTTTCAGTCGATCTGTAAATTTTAAGACAGGTGTTGAATTAGGCTTTTTGGCTGCTAAAATTCTGAAGAAACCGAATGTTGAGAATCATGGATTAGCGGAGTTGGCAGGTGAAGTTGGAATGGATATAAAGGAACCAATTAGTGAATGTCCTGACTGGAATGCCAAGGTGTTCTCAAATGAAGAAGTCAAGTATCCAGTGCATGATGCCTATTCTTCTTATGTTATTGGGAATAAGTTCTTTAATATGCTCTAAGCTTCTAAGGCCATCTTGTATATGGGTTTGACTGCTTTAATTCTGTGTTGTTATATGTGCTATGTATGCTAATGTTGCATGTGATTTGTGTAATTCGAACTACTTTAATGAAATTTCTGGTTTTGTTTGGTTTGTCCTAAATCATATATAATAATTTATACTGCTTCAATCTTCTCACAGAGAAAGGTCTCAAAATTTCTGAGTTAATAATTATTTGTATTGGGATTTTTCCAAAATTATGGAACAATAGAAATCCAACTCAATTGAAATCTTTGATGAGTGTATTGAATCATCATTGATTATCATTTTGACAACTTGAAATTTCAACTTTTGTAAGCTAGTTTAGTTCACAATAGATTGTCGATGTTTGGCTTCTAATCTCTCATATGGACATGCGCTAAACAATTTCTCTCTTGCTCTATACCAAAATCAATTTTGGAAATTTAATTAAATTCATTTTTTTATTGTCTCTTTTTGTTATATTTTATACATGAACCATATATTTGATTCTCTATGCAAAATTAATTTTAATTTTGTTAGTATTAATTCATTGAGTTATGCATTGAATCTGTCTTCATTTGAGCAAGTTGAGACTAATAGCCGATTATAATATACTAGTCTGTAACCACATGCATATGCATGGATATACTTAAAAAATACACATTTGCATAATATAATTCATATATATATATATAATTTAAATATTATTGATACAAAGTCATTCTTGTATTTTGTTATTAACTCTTTAAAAAATCTTATAAGAATATTATTAGGTAGAAAATGTAAATTGTCCATATTGTTTTTTTTTTTTAATCTTAATTCTTAATTTTTGATATTGTGAAGCAATATTTTCTTTCTTTCTTTTTTTTACAGTTTTTTTTCTTTTTTTGCTTGCTTATTCTCTAAGTGATAATTGCCTGCTTCATAATGTTTTTTTTAATTATTATTTATTTATAGGAAAACTTCATATGATGTAACGAAATTGTTTTATTAATATGGATTTAAAAAAAAAATTGAAATCAATATTTAAAATGAATATATAAGTTAGAATAATATTATTATAAATATCTTTTGTGCAATTTAAACGTATTTGCTTGCTTGTCTTCTAATTAATAATTGTCTGCTTTTAATTTTACGTAAACTTCATAATGTTAATAAGAAATTCTGAAGAAAAAAAAATCTATAAAAAAAAAAAAAAAGCATTCAAATTTTGAATGACACTTTTTTTCTGAAAGCTCATAAATTTGTCGAAAACACACGAGCGGTTTAGTCCCCCAAATTAAAATTACGGCTTGGTTGATTTTACACTAACTTAATATTAAGTGCGGAATAGTGTAAACACAAGCGTATAAGTAAGACAACTACTCTAATCCATATTTAAAGCAACATAGCAGTAAAAATGAAATAAACAAGAGTAAGGAAGAGAGATGCAAACACAGATAACACCGAGACGTGCTATCGAAGAGGAAACCGAACAACTCGGTGAAAAACCTCTCCGCTGCCCTCCAAGCGAAAATCGATCTACTAGACAATCAGTTGGGATACAAGGGTGAGCAAGAGACCCTCCAAGCCTAATCTACCCTCTGTACCTAAACCCTCCAAGCTCCTACTCCAACAAGGCTTCTCGGAACCGTGTCTTGTCTAGTTCTTCAGATCCCCCAACAAGCTCCATATTGCGTTTACCATTTCAAGCTTCTTCCAATGCTTCCCAGCAGCACCAAAACTTCACTTGGCACTCTCAAAGGGTGTGGTAAGTGTTTGGGAAATCAACCTCTCAATGGTTTGGAAATGGAGAGGTAGGAGATGAGAAAATTCCCAAAACAAATGTGTAGAGGATTGTGGGTATAACAATCTCTAATTCTCAAGGTGTTTGACTAGGGTTTTCACTCAGAAGCTCTCCTTAACATTTGTGGGTAATGTGGGTATAAATAGTGTAGGCACAGAAAGTGTGTATCAGACTGGACAAACTAGCAGAACAGAATGTCTTGCGGATGTCTCGAGGGAAGGCCTTACCCGCAAGATACTCGCGAGACACAACTGTCTCCATCTGACCTGACTCTTCGTATTCCAGCACATGCAGGGCACATGATTCATTTCGCGAGTAGCTAAGTCGCGATATACCCGCGAGAAATCTTCAGTCTTCAAATGCTTAAGTCTTCACACACTCTCTCTCTCTATCACACAACCCTTACAAAGAAATCTCACAATAAATACAGGGTATAACAGATTGAATATAATTACAATCAAATTTGGCACGGAATAAAAGTCAACAAAACAAATAGTTGTAAATAACAACTTTACATTTTCCCTCATAAAAAATGAAGATAAAGCTTGTAAAACACTGTACTGATAATTATTACATAGTAGGAAATGTAAAGCAATGAACACAGCTGGGATTGCAATGTAATTTTCTACAATTAATACTGGACATGAGCCACATATTAGTCTAGTAGTTGGCAAAGCAAAAGAAGCAGCCACTGCAAAATTCTCCCTATGACCCCGGAAAACCAATTCGTCCTGAGAGGCGAGAAAGGGAACTATAGATGTTAGAGCTATGAAATAATAAAACATAACAAACAAATTTCAGTTGAATATAACTTTGACAATAATATTGGTTAATTCGGTGGTTCTGAATTCTAACACATAGAACCAAATCAAATGGAGCAAATAATGCTTAGCCCGAAAACACATAACAAAGGTTTTCCAGACTCAAACATGCTAGTAGTATAAACTTAAAAGACTTTTAGTAAGCAATCAAAAAGGAAGAAGCACCACAAATTAATCCCCCAACCCACTCATATTTTACATGATAATGATATAACAGGTACATTCAAAACAGGATTGGCAGGGAAAGTTCAAAAGGTATATATGTACCATTCAAACTTGGATTCTTCATGTGGGCTTGCTTGGAACAAAAGAAGGAAATCATATGGCCAATAAACATTAACATAAAGGAACTGAAAAAAGAGGGGGTGGGGGATTAATTTGTCGTGCCGGACAAATTTACCGATAGTAATAATCAAACTGATCAGTCAACACAAATTTTCTATGCGAATTGTCCAAAGCTCAAACCCTATGAATATGAACAGCAATACATGCAACATTAATCATAGAAAAACTAATATATAAATATATAATTCAAAAAGAAAATTTTCACAAAAAGAAAGGAAAACGTTTACTCACCATTTCTTAGGAGTATGTGCTTTGTTTTGTTAATGGAGACTCTGCTTTTTTGATCTTCATCATACCACTAAAAAAAGAAAAACGCTTGCACAAATCGCAGCCCAAATTGGGGAAAAAATAAGAATATGAAAGCAACGGAGATAGAGAGAAACTACCTTCAATGCCTTTAAAAACTCAGAGCAAAGATTATGCATTTGAGAGATAGATGAAAGCTAAATGTGAAGATCTATGCGAGAGTGAAAGTTTGTGTTTGTTTTAACTTTTAAGTGGTGGAGGCGTAGGATTTTTTTTTTTTAAGGCAAAATGCACATTTTAGTCCTTACATTTTTAGGAGATTTTCATTTTAGTCCCCACATTTTATTTTTACCGCTTTTAGTCCCTATCTTGAAAAACGCTTCCCGTTTTAGTCCCTGCCGTTACATCAGAAACGAAGAAAGTTGACGTGGCAAACAGCAGGAATAAATTTATATGCACGTGGCATAAATTAGTAATAAAAAATGTTTTTTGACATTAAAAAAATACCTCGTTAGCATTTAAATTAAAAAATTAATTTATTAATTTTAACTAAATAAAAAATTTTAAAAAGAATTAAAACTAAAAACTATATGAATTGAGATCTAAGGGTGTCTTGAACAAGAACAACAAGAACACAATCTCAGATCCAAAAACACAAACCCATAAATTTAAAAAAAAAAAATACAGATCTAAGCAAATTGCAACAAAATACAAATTAGATCTAGAAAAATCAACAAATCAGAGAATTCAAGTCTCACAAAAATAAATAAATAATCAAAAGGACTGAAATGCTCACCGGCCACCGCCTCCATTCACAAAGAGCAAAATGCCGGACCGTCGGTCGGTGGCGGAAGCATCGGACCGTCGAAGCTGAAAACGCCGTCGTCGATGCCGATGCTAATGCCGTTTTCACCAAAACCACCGTAACTGTTCTCGTTCCCATTTCCATTATCCACGTGGAATGGGTTGAACAGAGATTGGGAGTAGCCAAGGTTTGGATCGTCGAATCCATAGATCTCAGGCGATGCGGAGGCGTGGTCGACGGCCCAAATATCTCCTCCGCATCAAAATCAGCTTCCAATACACTTTTCGCACATCCTTAACCGTGCAACTCTTCTCCACCCCCAAACTCTCGTAGTAGTCTTTCTTCTTCTTAATCTGCCTCACAATCGCGATTTGCTCCTCCGTGTACAAGGCTGACACGGACGCCAATGAGGCCGACGATGAAGACGAACCTCGGTGGCAGACCGATGGCTAATCGGACGGTTTCGATGGCTCTGATGTGCCGTTATTGGTGGGCCCGGAGGAGCCTTGAGGTTGTGGATCGCCGGGCCCATTGGATTCTTTCTCAATCTCCGATAAGAGATCATCGACAGGAAGAGTGGGATCGAGACGACAAGCTTTGGAGATGAATTTCAAGGCTCGGCTTCAATCTCCAACTTCCATAGCTTGTTTACCAATTCTCAAGCATTTCAAAGCGTCGTCTTTGTTCCCTTCCATTTTCCAATTAAGAAAAAACCAAAAACCCTAGGGAAAATTTTTTTGGGGATTTTGAATTTGCGAAAAAAAAAGTGAAATCGAAGGATTAGAAATTGGAGTGGATTGAAAATAATGGAAGAGAGAAAAAGGGAAAGGAAAGGAGAGAAATTGAGGTTACAGATAGAATTGGAGAGCGAAGCGAGGTGGGGATTTTTTTTTTAATTTCTGGGTTTGTGTTCTTGAATCTGAGTTTGTGTTCTTGTTCAAGACACACTTAGATCTCAATTCATATGATTTTTAGTTTTTAATTTTTTTTATTTAGTTAAAATTAATAAATTAATTTTTTTTAATTTAAATGATGACGTGGCATTTTTTAATGCCAAAAAATATTTTGTATTATTAATTTATACCATGTGAATATTAATTTAGTATTATTTATTTCTGATATTTGCCAGGTCAGCTTTCTCCGTTTCTGATGTAACGACAGGAACCAAAACGGGAAGCGTTTTTTTTAAGATAGGGACTAAAAGCAGTAAAAATAAAATGTAGGGACTAAAATGAAAATCGCCTGAAAATGTAGGGACTAAAAGGTGCTTTTCACCTTTTTTTTTTTTTTTTTTTTAATGTGGAAAATGTGGCTGAATGTTTCTGGAAGGTTGTTTGTTTATGCTTATACGAACAACGAATGGGATGGTAGGGATTTTTATAGCATGCAAGTTAAATGTTTTTGCTTAGGTGAGTGAACTTTTTTTTTTTTTTAAAAGTAAACAGTAATACTTATTAGAACACACACGAAAATAGTAATATTAATGTTTTAGTTGTTAATGCATGCACAAAAATTTAAAATTTTAGATAAGATACATGACGCAAAATTAACTATCCAATTTAGAATTTAAATTATATTTTCTCTCAGCTTTGATTTTATATATATATATATAATTCATTTGGCACAAAAATTAAGAAATGATTTTAGAGTGATTGGGATTGATGTGAAAAAAAAAAAAAAAGTGAAGAGCCAAGAGACAGAGAGAGTCAATAAAGACTCCTACGTAATTTGAGGAAATCTGTATATGTATGTATGGTGTGGTCTTCACTTGACACCTAAATTTAGAAATATATATTGAGACACATGGCGCAAAATTAGAACTTTAATTTGGAATTCTAATTTAAGTTTCTCTCAACTTCACTTATTATTATATATATAAAATTGTAATTGACTAATAGTACATGAGATAAATTAGATTATATTGTTAAACGCTTTAAACTTTATATTATTTTTGCCCCATTTTAATTTTATTTTGTAGATAATGTTTCTTTTATTTGTAAATAGTTTTTAGTTAGAAGTGTATTAAAAAATATCAATTTGAATATGATATATTAACGCGCGCCCGCGCGCGGGGGGGGGGGGGGGGTGGTGTGGGGGAGGGGGAGGGAGGGAATAGAGAACAATTTGAATATGATATATTTGTTACTTGTAACATTAAAATATGAGATAAAATTTATGTGAAAGCTCCAAGAATTCATTAAAATAAAAAATTTAGAAAATAATGAAATATGAAAAAATCACAATGAAAATAATCATAATGATATCCAGGTTTTTGATATAACCATTCTAAATTTTTTTTTCTAAATACATGTCACTTACAAAATTTCAGTAAACTACGAATGAAAAATATTGCTAAATTACAAGACTCATTATCTTTCATGTGAGTTAAGAAAGTAACAATAGACCATTAACATGATAAATTATGCTTAGTGTTTCATTAAACAATAATTCAATTTGTGGTATGAACAAAAATAAACATGAAGTTTTAAGGAGCCCAAGCTAATAAAATATTTTCTTAATAAAAACCAAGTTTCAGCAATCACTGATAACCGAAACTTCTATGAATTCTCAATTGAACATGTGTTTTACTTGGGTTGGGATAGAATCAGTATACCATATTCTTACAGAACTTCCATCAATTGTAATAGCATGATCAGTTCATTACAATCACTCACCCTCCAAGTCATACTTTTACCTACCATATTTAGAGCAACCACATCAGTTCGTGCAAATTTTTTGTCTATTTTGCAAAAAGAAACCTACTTTTTCTATTTTACACATCCACTTTTACAAAACACCCACATCAGTTTATCTATTCTACACATTTATTTAATAAAATATTCATCCTTTTTACATTTTTTATTATTTCCTTCCCTCTCCTCTTTGGCACAAACTCAACACCTCATCTTTTCCGTCCACACCCACACCCAACCAGCCACCCTTCAACAAAATCTGGCCACTGATTCACCAATCTTCCACAACAACAATGACACAACAACAATCACAACAACAATAATTCACTGATCTTCCACAACAACAAAATCCGTCCACTGATTCATCGATCTTCCACAACAACAATCACAACAACAACGACACAATCACAATCACAACAACTCTGACCCACTCACCCTCCATGTCCGATCAATTCTCTGTCACCGTCTTCGTTTCCAAACGGATTGTTGGATCGGAGAGGCTGATCAGCATTCCCAACTCACTCGCCGCCCAAACTCACCGATTGGACTCAGTCCTTGGTGCGCGAGATCTCTACCGAGCTATCGTCGTCTTCGTCTTCAAAGCCTGAGATTTTGAAGAAGAAGGAGAAGCTAATCGGCTTTGCAGAGTTGAGATGAGAGAAAGAGAGAGCTGTGATGAAATGAGAAAGAGAGAGTTGAGATGAGAGTTAGATGTAGGAGAGAGAAGAAATTAATAAAATAATTATAAACAAGCTACAGTAACCATGTAAATATACACGGTTACTGTAGCTCGTGGAAATTTATACAATTTTACACATTTTTACACCCGCTGATGTGGGTGTTTTTTTGATCAAAATGTGTAAAATTTGTACTTTTTTCTATTTTAGAAGACTATATATGGATTGATGTGGATGCTCTTAGCAATTAAATACAATCTATACCATGATTTTTGGAAAAATTGCTGATATTTGTCTGCGCATGGATGGTGTATATTTTGTTGCTTTGCATACCATACATAAATTCAAAAGTCATTAAATCAAAAGGGAATCAAATTAGACAGTCTTAGGAGCCATCTTCTCATAACATGTGCGGATCTTGTTAGTGTCAGCTCTAGGATTAGGCCTAAGATTCCCATCAAAGAGGCAGCACTCCCTTTATAAAAAAGCTTCATCCTGGTTATCAAAAAGCCTAAAATTTTATGATAACAATTGGTTTATAAAATAAAAAAGGGGTTTGTACACTATTTTTTCCATCTCCAAAAAGTTTTTCAAAATATAAGATCAATAAAAACCCTAAATAGTTTAGCGCGTGCGCGCACACGCAAAGCATGTAAATGTGTTTAATCATCAATAACGAATATTTTCCCTAATAGCTTGAAACTTCAATTTTTGTACACCAATATCCTACTTTGGAAGTTGTCAACATTAATCACCAATAATCTCTTATATGACCACACACCAAATAATCTCTTTCTCTAAACTCTAAAATAAAAATTGAAAATTCAATTATAATTTTACTTAACCATATTTTGTTATTTTATCCAAGATAAAGTAGAGCTCTTTATATATATAGGCGGCTCCAACAGGCTAAGTCCACTGGGAATAGTGGATTTAGGTTAGATGGCCCAATACAATTAATTTGTTAGAGAATGGACTTCCAATGTGAACTTTAACATACAAGTATGGTTTGGCTTTTAAGTTAGGAAGAGTTAAGTGATCTTAAAAATGGAACGAAATTTTGGATTAACACATCCTTGGGTTAGATCGGGGAGCAAATGTTCATAAATTGATCAAGTCCCAATTACAGGATAGTGATGTACAATATATGTATTTCTTTTCAGTTTTTCGTCCCCTTTTTTGGAGGGGTTTCCTCTCTTTATATATCCAGTTGAATTGCAGCTTAGCCTCCATTTGTATAGCTATTGATTCTTCTTTGGATACTTGTCCCATCAGGGTTCTGCTGGAGGTAGTAGAAAGTGCTGCAAGCTGTGAGGATATTGTTCAGGGGTCATTCTACCATTAATGTAGCCAGCTAAGTTGGTGAAGTGTATTGAATGCGGAAGTGATGGGTACTTTATTTGGACATTTCCTCTTTTCTCTGCTTGTACACCTCTACCTTCTTCTTCAATATTTTGTCTTCAAGTGCAAGTGGCCTGCTCAACGCTTCTTGAGAAACGCTTGCTCTTCAGGCTACTCAAGGGGTTGGCCTCCTTGTCCTTCCTCCTTGGATTCTCATCTATGTGTTGGGCTAGAACTGATATGCAGGTGGGCCCTTCCATCTCCTCGAACTGGGTCCACAGGCTCTATTCTATGCTCAGATCTTACCCCTCCCACTATATATATATAAAATTAAACTTGGTTAGTTTTAATTCATTAATTTATGTTTTTAATTCATCAAAACAATATTAATTTAGTTAGTATTAGATAAATTTATTTAATTGATATTTAAATATAAAATATTTTATTTAAATTTATCATAATAGATCTCAAATTATATCAAGCTGATCTGTATGACTATATATCCCTTATTTGTACGTCTTACACATATGAGATACGCATATGTTGAGAGATCTTTATAACTATATCATAATATATTTTACCATGAGATTGGTGTGTATCACATGGCAACAAAATTAAATTCCAAAAACAATAATTAAAACTAAACAAAAAAGGCAAAAGAACCAACCACAATAAAATAGACAATCTAGGAAAATTACGTCTCCATTTTGGGAACTTAAGTCAGCACCCCATTTTTGGTGTTACACGAGCCAAAAGAAAACTTTTTTTTTTATTTATAGAATAATCAAATGTAAACTTTAGAACAATATTTTTGTAACAGTATCAAGAAAATATAAATTCTATTAGTAAAAAAATAATTTAAATACATTGCCTAAGTTAATAAAGTCTCTCCATTTTCCAATAGGGAATGTTAATTTGGTCTTGATTCATTTGATCACTCAACTCTCTGTAAATTATTAAACTCCATCAAATTCACCTAGACCTGATGCATTTAATTCCTAGAAAATCCACCTAGATTCAGCCTCTATATATATAAACATCCCCATGTAAACAAGAGGCACAGTAGTCTCAATTATTTCAACATTATAAAAAATTGGGTACCTACAGTTTTACAGTAAAAAATGAGTAACTATAAAATTGAAATAGATGGTGCAAAGGATAAAGCAAGTGTGATTAATGATTATCATGTGATCAGTTGGAAGATTGATGAATTAAAGTCTTTGTTACAAAAATCACGAAGCCATGTTGTAGGTCTCAACGTTAAGAGTGTATATAACATAACCAACAAATTATAATAACCTGAAATGGATTGAATGGACCAATCAGTGCTCTTAGTGTCACTTTCCTAGTGATAGGTTACCATGATTATTAATTGAAATTTTTCATTTTAAGTAGAATTGTTAGGCTAGACATGGGTAAAGTATAGAATCTTTTGGACATGGGATGCCTACTTTAGGGCAGGAGTGCTCAATCATAGCACTAGTGGCTCCATGTTTGAGTCTAAGGTAGTCATGACCACCCTGACTTGGAAAACAAAATAATTATAATATATAATTTTTAATTTTTAATTTTTTTGGTTTTTTTCATCTTTAAAAAATATCTGGGATCACTCTAAATTTTTTTAGGCTTAACATAATTACATTTTGGACATAATTTGGTAACAAACTTGGTTGTAAACTAAGGATATAACTCCACTCAATATTTTTTTTATTAGGTGTGAATTTTGACAAATCCACTATTGGATTACATTTTTTTCTTATATTCTTCATACTTGTAAAATTTCAAGAAAATCTAATATCAATAGCTATGTCATCAATCAAATCTTTAAATTTCAAATTTTTATAGTCTAAAATTATACATAAAAAATAAGTTTATGGATTAAATAGTAAATAACATCCGATTGACATGAAATTTGACATATATTTTAAAAGCATAAAGAACATACAATTGAACATTTAGATTTTCAAAATATGTAGCAATGTTAATTTGTTTAGTGGGAGTTGTAGTCTTAGGCTACAAATTAGTATGTAGCCAAACTTTTCCATAAACTTTGATCCCCTTAACAATATAGTAAGTCCTTACAAACAAACATTTTCTCCAAAAAAAAAAAAGGTCCTTACAAACAAAAGAAAAAGCCCAAGAAATTTTTTATCAAGCTAAAATTTTGGAAAAATGTAACTTGAAGCATTGATAATGAAACTATTATACAAATATTTTGAAATAAGAAAATTCGAAAAAAAAAATTTGTAAGGTTTTATTTATTTGTATGTATATGTGTGCGTGTGTGTGCTTTTTTATTAATTTTTTGGTCAATATTTTTTATTTTTTGAGAATTTTTTTTGGTTAATATATGAAGTTCTATTTTTATTAAATTTTGTATAATTTAAGGTTTTTAATGATCACCCTAAAAAACATTTGTGGAGTAAGATTTTTCTCCAATGAGTGCAAGCTCTTAACTAATAAATTGATAAATACATGAACTTCGTATATATTGATTTATAAATGACAAAAAAAAGTATTTGTTATACTATATTATAATTAATATATCACTCATTTTCCTATGAGAGACCTGTGCGGTAAAAGAATGAATAAAAAAAATATATTTAATATAAGTTGTAAAATAATAAAGTACTTGATATATACTAAGTGTACTATAAAATAAAGTGTTCTCATAAAAATAATAATAATAATATAGGATATTAAAATAGACTCGCCTCTGAGCAACTAACAAAAGAGTGATTCTATTTTGTAGAGAGTTAGTGAGTAGAAGTAAGAATTTAAATAAACAAAAAAGTATGAGTTTATTAGAAGTAAGAAAACATTTCAACATAAAAGTAAAAATTTATTATTTTTATTAATTTACTATTTTAACTTCATCTTTAAATTTTAAGTTGTTGTATTTTTAAGCAATAACTAATTTTTTTTATCAATTTACTATTTTAATTTTATTTTTAAGTTATTAATTAATTAATTTAAAAATATTTTAGACAAAAAAAAAATAAGAACTAACTTTTTAAATCTTCGGATAGAACAATTTTTTAAAAGTTAAAAGTTAAATTTTTTTTTATACATTTACATCTGACATAATATTTTAAAACACCACTTTTTCCCAAGTTTTCTTACTTTTCTTCATTTTTTTTCAATACACAAACTTACTTAGCACATTTTCAACCCAAAAAAAAAAAAAAAAAAGTTCCAACAAAAAGTTAAATGAGCTGTATGCATACGGACATCTTTGTGAATGATTGATAGATGACTTTCACTTGGTGTGACTACGGACTTGAAGTAAATATTGAATTGTCTTCAATTTGATAAAGCAGCAGACAAAGACTTAAGAGTCAAGGCATAGGCACATGTGAAGGAGAAAAAAAGACGTAAAAAAATTATAAAATATTAAAATATTAAACCTTCTTATTTTTTTGAATTAAAAAGTTAAATGGGATTGCTCCTTTTTTTTTCTTTTCTTTTTAATGGGCCCAAAGATAAAGCCCACTTTATGCATCTTCAATTTCGTTTTCTTTTAACGTTCTCTTTACTCTGTACTCTGCACATCTCCCTCTTTCTCTTTCTTTTTCGCTTTCCCTATAACTATACTCTATAGCCAGCCAAACGTTCTTGCAGGAGCGATCGAGAAAGATAGAGAGATTCCTCTCCATTTTTATCCCAAGAAGTGAGTGTCTCTGTGATCTCTCTCTCTCTATTTTTTGTAGTATTTTAGCTTGTGAATTGTTTGAAAATGGAGCTGTATGTTGCTCTCTTTACATATCAGGTTTCATTTGAAGCATGCATTATATAGTCAGTTAAATCTCTCTAATGGAAGGCTTTCCAGTAACATGTTTGATATGTGCTACAAAATTTTGTTTATAGTATGGGCACGTACTTTTATTTGATGTGTACGAAATTGTTTTAAAATAGCTTGTGTAAAAAACACTAAATTTCAATCTCTCACTCTCTACAGCTAGCTTTCCAAAGAATTGAATTAGTTTTTTTTTTTTTTTTGAAGTAGTTTTTAGTGCTTGAAATGAAGAAAGATCAAATTTGGTTTTAGTTCTGTTCTGTGATTGGTTGGCTTATCAAATTTGTTACTGTTGACTTGAAATAGATATTATAGTTGCCACCAAAATGATTTATACTTCCATGTCAATTTTTATGAATTGTTATTCATATTGGCTCTGGTTAACAGGTGCCTGAGTATTTATTAATCAATTATTTTAAGAAAGTTTTCGTATACAAATATAAAAGAAAAATGTTAAAAATTTAGTTTTATATTTCTTTTTTTCCTATAAAAAGTTTATAGTTTCTAAAACAATGCCTTAGATAATTTGTTGACTTTTCCCTTTCTTATTATGGGTTTTCTTTTTATGCACAGGCAACACTAGTTTGAATTATCAATTATGTTCAACATGATCAACCTTATTCCACTATCACTCCTGTCAAAAATGGGAATGTATGACATTGAAATACACGGTGCAAACGTTAAGGTAAGCATAGTCGACAATCTTGCTTTGGTTGATGCTAAGATAAATCAGTTAAAATCTTCATTAGAAACTTCACAAAAGCGTGTTGTTGGGCTTGACATTAAGTTTGCGGAAAGGAACGAAACTTATGATGATATTATTGATTCAATGCAAGAGTTTTCACTTCATGGCAAGATTTTGCTTCTTTGTGTTGGGACTGATTGCTTGATGATCCAATTACCTGCCTCGATGGAGGTAACTGATACCCTCAGGCAGTTTCTGTCTGATGAGACTATTTGTTTTCTGGGTACCGAAATGAGCGAGAAAGTTGCAGAACTAGAACGCCTTTATTTTTATGAATACGCGCAATGTGTGGATTGTAAGACAGGTGTTGAAGTAGGCTATTTGGCTGCTAAAATTCTGAAGAAAGGCAATATTGATAAGTATGGATTATCGAAGTTGGCAGGCGAAGTTGGAATGGACATAAAGGAACCAATTGGTGCATGTCCTAACTGGAATGCAGTAGCGTTCTCAGATGAAGAGGTCAAGTATGCAGTGCACAATGCCTATACTTCTTATGTTATTGGGATTAAGCTCTTGGATATGCTCTAAGCCTCCAAGTCAGTGGCGACTCCAGGAATTTTTCTCAGGGTATTCCTGAGTGGGCTTGCCCTGTTACAATTTTTTTTTTTCTTCAAATTCTTTGTTACAACTTTTTCTTTTTTAGATTTTAGTTCAAATTTTTGTTTTTTTTCTTTTTCTTTTTGCTTGAAAGCAATGTTATGAATACCGTTTTGGACCCTGTTTCAGTTTGTTTTGTGGAACGAAATATTTTGGTACCGATCTATTTCGACGAACCATTTCAAGGTGTTTCGAGGTTTTTAAAAAAAATAAAAAATAATATAAATTTATATTTTCTTATACAATGAAAAACATAAATATGTAATTAAATAATGAAAAACAACAACCAAAAATAGTACAAAAATGTATATATATATATATATATATATATCAAGTATCAATCCACTACAAAACTGCTTAACATAGTTTATTTTATTTTATTTTATTTATTATTTTTTTTGTCTTTTATAATGTGTATTCACTTACTTTTAAGGACTACAGACCACTACCCAATTCAATGTCACGGCCCATCCACCCCCACACTAAGAGATAAGAGACAAGAGTGAAGAGCCTCCCAGTAATTTCAATAAAATTACATATTTTTATATTTACATACACTTGCCCAAACAGTAAAAAGTTAATCAATTTATATTGTCAAAAGAAGACAAACAGTAAAAAGCTAAGCAATTTATATTGTCCAAAAAAGTCAAAAGCAGAAAAGCTAAGCAATTTATATAATGATAAGTCTAAACACACCAGTCAGACTATGAGAATCGAGTATGAGAGAGAGAGTCAGAGCAGAGATGAGAGGAAAACTGGAAAAGGATGGAGAACTGAAATACCATCGCCGATCTTGCTTTTGCCGTCGCCGATCTTCGCATAACGGTCAAGCTAACGGTCCAGAACCGTCAGGCCAAGGTGTCCGTGGTGCCCTCCGCCGCCGCGCTAGTCATCTCGCTCGACGATGTCATCGAGATCACTAAGGTGATGAAGCACGGTGGTGCCGGGTCGCTGGTTGCCGTGGGTGGCTCGTGTGGTTCCGGGTTGCTAGGATTCATGGGTTTTTGTTGGGTATTGGATTTGTGGGTTTATGTTGGCTGTGATATGGGTTTGAACTTTGTGGTGGTCAGATTCGTGGGTGAGGACGTGCGCGATGGTGTCGTCGTCGGTTTGGCCATGGGTCGTGGGTGACTGTGCTTCGATGGTTCTGATTGGTTCGTGGGTCTGATTGGTTCATGGTTCGTGAGTTTTTTTGGCCGTGGATCGTGGGTTGTGGCTGATTTGGTTGATTAACTTGATTTGGTTCATGGGTTTTTTTTTTGATAAGTATGGCGAAGGATCTTAGTGGGACTGTGATAATGATTCTGGGAGCTTAGGGTTTGCTTTAGCCTTTGTTGGGGTTTGGTTTTTTTTTTTTTTTTTTTTTTTTGAGAATCCGTGGGTTTGCAACTGTTGGGCTTGCCGTGGGCTTGATGTTGGTTGGGCTTGCCATCCGTTTTTTTTTAGAATCTGTGGGCTTGCCGGGGTGTTCCTCATTTTTATTCAGGGTGTTCCTAAAATTTTTTTAAAAGTAAACAAATAAAAAAAAAATTTATTATTATATATAAAATTTTTTTTTTCTCAGGTCAGGGTGTTCCTGGGAACACCCTGACCATAACGTGGCGTCGCCACTGCTCCAAGTCCATCTTGTTTATGGGTTTGACTGCTTGATTCTGTGTTAGTGTCCACATTAGAGCTATATATATATATATATATATATGCTAGTGCTACATGTGATTTGTGATTTGTGTATTCGAACTACTTTAATGAAATTTATGGCTGTGTTTGGTTTGTCGTAAATCATGTATAATAATTAGGTGAGCTCCATCACTCTTAAGAATATCTCCAAAATTGTGGAACAACATAAATCTAACTCAATTGAAATCTTAAATGAGTGCCGAGTCATCATTTATTATCATTTTTCCTTAACAAACTTGAACCTTCGACTTTTGTAAGCTAGTTTAGCTTAGCACACAGTAGATTGTTAGTTGTTTTCTTTAAAAATTATATAGTTTTTATTTTACTTTTCTCACTTATTTAACATAAAAGTTACCAAAAACTAATAAACTATTTCCAAATGCAGTTACATAGTTGGGATCAAGATATTTATGCCTATAACAGTTGAAGAAAGCCAAGCACGGGTTACACGTGCCAAAAGTAAACTTCAGAACCATAATTTTGTATCAGGGTAATATAAGTTGTATTAGTAAAAAAAAAAAAAAAAAAAACAATTTAAATACATTGCCTAAGTTCATGAAGTCTCTCCATAATCCAATAGGGAATGTAAATTAAATCCATCAAATTCACCTAGGCTTGATGAATTTAATTCCTAGCAAATTCACCTGGACTCGGCCTCCATATAAACATCCCCATGTAAACAAGAGGCGCAGTAGTCTAAATGATTTCATCATGACAAACAACCAATTACCTGTAGCTCTCCGGTCAAAATTGGGCCGTAACTATGAAATTGAAATAGATGGTGCAAAGGTTAAAGCAAGTGTAGTCAATGATTATCGTGTACTCAGTTGGAAGATTGATGAATTAAAGTCTTTGTTACAAACTTCACGAAGCCGTGTTGTAGGTCTCGACGTTAAGAGTGTTCAAGACCTAGACAAAAAATCATTTGTGGTCCAAATGTTGGTTCTTTCTGTTGGAACTCGTTGTTTGATCATCCAATTTCGCCATACCAAATACGCTTCCGATACTCTCATCAAATTTCTTGGGGATGACACTATTTGTTTTGTGAGTACAGGAATAGAAGACGAAGTTAATTTTGTTCTACATGATCGACATAATTTAGAATGTAGAACTGGCATTAAAGTTGGTCATTTTGCTTCCAGGGTTATATTAGGAAAACAGAGAACAAAGAAAATGGAATTGATGAATTTCTGTATATTGCATTGAATGAATAAGAGTTACAGTGCTCTGTATATATATACACGAGTAAGGGAAAACAGAGAGAACTAAAAGAACTAACTATCCTCCAAACCTAACTAACTGAACTAACAACTACCCACGTGCTGTCCACATGCCAATTACTAAAGCTATACACAATAATGCAAAACTACATGTCCTATAGGATAAAATAAGAACAAACATACAAACTCTGCTCACTGTCGTTTAAGCAGAGTTATGAACTTTCTTCTTCCCTTGATCTTGCAGTTTGTCCTGAACCTTTCTATTCTTCTTTGTATTATCTTCACAGGTTCTGAAGAAAGCGAACATTGTTAAGTATGGATTAGCAGAGTTGGCAGGTGAAGTTGGAATGGATATAAAGGAACCAATTGGTGAACGCCCTGAGTGGAGTGCTAGATTTTTCTCACCAGAACAAATCAAGTATGCAGTGCACAATGCCTATACTACTTATGTTATTGGGAACAAGGTGGTGGAAATGCTTCAAAGTCAGTGGATTTAACAGCATTCTATGATACATAGATGCTGGTTTTCAAAATATATGTGAAGAAAATAAATTACTTATTTTGTTAGGCGTGACTATATATATATACAAGAGCCTTGTATTAGGTGTGGTTTCATTTTAATAAATGTTTAATTTGATCATGAATGATGATAAATTAAGCTCTGTCACATGTTTCTGCTTTTTATCTCCTCTTCTTTTTATTTTTATTTTTTCCTTTCAAAAGGTGACAAAAGAGGGTTTCAAAACCTAATTTTCTCTACATAATAAATCGGAAAATGTCACAAAATTACGAGATTCATGTCCATTTGTTGGAGTTAAGAGAGTCACAATCCATTGACTAGATGGATTATGCTCAGTAGTGTTTTTTTTTTTTTGAAATTTAGTTAATGTTTAGTCGGGAACATGAATTAACTTGAGTTGTTATGATATTAAATCTCATGTGATAAAAATTCACTACAAATCAAATACCATTAAAACAATGTAACTTTTGACTTTCCATTTTCCTTAGTTATTGAAGACTCCATTTTCCAATGGGAATATGCTAATATGGTCTAGATTCGTTTGATCACTCAGCTCTATGTAATTAAATCCCATTGAAAAGAAGAAAAAAATGAAAAAACCCTTCGAATTCACCTAGATGAATTAATTCCTAGCAATAAACTAACCTTGATTTTTTTGTTTTTTAATGAATAAATTCAGCTTGACTTGGCCTCTCTTTTTTTCTTTTTTTTTTAATACCAAATAAGACTTGGCCTCTATTTGGTTGAGTTAGGACAAAACAATGACCAATACCGTTAGAAACTGTGAAAAAGAATGATACAAATTTTAGTTGTGAAATAACCATCATGCCAAGGGTGTTACTTTTTATTTTAAATGATTAGTGTTTTTTTTTTTAAGAATTTTAAATGATTAGTGTTGATTACACTTTTTTTTTTTTTTTCTGAATAAATTCACCTTGACTTGTCCTCTATATTTTGATTCTAATAAGAGCCATATGACCAAATATAAACATTGGCAGAAGCTTCAAGGCGTCCAAGCTAAATAGTATTAAGAAAACCAAGTTTAAGCAATCACTGATAACCCAAACTTCTATGAATTCTCTATTGAACATGGAGTTTACTTGGAATAGCATCAGTGTACCAAATTCTTACAGAACTTCCATCATTTCTTCACTCACCCACCAATTCATTGGAGTGAAAGGTTTTGTGTTTCAAAAGTGTGACTAGAGTTGAAAAGTTTTTCATAGGGAAGGCAATATTCTTGGACTGAAAAATGGTTGAGCTCAAAGACCAACAGCCGGTTGAGACTTGACTCTTGAGACTTGGGAGTGCCTTTTGAATTGGAAATGGTAATTGCTTTTAAGCTTCTTGGATTAAGTTTCTTCGGGATTACACAGCAAATTTCCCATGAAGAATGCGAGGTCAGCATTAATGAAGGCCACCATGTTGGGTTGCTAAACTTGTGGTACCAATGTACTGACGGCTGAGCAGATCAAGTATGTCACTACTAAACTTTAATGCCATATATATATATATATATATATATATATATATATATTAAAAAAAACCAACTTACTTAGCTTTTATTAAAATCTTTCTCAAAAAAATAAAAAATAAAAAGCTTTTATTAAGATAAATTGGCTGAATCAGCCAGAATTTCATCATAAATTAGTAATGGAATAGTCTTCATCCACACAATAAAATCATAAAAATTTGAAGCATGAATAATCATAAATCATAACCATTCTAACATTGCAACTCTTGACTTTCCATCCCTTCAATTAACTCCCATAAAAAATTTAAAAAAAAAACCCTTCGGATTCACCTACATGGCTACATGAATTAATTTCTAGCAATAAATTCACCTTGCCTGGACCTTTTCTTTTTCTGATAAATAAATATTTCACCTTCACTTGGCCTCTATATAAACATCCCCAGGCAATTTCTTTATTTACTTGTAGTTTTCTTGCTAGTACAAGAAGCGTTGTTTTGAATATGTTGACTATGTGGCGCTTATCAAAAATAGGTTTATGTGAAATTGAAATAAATGGTTCAAAAGTGGAGGTATATGTGGCCGATAATTCTGCTTTGGTTGTCGCTATGATTAATGATTTGAAGTATTCATCACGTGAGAGGCGTGTTGTTGGACTCAACTATAATAATACACCAACAGGCAAAGTGTTGATTCTTTGTATCGGTGCTCATTGTTTGATCATCAAATTGAGCTGCTTGGACTGTGTTCCTAAGACTCTCAAGCAGTTTCTGGCTGATGAGACTTATTGTTTTCTGGGTACAGGAATGAGTAACATAGTTCAAGCACTACAATCTGATGATATACAATGTGGGACAGGCATTGATGTTGGTTATCTTTTTGCTAGGATTCTGAGGAAACCCAACATCGAGGGGTATGGATTAAAAGAGTTGGCTGATGAAGTTGGAATGCATATAGAGGAACCAATTGGCGAATGCCCAGATTGGAATGCCAGAGTGTTCTCAATGGAACAGATCAAGTATGCAGTGCACAATGCGAGTACTTCTTACGTATTGGTGGACAAATTGTTTCGTAAGGTGGACACCAATTCCGATGATGATGATACATGAGTTTTGGGATTCAAATTATTTTTGAATAAGTTTATGTTTGTGTTAAACATGGGTTAAATCAAAGTGAATGTTTATTTGACTCTGTATTGCATACCTTACATATGTATTTCAGCATATGAGGTTGACTGGTTTTAGCTTTTTAAGGGGAAGAACTATGGTCTCAATTGCTTGGCAATCCAATTAATATAAAGATCTAATGCAGTCTGTCATCTTATCCTTAGCATAATCTTGACCTCAACAACAATGTAGATTTCAAATTTTATTTTTCTTGAGATAAATGCATATGAAGCTGAAGTTCAAGATATTAAAATTCAACGTAATATCTATTACGTGTCCATTTAGGATCCGTTTATTTTGTTAAAACTGAAAATTTTTTGTTAAAAGTATTGTGAATAAAAGTAAAAGTTATGGTGAGACCATGAATAGTAATAAAAATAAGCTGAATAGTAAAATAAGTTGGCGAAAATAATACATACCTAACACAGACTACAAATTCCACTAATAGAGCAACAGTGTATATAATCGGGTGTGTTTCTTTTTCCTTTTTCTTTTTTCTTTTTTCTTTTTTTCTTTTTTTTGTTATGTCTTTTTTGAACTAATTAAGTATTTGAAAAGAAATTTAACATTCCGATAGTTTACTGAGAGTTTCAAAAGCCAATGTATTCTACTCAAATGATCTTTGTTTTCTTGTGATACTTCCACTCCAAATATCAAAGTGAAAATAAAATCTTGGATTGAGAATTAAATCCAATCAAGAAATTTCTAGAGTTTATGGCAGCTAGGAGAGCAGTCCTTTTTGTTCAGGAAATTGGACCTGGTAACTCAATTTTTGAAGGTGATTCAGACCAGAGGTTGTCGTTAATGCCTTAAAGAAAGCTGATATGCTTAACTCCATCCTTGGTGATAAAAAATACTATATTCTTTATCAACTATCTTCAGAGTTGGTATTTCTCTCACATATATAAGCAAGGCAACGCGGTAACACATGCCTTAGCTAGGAAAGCTAAATTATCTTTTCCGCTTTTAGTTTAGATGAAGTCTATTCCTCCTAATATTAATAATTTTGTAACTGCTGATTTATCATCCTTTGATTAATATGATGGTTGACTTGTTTCTCAAAAATAAAAAATTTCTTCATTATTAAATGTTAAGAGCTTACATAATGGATCGAGTATTGGAAGTTTAGAATGGCCTTTGATTGGTCTTTGAATTTAGACTTTCAGTTAAATAAAGATTAATTTTGACTTCCTAGAATTTGTCAACAAATTAGCAGAAGCTCTAATGCCAATTTATTGAGATGTTGGTGATTTTGCTGCTATGTTAATGAAGAAACCCAACATTGAAAACTATAAATAAGCAGAGTTGGCAGGTGAGATTGGAATGGATATAAAGGAACCAACTGATGAGAAACGAGATGGTGAATGGCCACACAGGAATGCTTTATTTTTCTCAAAGGAAAAGATCAAGAATGCAATGCAATAGGTCTATACTTCTTATGTCATTGGGAACAAGCACTTGGATATGTTATAGTCTAAGGCTTTGCTTTCAAGCATAGGCATTATTTAAATCTCTAAGGCCATCTTGCCAATTAGTTTGACAGTTTTATATTGTGGGGCCGGTTATCCAAAAGGATGGTGTAGAAATTATGGGAAATGGGCTTGTGGCCCAATGGCCCAGTCCGAGGACACTCACTTGTCCGAGGATAGTTAAAGAGAGATATTGTGGGACTAGTATAAGGAAATGGGATGGAAGACATATAATGGCCCAAAACGCGTCCGAGGATAAGACTCACGTCGGATGTCGTGGTCCGAGGTGGATGTAACTATCTTACTATTCAGGATACTCCGCAAAGTTGTATTAGAACTGGAAAGTGAATATAGAACAAAAAAGGAGCTAGGAGCGATAACAAATATCTTCTGAAGCTGTTACCTCCACATTAAATGCTTCCCAGCTAACTCTTCGGCCGCATTAATGTGGAGGTGATACCTGAACAGTAACCAAGCAGCCTTATGGCTGCTAAATGAAGGTTCCGGGAGGTGCTAGATGGGACAGAAAGGAGCCCTAAGAGTAGAACCTACACGTGTATGGTGAAAGGAGGGTAATGGACGTAGTATATAGCCTGAAAGTGGATGATATTAAAAGGGGGAGAACAAAAAAAGGAGGAGGAGATAAAGAAGAGAACCCAGAAAAATATCCCCTGAAACCGGGCCGAGGAGAGTTTCTTTTATCATACAGTTAGCTTGAAACGTCTTTTGCTGCACAATGATCATAGCCTTTTTTATCGAATGGAATTAGTTTTTTCACCCACTCTCTAGAAATTTATTGTTTGGGTTTGTTGAGCTAGAAACTCATCCCTATTCTGGGTACAATCCAATTTGAGTCATTACATCTATATTACATGGGGTTTTGGACTTACGGAGTTATTTTGAATTAGTTTCTGCTTGTGTTAAGTTTTTGATACATCAAATAAAGAATCTTTTGCTTCATTTTTCTCTATCATTGACGTTATATATGTTGACTCTAGATACAACACAATTAATTTGACATGATATCTGCAACATGATTTTGAATAAGTTTTTTCACGTGTTAAGTTTTGGTTTCTTCAAATTAATGTATGAGTTTTATTGACTATATATGCAACACACTTGGCCCAAGAATTATACTTTTACCTACCACATTTAGCAGTTAAATAAAATCTATACCATGATTTTTGTAAAATTTACTGATATTTGCCTGCTCATTCATGGAGAGTGTATATTTCGTTGGTTCTTTACATACCAAACATAGATTCAAAAGCTGTTAATATCTCATAACACAGTTTTATGAGTCATCCTCTCATAACACAGTTTTATGAGTCATCCTCTCATAACACGTGTGGATCATGTCAGTGCTGCATCTAGGACTAAGCCTAAGAGGGATTACAAAAAGGCCACACTCCCTTTATAAAAAGGTTTCACCATCATTATAAAAGGTCCCAAAATTTTATGAAAACAATTGGTTAAAAAAAAAAAAATTTGATATGTACACTATTTTCCCCACCTCCAAAAAGGTTTTCAAAATATTATACAATAAAAACCCTAAATTGTTTAACACAATAAAGAAAAACAATTATTAAATGTGTCTAATCATTAGTAACGAATAAGTTTTCCTAACAGTTTGAAATTTCAATTTTTGCACACTAATATCCTACTTGGTAAATTGTCAACATTAGTCACCTATAATCTCTTATATGGGCACACACCAAACAATCTCTCCCTCTCTCTCTCTTAACTCTAAAATAAAAATTGAAAATTGGATTATAACTTTACTTATCCACGTATTGTCTTATCCAAGATAAACTAGACCTCATTTTTAAAAAATAAATATTTTTTTTGGTTAAATTTTATACTTGAACCGTGATTTTGACTCTCTATATAAAATTAACCTTGATTAGTTTTAATTCATTAAGATATGTGTTTAATTCATCAAAATAATATTAGTTTAGCTAATATTAAATAAATTTATTTAATTGATATTTAAATATAAAATATTTCATTTAATAAATTTATCGTTTTATGTCTCAAATTATATCGAGTTGATTTAAATCTCATATATTGAGTCTTGCACGTATTTATAACCTCAGTCTACAACTACAAAGGTTAGACGCTTTTGTAGTTGTACTCTGGTTAAATAATATATTATAAACCCGGTTTAAAACACTAATATTACTATTTTTGTGTGTGTTCTAATAAGTATTATTGTTTACTAAAAAAAAATATATGTTTATTCCACATTAGTTGTGTATGTCTAGTGTCCGCTGTTTATAACCCTGATGTACAACTACAAAAGTTAGACCCTTTTGCAATTGTACTCTAATTAAAATAATGTATTATAAAGTTGGTTTAAAATACTAATATTATTATTTTCGTGTGTATTCTAATAAGTATTATTATTTACTTAAAAAAAAAATCCTCTTTTAAGATTGTGATATTTTACCTAGAGATTGGTTTGTAAATGTCAAAAATCAAACTCCAAAAACAAACTAAAAGTAAACAGAAAAGGCCAGAAACCACCAACAACATCAATAAAAAAGACAATAAACGAAGATTACGTGGCACAAAGACCACCATTTTGGGAACTAAGAAGTCAGCACCACATTGGTAATAGTAAATTAGTAATAAGGTGGTATTTACCAAACGAGCCTGATCTGCTAAAGTTTGCTGTTTGCCCATTGGTTTGGTTCTTTGTTTTCAGAAGTCTCTCTCTCTCTCTCGCTCTCTCTACAAACGGTACGTTTTATGATGATCATTGTTGTGACTCTGATTAAAAATGCTTGTGTGTTACTTTTCATTTGGTTGCTGAGAAAACTGAGGTAAAGGATAACAAGAGAAAAGAATGTCTGTGAAATCTAAATCTTATTTGTTTATGGTTTTTTTGCTTTACCTCAAAATGCAAAACCCATCTTTTGATTATGTCAATTTAACTCTCTTTTCATGGCTCATGCAAGTTCCAGCTTTTTGTTTCCTTACAAAATTAAAGAAAAAAAAATGAAAATTTTTATTTCCACAATTTCTAACTTTTGCTTTCCTTACATTTCCTCTGCAACCAAATGGGGCATTTGGATTATTAATAATGTGGTTGCTTTGTGAATTTCATGAGTGTTTGTTTAATATTTATTTTAGATTGTTAATGGGTATAACTTTGTTATTTTGGGTTTCATGTCAAATTGCAGGAAGAAGAAATGGGAATGAGAAAGATCATTTTTTTTTTGTAGTTAATATTGATGAGATTGGTATACCCTTTTGACTATTTTGGATAATGCAGCGATAGAATAAGCCTTTTAGCTTTAATTTAGCATATGGAATGTCAAGAAATTAGAAACTGATGGCTCTTTTTGTGATTTTGATGGTTTCATGGTCATATATACTTGAATTGTGAGTTCATTAAATTGTAGTAAAATGGATTAGCTGAAAAGGATTTGTGGGTTTTCCTATCTTTTTGTGAAAGTATGCGGTTTTGATATTGGGGGTTTGGAGGGTCTATTCTTATGGAAAAGTTTGAATATTGATGGTATAGGGTTGGAGGGTAATTGGGTTTGTAATGGATCGTAGTGATTCAGAGGAAAATGATTCAATTGTTGATTTGGAAAGTGGTGAGACTACAAGTGAAGAGGATGGAGTTAAAAACTTGAATGTGAGCAGTATGCGTGCAAAGAAGGGCAGATTGAGGAATGGACATATTGGTTTTGATAAACCAAATTGGGATACTAATGGGTTCGGTTCAAGTAAAAATCTATTACTTTCTGGTGAGAATTTGGAGATATTGGTAGGTGAGGTGGAGGGAAGGGCAGTGAATATGGCAGAGATGAAAATGGAAAAAGAGAAAAGGAAAAAGATGAACTCTAATAAGCCTCCTAAACCACCCCGTCCTCCTAATGGGCCATTATTGGATGCAGCCGATATGAAGTTGGTCAAAGAAATTTCTGAACTTGCAAGAATGAGGCGTGCAAGAATTGAACAAAGGAGGGAGATGAAGAAGATGAGAAAGGACAAGATATCATCATCAAATACTAATCTTATTGCACTAGTCATCACCTTTCTCTTTTGCTTGGTGATAATCTTCCAAGGTAATATTGTCTCTACCAATCACAGTAACTACATACCACTTGAAGATTGCATGATGTTATCACTGATTGATTAGTTGACAATTCTTTTTGCTGTTTGTATTCATATCATTGTACTCAAAGGTCATTACTGAATCAGCTAGCATTTATGTGACAATTTTTAGAGGCGAAGATTAACAAAAACCGTAGTCTTACTTTTACATGAGTACTGTGCACACTTTTTTTGTCAGTGATAGCACAATAAACGCAGGGCCCTTTTGGTTTATTGAATTTTTTTCCTGTTCAAGGATGCTTTTGCTCTTTAATTCCAATAGTGATATGAATTTTTTAACCATAGGATAGTGCTATCCTATCTGTAGAATTTCAAAATAGATTTAGGGAAAGCTTGTCTGTCATATGTGTTAATGCCAAATATGAAAGAACAACTAGACGAGAGTGACAATATTGCTAAAGAAGAAATATAAGGTAATAATCTTAGCAAATGTATATAAAAGGTTTAAACAAGCAAATCATAAGTGTGCAAATTGAATAAGGAATATGGGGGCTAAATACTTGTGCCAATATTCGATTCCCCTATATAATGTCATTACTTTTCACTTGTAGTTTTTTCCTGCTTATATTTTCCCTTCATTTAAGAATTATAATGTGTCTCTGTATTGTCAACTTTCAGGTATCTTGGGCTCTCGCGTGTGATGCCTCTAGAAGTGTCTTTCTTCAAATTGCATCAAGCCGATTCTTGTATATCTCCTTCTTAGCCCTTTGTCCTTTCCCCCTTATTATTGTTTTGGGTAGGCTAACCAATTTAGCTTACTATTCTATAAAATGTTGGTGATACCTCCGATAGTCATCACCTTTACTTGATTAGAAGTGATAACTAGCAATGCTAAATATTCTAAATTCTGTGTTAGATAGCTCCAAAAGTAGCGCTCTTTTTATACATGTGTGATAATTGAGATTTACTGAACAAAGAGAAAAATGAGAAGGCTGCCTTCACTTCCACTCTCTCCCACCTCTTAATGAGAGATCAATTCTGTAGTCAAGTTTATTTATAATTCAATATATTGATTGCAGGGTTTTGCATCATAAGTTTTCGACAGTTACTCTCCACAAATTTCCAGAGTCAGCAATACCATTTGGTGGTGTGATTCAAGATGATTAGTTTTAACTCCCAAGCTTGTGCAAGTGAACCAATGGACCTGAGTCTAGGTTTCCCAAGTATGTTGCTCTCTTTCCATCAAGTGCTGGTGTAGAAAATGCCTGTGCACTTTAAGCATTTTGAATAAGGAGGTCTTGTGCTGAATCTTGCACTCACATAGAGGCTAGAGCAGGTGTTTGCTTCCTGTTTTCTGCAAGTAATGTGTATTTTTGAGGATAAGAATTTTGCAGATAGTAGGTAACTTATCCTTGGTGTATCAGTATGAGAAAGATCCATTTTTTTTTTAGTTCATATTGATGAGATTGGTGGAAATGATCTAAGGCATCACTGGCAATTAGTATGCTAAATTCTGTACAGCTGCAGAAAAATTTAGACTTTCGTTCGGCTGTTGTAGAAAAATCTTAAATTTTGTGCTCTTTTGGGTCCCATAAATTTTGTACAGAGCAAAAAAATTACAATTTTTTTTAGCTTTGGTAAATTTGCAGAAAAATCTAAAATCTTGTGTTTGGATCCTGCTAAATTTTTTGTTACACTTTTTAATTCAATAAATGCTAGAGTCCCTAACAATGTGTGTTGATAATCTATAGGTCTTTTTAGTAGGGTCTATTGGAGCTCTGAACCCTGATTGAGCCTATTCATGAATTGGCCTATGTGTGGCAGAGTTCTTAAATATTTGGTATCATTGTAATATGGCCAAACTGACCACAGAAATTATCATTACTTATGGGGCACAGAGCATACAGTGGTGGATTAAGAATTATTGCCATAGGCTTGCAGTAAATGGAGTTCCTTTTATGGTGGATATTTGATGCCTTAAGGGCTGGTGTCATCCGGCAAGAGAGGCAAGTGACTTTTGTAACTTTCAGTTTCACCTTATACACCTTGTTAAATGCCAGTGATTTTGAAAAGAATTTCGCCAGCCATCTTGAATCCGACAAAAGAAAAGATATGCAGAAGTGAGGATGTAACAATCTGAAACAAATACGACCATTTTACCAACAGTCACCATCCATTTATCCAAGCTATCTTAAGAGGGTAAGTCATGAATTCAACTCGCTAGATGGAAAAGACTACACTCTACAAAATCTGTAGCTTGGGATTGAATCCTGCCTTAAAAAAAAAAAGCTCATTGCCATCTTGGTCTAATGGTAAAAAAACCAGTGTATGACACAAGCCATCGGCCCAAATCTTATTATTTCTAGTTAAAAAAAATAAATACCATTTTATAATAAAACCACAATTTTTTCTAAACAATTTGCATTATTCTTCTCATTAAAACCTGAAATGATTCAAAACTTCTTTTACAATAAAATGAGCTTAGTATGGCAAGCTGGAATCCAAATCCATAACAGGGCCGCATACTGGTTAGAAGAAATTATATGATAATGCATGCAGTGATCATGCTGTTTATGCATTGAATACATAGAATTAAACCACTAAACTCGGTCCATGAGATTGTTTATAGGATTACAAACATTAAGACACCAAACTGTTCAAAACTTCAACAGTTTCATGCGTAAATGTCCAGCTATCACGAACTCCACCAGACAATTATCTTGATCTTCATCCTTGAAGGACTAGCCACTCCAAAACTAATTAAGATTTTAAAGGCTGAGCTCGAGGCCTCCACAGTCCCAGCCTATACTTGTGGGCATGCTTCAATATCAACTTCCTCTGCAAAACAAAAATCAAATGTCAGTGTAAGGGAGCAAAAGTCCATGTGGAGTACTGATGTCTAAGGTCATGAACTCATGCCTCTAATCCTAATTAAAAACTGCAGCTTGTATTCCCTCCATTAACAAGTTTCAACAAGTACTAAGCACAGAATGCCAGGATCACTATAGAGGAATCAGTGCCCATATAGACTTGTGTCATCGTTTTCAAGTTATTAGCAGAATAAGAGATACATACACAAGACTTTATCATACCTTATCTTTTTTCTTTTTCTTTTTTATCGGTTTTTTTCACCGTGCATATCTTATAAATGTCGCTGAGCCTGACTGATTCTATTAAGGATCCATAGTTGACCCTAAAAAATTTAGGACTATGGCTTGGTTGTTGGTTTGTATATCTTTTAAATGAAATCCATTTGTGTTAAGGCTGATGTTCAAAACGTAATTAAAGAATTACAGGTAGAAACGAAACCATTACCACCTATCCACCAAGTCACAAAAATGACATCTAGCTAAGGCAACCATGGTCAAAAGTCTAAGTGTTGATATTCTAGTAATATTATGTGCCAAACTAGAAATCAGTTCACTAGTCCAATAGGCTTTGCAGACAATCCATGGAATTTGTTAGTGACTATTACTAGCTCAATTTCTCACACTGAAATAGGCCAAACACAGAAATAAAACAAGAGCAGACAGAGAGCACTACAGTGACATTCTCAAATTAACATACATATAAACCACTCCTATTATGTTCTGGCAGTCAAACAAGTCATATATTCCATGGATCTACCATATTTGTTGACTTAGAAGCAACATTACTAAAAGAGTAATCAAAAACATCTGAATACACAATTCAAAGTGATATTTATCAAATGCAAACTCTCCCAAATCCTAAAACTTAGTTATTTGAACAAATATATCACTAACCACAATTATGATGAAATCCACACACACATGCACATTGTTTGAAAAGGATAACTGGAGACTTTCTAGTGATTACCTGTTGGCACGGTATGCCAAGTTTCTTAAGCTTGAGAGTGCGAGTAACAAGCAGCTTCTGAAAGTCACCAATCTCAGTTTCAAGCTTAGCAACATGGGCTTCAACACCTTTCCCTATCCCATTCAAAAATTCAGGTATGCCAACCTTCTCTGCAACAAGAACAGAACCTCAAATTCAATTGCAATATCTAATTTACTAAAAACCCTCAATATTCTGTTAGATTGCAAAAAGAAATAAAAGAAAATATATCAATTTCTTGATGAAAGTAGTTGTAACTTTGTAAGTAAGAGCATGAAACAACAAGACCTCTCCTCAACTGAGCCTATCACAATTCACAGCAACTCAAAAAGAAAAATAATTAAAAAATAACTAAATTTCTTTCTTCTCTTCTCATTTCCCTAGTTTAACCAAAGGATAAAGCTAGATTGGGCTGCCAAAAAATAAAATAATAATAATCAAATGGTTGTATGATTGTATCTAATATTCTTCCAATATCCAGGATCCTAGAAGGAACGAACCTTACCCTCACACAGCCATTTATCTTGGTTGAAGTGTGTTTTTCATTACAATAGCCTAAATTCAGGTAACATAAATCATTAAACCCAGATTTTTTTTTTTTTTTCACATTCCCCAGTTCTCTCAAATTTTCTCAGCAACCATATAACTATAAAAGAAATCAAACTCTTCAATCTTAGCCTTAAACACCCATTTGGCTCAATTTTCAGTAAATCTCTCATCTTTACAAGAACTTCAACAACATAAATCAGAAAACCCAGAATTTCTTTCTCCTTTCCAATCGAAAGTTTCAACCTTTACAAAGCAATATAAGCTCAAACAGCACAAACTACAATACCCAATATTTTTTTTTCCCTTTTATTTTCTTGAAAACCAAACAAAGAGAGAAAATTGAATAATGGGTATGTGTTAAACCTCAAAAATAAATAAAGCTTACCAACATACAAGGACGATTTGGAGAAGAATTTAGAGAAGCCAGGTGTTTGATATGGTTGTGGTGAGATTGAGATTGTCCTTGTTTTGAAGATTAGTTGCCTCCAAGCCATTGTCTTCTATTTTCTACCTGTGTCAATGAGAGTTTACTCAGAAACAACAAAAACCCAGCAACAGTGTCTCAGAGTTCAAATGTGATTTTTGAGAGTGATTCATTCAAATGGCATAAAAATGAAAAATCTACTTTTGCTACTTTTAACATTACAATACATTAAGATTAAATAAACAACCATAAAAAAAAAAAACATTTAAATTTCTCTAAAACCCAAAAACCTCTCTCTCTCTCTTTTCTCTCTATTGTGAACCCATAACCACTGGCCACTGTGATTTCTGCAAAAATATAATAAAAACCCAAATGGAAAAACCAACAAAACCCACAAATGGTGACACAAAAACCACCAAATGGAGAGCCACAACCCATTAACGGCGAGAAAAATTGTAACCACTTACCGAGAGCCACAACCACCGTGACGAGATGAAACCACCGCCACAACCGAAACCACCGACACCCACAGTCACAACCGGAACCACCAAAACCCACAAACACTACCGAGAGAGTGAGAGAAAACCTGAGAGAGAGAATGAGAAAGACTGAAGAAGAGACGGAGGAGAGAGAGAATCGTTGAGTTAAAAAATGCTAAAAACAAATAGCTTTTGGCACATCTGATGTTTAGGTGTTTTTCATGTTTGGCGTGCTAAATGCTATATATTTAGCATTTTTTAGCACACCAAATGCAAACGGAGCATCAGGTGTTATAAAACAAATGTTATTTTGATATATCAAAAAAAAAAAAAAAATTTTTAATATATCATTTTATAATACACTTTGTATCACATATTCTATTCTTTTACTATTTTATTTAAATATTCTTTCTATTTTTTTGTTAATTATTTTTTTATCACTTTACTGCTTTTTAAGGTACCACTTTATAATGAGCAACGTTTAGGACCACTATTTATTGCACAATTTTTGTCATTACTCGTTATGTGTCGAGTTATAAGTGGTGAAGGTGTGATCCCATCATTTTTTTATCACTCACAACTTGTCATATGGTAAGTTGTAATGAAAGTTATACAATAAATGGTGGTCACCTACTTAAATTTTTTTTTTTTTTTGGTTTACCCTTTTTTTGTAGAGGAGAGAGAAAGTTGATTAAAAAATAAAATAAAATAAATAGAACATATATATAAAAATAAATAGAACATATGTTCGTACTGTGCCATTGATAGAACTGTATTGTAGCAAATATAATCTCAAATGCCAAAATTTGGCATCTTATACTTCGCAGACCATTTACATTTGAGTTTCTGAAAAATATATATGTTTTATACTTTAAAAAGTTATTTACCTATTTTACTTTTACAATACATCTAGCATCTCATTTCTTATTTTTAAGTACAACCCAATCAAAATAATATAAATTATACAATAAAAAAATATATAAAAAATTATTTCTCTCTCTTCTCTCCCATCTCTCTTTTACCCAAAAAAAAATGATATTTTAGTTTTACCATCAAGCTACAGTAATTCCTATATTTTAAGAACCTACTATTCATAGTTGCTAAATTCTTTTTAGCAAAAGCCACCTAGGTAATTGTGGTTTTAGGAGATGTATGAATCTTTTGGTAAGAGATTTTTAGTAATATTGTTTAAGTGTTGTAGAAATACGTGAGTTAAAAAGTGTTATAAAAATACGTGTTATAGCGTTCAAATACTAAAAACTATTATTGAAACAACATAACCAAACGAGCTCTAAAATAGCAATTTAGGAGGTTTTATACCCCCAATGTTAATGCTCTTAGGAGTGTTGGTTTTTGGTATTTGGTATGTCAAATACTAAAAATTTAGTATTTGACATACCTAAGAGCATTCGCATCAGTGAATGCAAAATTTCTGTATATTTTGCAAACAAAAAAAAGAAAAACATACTTCTTTTTTTTTGTTTTACACACCAACTTTTACAAAACACTTATATCAGTTTATCTATTCTACACTATCTTTTATTTAAATAATACATTCTCACATTTTTTTTAATTATTTCACACCGGTCCCACCACCTTACCAAACTCTCCAACAATATCTCTCTCACTCTCTATCTCTCTTTATTTTCCCCCTTCTTCTTTTTTTCTTTTCATTCTCCTTCTTTCTTCTTCGGTATCTTCTTCTTCTTCTTCTCATTCTCATTCTTCTTCTTTTTCTTTTCTATTTGAGTTTGATTATAGCCGGTGATTTTGGGTTTGTAATTTTGGTGACGATTTTGGGTAGATTTTTCCACTACATGGGTGGTGATTTTAGGGCTCTCCATTGACTGCTGTTGCTGCTACTTCATGTGTGTTTGGCAAAAATTAAACTTATTTTACTATTCAGTTTATTTTTGTTACTATTTATGAGCCCCACTACATTTATTAGTACTATTCATGGGTCTTACTATACTATTTCAGCTAACTTTTACATTTATCTACAGCAGCAAAAAGTTTTCAGTTTCAACAAAATAAGCAGATCTCAATCAAACCCTTCTTCTTCTTCGACACCTTCTTATTCTTCTACTATTTTTGCACTTTCTTCTTCTTCTTTTGCAATTTGGGTTTGAATATATATATATTTGAGGAGAGGGTTTGATGAATTTGGGATCTAGATTGATTTACATTTGAAGAATTTGATGATTTGTTGTTGGATTTAAGAGAAGATAAGATGAGAAAGAGGGTAGAGGAAGAGAGAGATTGGATGAGAGAAAAAAAAATAAAAAAAATAAAATAGAAAGCTATAATAACCATGTAAATATGCACGGTTACTATAACATTTTTGAAAAGGAACAGTGATTTAGAAGGACTGTGGGTGTTTTTTTTGGTAAAATATGTAAAATCAGACAATTTTTCTATTATCCACTGTCTGATTCGGATGCTCTAATACAAATGCTATGAACTTGTTGCTGTGAAACCAGTGGCAATTTTTTATAGTGTCAGTGACAGATAGGCAAGTGAAATGGTACAATAGGGTCATATAAAATTCTAAATAAATATATGATCCTAAAAAAACCTATTTATAGAGCATTTTTTATAATAATTTAGCGTGCTTTTTATTTTTCGAGAATCAATTTATTGTTCATTAAGAATAGCTTTTTGCTTTTGATTAATGTACTTGATATGCCCTAACAGCCACAAAAATGCCTATTCACCATGCATGGGTTCATCCAGATTTTTTTAATAGCTTTTTGCTTATTTGTTGTGGACAAAAATGCTTTTGTACTCATAAAAATTGAGACTTTAATACAGAAACTGTAGGAAGGTGGCCCCCTAATTCTATGGTTTAAGATATTAAGCAAAACACGTGTTACAATTAATTTGTGTTATGAGTCGGTATTGATCTACAATGAAAAATTTGGACAAGAACACGTAAAATTACTAAAATCTTGTTTATTAACTTAAGGGTGATATGTTACATGAATCTGTCTCCAATGTTTTCTTGCTATTTTTTCTTTTACCATTTGTTTTTCACATTCTTCTCCTCCTTTTATATAAGCCATTTTTGTATTTTGTCCTAGTTCATCTAGATAGCTTCTGGCCTTATTGGGCCCTTCTTTCTTGATTTTTCATCATGAAAATGAAATTTCTAAGATCTTTCTTACTGTTCTAGCGTTCACCTAGATAACATCTAATCTTATCGGGGTTTTTTTTTTGTAGGTTTTTTATTATGAATGGAGACTTCTAGGGCTTTTCTTACTTTCAAGATTGTCCTTCTACATTAAATGTGGTGATGCCATGTAGGTGATCTTCATTTAATGCAGGAGTTGTTGTGGAATTATCTGGAACTCTTAGATAGCTTCCTTGGTGCAGTTGATCTTCTCGAGTACTTACCTTGGTTGTTCAGACATTACCTTAGAACTAGGTTAGGACTTACCTCGGTAGCTTGGACACTATCTTTGAACTAGACTAGGACTTACCTCAGTAGCTCAAACACTATCATTGAACTAGGCTAGGACTTACCTCGGTAGTTCAAACACTACCTTGAGGGTTGGCCAGGAAGGGGATTGGACCTGATTAATTGTTCGAGATTTTGCATCTATTACTAGAATGATCCGGTCCATGTTAGATTCGTTTCCTGCATTTGGGCTATTGCTTGAAATGGACCCAATATTTATCTTATTAGAATAAGGCTCAATGTTTACCCCACCACGGAAACAAATAAGCTAAATAAACTCCCAACAAAAACAGAACCAAACACACATGCACATGATGATTATTGATTAGTGATTATGCACAAGCACAAGAACCATGTACAAAGCAATGAAAAATAGGCTTGGTGACCCTGGCAAGGTATTTATGTTTAACTGCCTCAGTTATTTGTAGTGGGGACCAATATGGCTCATTGTGCTTTTCATGAAATGGGTTTTAAAGTTAGACGCTGTGGTGAAATTATTTAGTATAAAGGGTGAATCAAGAATGCCCATGTGATCCTCTTGACTAATAATAATAAGACAATTATTGTCAACTTATAATTTAAGGCGTGGTGTTTACTATACTCATCCTATTATACACACGCTCAAACTGTTTCAGGAAATTCACACATTTACTTAAATCCTCAATGGTTTACCTGTGTTGGTTAGGAGAAGCATGTGAATGATTTAACAAAAGGACTGGATAATTTTTTCATGTTATACTTACTTTTGTTTAATTAAATAAATTTTCACAACATGAGATTGAGAGTCATTCAAGCATTTGTGTTGACTTTACTAGAGAATGTCTATTTTATAGTAAAGGTTTAATTTTTCAATAAATATAAAATATATATGATTTAGCACATATAAAAAAGTTATTATTCTCTATTTTATGGAATGAGATTTTAAATATTGTGACACTCTAAACACATTTTTTTTTTTTTGAGAAGATACACTATAAACACATTTAAATTCATAAAAAAAAAAGAAAAGAAAATTAAACCTTAACTAGTCCTTTTCCATTTCAACATCATTGAGATAGCAAAACTGGATTTAGATGTGAAAGCACAAAAAATGTGCTACACCATATAAGCATGGTCTGAGTGAGCCATTAATTGAAAAGGCATGAGTTTTGGTAAAATTATTATGGAACTCGTACATGGTAGATGCAACTCCTCAGTCCTCACAACCCTACTTTTGATGGAAAAGTAGATAAGCTTCAACACACTTAAATAGAGTCCTTTCTTTTATAGGGTACAGAGTAGTGCATCATTATGCAGAGTAGGCCCTACTTTTTTTGTATGGTATGCAAAGAAACGAGAGCATGATTGGGGATAGACCAGACTTTTTCTTTTGAAATGCATGTGCTGATTACAAAGTTTTATTAACAGTACCTGATTATGTCACAAAATAATTATGTGGATTAGTCACATTATCAATAGAAAATGAGGTGTTAGCTAAACCTAAATACAGAAACCTTAATTAGAAAATTTGCATCTCAAAAAGACAATAAAAATTTAAAATATAGAAAGTTGAATAAATACTGCTTAATTATTATTTAAGTATAAAAAAAACAACTTAAAATTGTCGCTCTCAAACTCTATCCAGCCAGCCCAGAATGGAGTTGAATTGAGGGCCCTGACCAAGTTTCCTAATTTCAGTGCTCACAGATCTACTCAATATGGTTATATGGAAGTGAGCACTGGTCTTTCATCTTTGCAGTCCAACTTCTAAAAGAAGCTCCTCCAGAAATATAGATAAATTACAGGTAGTGTCTCCCATATTTTTGCATATCAGCCATACAATAGTTTCTCGAATCTTTGACCTCTTAAGATTAATTTTCAATACTGTAACACTGAAGGTATTTTTGATCTTCAGGGAAGAAATAACTTGTGTTGGCCAATAAAAGAGTTATCAGCAGCCTATTACAGGCATTTTGTTTGAAATATTGAAACCAATGACACAAATGAAATGACACAAAAAGGTGATACTCACTTTTACATAAATCAGCCCCAAGAAAAAAAAAATGGACACTACTAACATATTATCATCAGAAATGGTAATTAGTCATTACTCACTTAAGCTTCATTGGAGACATTAAAGATTCAAAGGGAATTAATTCCCACTGTAAAAATGGCTGCCTATTCCAAGACATTGGGAATCATATCAGAGAGAGAGAGAGAGAGAGCCCACTGTAAAAATGGCTGCCTATTCCAAGACACTGGGAATCATATCAGAGAGAGAGAGAGAGAGAGAGAGTAGATCCAACCAAGTGTATACAAAAAGCAAGTTTCTCATGGACTATAGGATACTGATGTAGAAGAATTCTCAAAATCACAGTATTCTTATCATATCATTTTACAGAAATTACAAAACAATTGTTTAGTATCAAAAGAAAGCTCAAATCAAAATTATTTGTAATCAATTCTTCTTTTAGAATATTCAGGAAATAAAAATATGAAATAAACATATACCAAGCTATGCTTTCCCCTCATTGCCTGCCAACATCAAGTACTTGTCTTTCCTTGTTAAGTTGGTGCACTCAAATCCTAAGGCTTCAGCGATCTTTGCCTGCACATAGTTGGCTACTTCAAACTTGGACTTGCCTCCAACCCCACATGTAAATTCTTTTGGTAACTTCTCAAGAATCTTGATATCGCAGTTTGTAAATGGATTCAAAATTATGAATAGGGGATCTAAACATTTTAACCCACTAGCTGTTGTTCCATAGAACATGCTAGCATGAAAGTCTATGGCAATAGGAACTATATCATCAGTTGTCTCTGCAAATAGAGGACTGAAGCGAAGTAGATATGGTTCCCTACAAGTAGTCCCCTCTGGACAAATCACAAGGTTACCTTGGTTCAGCCGCTTCTCTATCATCTTTGAGTCTTCCTCCCTCTTTCTTGCTAATCGAATTGTCTTGATGGGTGAAACCAGCTCAGAAGTCTTACTTAAGCTGTATGTGACTGCAGTGACTGGTTTCCTGGCAGCCGCTGAAACATAGAGTGGGTCTATAAGAGTTTTGTGGTTGCAAACATAGAGTATGCCCTTTGATTTTTCTCCATAAATGATTGGAGTAGGAAGGGAGTTTGGCGATGGTGCAGAACCCCACATTCCAATAAAGCTCATGACTGGGACGCATATATGGAGAGGAAGTAGCGAGGTAGCAAGGACTCTGAGTATGGCAACCAACAAACCAAATGGAACCCACATTAACATGACTAAAGAAGCAACTGGAGTTGGCCTAAAAGCCAATCTTCCATCATGGAAGATCAATGGCTTTGGGTATTTCTCCCTTGGAAGGACTTGCCAATTCTTCTTCTCAGCCTCACTTACCAAGTAAATTTCCTGGAGCAACACAAAACATTCAAGTGTTAGTAGTAACACTTGATATCTTTCACATACAAACACAGAAACTGATAGAGATTGAGAGAGAGAAAAAGAAAATAATTCCAACCTTGCAGTGAGAAAATAGTTGATGGTCAAAAGACACATTGAAGCAACCAATACCTATGACATGAGCGCCATCTTTTTCCTCCTCAAATATCTCTTTCAAAACTACTTTAGCTGACTTCTTTTCCTCCATCAAACCCAAATAATACCCACAAAATACCTTCAACTCTCTTCCCACAACAGCCTCAACCCCCATGTAATCTCTCAGAAAACAATTCACCATCACTTCAGGCAAATTAGTCACTCCTACCTTTTTCCCACATCTCATCACCACATCAAAGCATTCATAGCCAACATCCTCTAGGAAGAACTTGGGCAAGACAGATCTTCCAATCACAAATCTGTCCTTTTTAATCCCCACAAAGCATACGAAAACCATAATCTTTAACCCCACTTCTTCACAAACCAAACAAAGAAAACTTACAAGAGGGTACAAAAGAAGCAGAATAAGAGCTCTTAAGAGCCATCCAGCTTCAAAGGCCACTAGCATGAAGTAAGAAAACAGTGATGATGATTTCAACAGTGCTCCCTCCACATGAAATAATAAAGTCTGGTTTTGAAGCTCCTCTGATCTATGGGCTAGATAAGAGTACTTCTGAAATTTTAAGTGGGGTGCATGGACATTGCTAAGCCTTCCTGGGATGTTGAGATGGTTCTCTATTTTTCTGAGGAAAGTTTTGGACATGAAGAAAAGAGTTTTCATATTGAAAGGTTTTCCAGCCATATTTTGATTTTTGTTTTGTAACATTGATAAATAGAGGCTTCATTTGTTAGGAAATGGTGAGGAAAAGACGACTTTAACACTAGGGTAAATAATAGAAATGACATTATATGGTGCTGTCTGTTAAATGGTAATCAGTTAGGAAAATTATTAGGCCTTTCTCAAAAAAAAAAAAAAAAAAAAAAAAGAGGTAGTCTCAAAATATTATAAATGTATACTCCCTCATCTTACATGAATGGTGGGTCCTACTATGAATTTAATTAGTAGGGCCAACAATTTATGTGAGAAGAGAGAGTATGCATTTATGGTGCTCTGAGAGTACGCAATAATTTCTCAATCAATTATCCAAGTCCACATTTAACCACTTCTAAGATATTAGTCCATGTCCAGAACATTGCTTTCCTTTGAAATTCTAAAAAGCACTAAATTCATCTTAACAAAATCTTAAATTCCAACTAACACTCATATTGAACATGCTTCCAGCTGAAGTTTTCCCCCTTTTTACTTTGGCAAAGAGTTAGGTGCTATTCTTTAGATGTTATAACTTAGGTTATTCAATTAAATTCAATCACATGCATAAATTTAGCAATGCAGCACAAACGGTATTATGTTTCTCAAGGATAATAAATTTAATGCAATCATGTGTTCGAATTTAATTAAGGAACTTAAGATACAACATCTAAAGAATTATACCTAAATTTTATTGGTTTTACTTTTTATCTTTGCATGTTATTGACACATGTAAAGTAAACCCAATGGAACCTCAAAGTTCCATCTATTTATGAATGGGCCAAAATGGGAATTTATCTCTAATTTGAAAATTATGTAGCAAAATGTCTATATTTTGAAACTATTTAGCAAAATGTTTTTGTTTTTGGAACTCGATTTTATCAAAATTGAGTTACGTGGAACTTGACATTAGTAATGTTGAGTTCTATGCATATTCTACCACTTAATTTTTTTTGAAAATTTAAGTGGCACTCATCATTAGTAATGTCGAGTTCTACTTAAAAATACACATAGGACTCGGTTTTGAGGATAACAAATTTCAAAATAAGAACGATTTGCTAAATAGTCTCAAAATATAGGCATTTTGCTACATAGTTTTTAGGCTAAAATGCAAAACTGATCCTATAAGTTTCTTAAAATTTCATTTTAATCCTCTAACTTTACTTTCGTTCATTTTAGTCTTTTAGCTTTTAAGTTATTCAATTAAGGCTTTTCCATCAACCTTTTCTTATATGTTGTGGTTAATTTTTCAATTTTTTTTTAAAATTCTTAAATTAAAAATTTCAATTAATGATTGAAAAATATTTTTCATTTTTTTTTGAATTTTTTTTAACAAAAGTTGATGGAAAGACCTTAATTGAATAAATCTAAAACTTAAAGGATTGAAATGAACGAAAACAAAGTTAGAACTTAGAAGACTGAAATAAAATCTAAAAAAAACTTAAAAAGTCAGTTTTGCATTTTAGTCTAATTTTTAAATTAGGGATAAATACCAATTTTTCCCTTATGAATGTATACTTTTTAAGGAAGTAGAGCTCTCACTATGGTAGATGTGAACAGTGTTGTTTGTGATTGAGTGATCGTAGATGGAGTATGTGCACTCCCTGCCCAGCGGGGGGTAATGAGGCTAGTGAAAATCTGTTTTTCTTTTAAGATAAACACATTTTTAATTGTCTTGTCTATCTGTCCCTCTTCTTGCATATTTTTGCTTCCCTCTTTGTTTTTCCCAGCACTTGTACCATCTAGAACATTAATGTAATAATCGTATCCTCTCTTTCACATTAATTTTGGTAGTCCATACTTCAACTTGAACCATTAAAGCACTGTCTTTTCGCTTTCAGCTTAACTTTTGAAGCATCCTTTTTACGAGAAGTTATATTATGTTTCCGGTGCATGATACTTCTCTCTCACATGAGGGTGGACATGCACCAAAAATATGATAGAGTTTTTCTCTTTCTACAATCTAACTTAACAAGCACGAAGGCCATTTCAACTTCCGTACTATAATTTATTTATATGTGTTTTTCAAGAAAATGATACTATAATTGTCTTTTTATTTATTTTTTATTTTTTGATGTGGATACTATAATTGTCTTTCATTGTTATAAATAGCCTTCAACCACTTGTTTACTCAATAAAAACCACAAGATTGAATTCAAACGAAAAAAAGAAAAAAGAAAGATAACATATCAGTTAACTATGTCTTATGAAGTTATAGTCAATAAAATTGATATGGATATGTAATTTAGAAAAGTGTTGTTTAGGTAAAGTACTACAAATTTTACTACATAAATTTTACAAACTAAATAATAAGGTAATTAGTAAATTCTATTTATCATGTTGTCAGTGTAAAAATAGTGAGTTGATTCAATATTAATAGAAATAGTAAATAATGAAATGTCAATTATGAAAATAACAGGAAGTAAAACTTCGGATAGAATAGGATGGCGGAAAAAGAATACATGTGGCTAACCTTTACTAATTTGTTAAGAATTCATAGTCAACCCCAAAATTTTGGAATCAAAGTTTTGTTGTTGTTGTTGTATGTTGTCAATGTGACACCAATCAAGTTGATTGTCATGTTAGTCGGTAAACATTTTAGTAGTATAATTCATATTATTTTTAGTGTTTTCTTTTTGTGAACTCTTGTTTCAAAGATAAACAAACTTAACTAGCTAATATGTTTTACATGTCTTAGCCTAACGGTGGATAAACTTTTTTGATGAATAGGATAATATTTGAAACTTATGGCGTCTACTCCATCATGATTATTCTCTTTAATTACCATTAGGTCAAGATATTATGGCATCCACATCTTTATTCAACAACAAAAAACTTTAAAAATTGAGTTAATTAGAAATCATCACAACCATGGATAAACTTAATTCACAGGCCTCTTAGCCCAACATATTACATATAAAATTACAAATTTTGGAGTTTCATGATTATCATTTTCTAAAAAGAACCTAACTTGGGCAAGGTTCTACCCTATCAATCACTCTCAGATTTGTTCATTCCATGCATGTAACGTACCAATATGATTTTCTGGTAAGGATTATTTGACATCTAAATTCCTAATTATGAGCCTACATTTATATCTTGCTTGTTAACTAAAAAAAATGGGGACATTTCCTTTTTATTGATTTCAATGGATGTGGATCAGTTGAAGCATTAATGGTACCATTTGATTGAGAAATTATACGGTCCTCTGGTGGACCACGTCACTTGTCCACCATTCCACTAAAAGACTCCCATTTGTTTAAAATTGCTGAGTCAGTAATTAGTTTTTGTTTAAAAAATTTTTCTAACTCAGTAATTTTAAACAGGTGGGAGTCTTTGAGTGGAATAGTGGAACACGTCACTTGTCCATCACGAAGACCGTATAATTTCTCCATTTGATTTGATTAATAGAGAGGGGCAATGCTATAAGGGAAAATAAATTTAAAGCTAAGGTTTTGTCTCAATTTGGTACAATGATTATAGATACCAACCTACCCTCTAGGTTAAATTACCTACAGCACATTGTTCACACGGTTTGCAGTTTTGCACCTTGGCTAGCCACTTCTGTGCAGAGTTAAGGAGATGTCATTATGGCAAGAGACCATTGACAAGTTCATAAATTTTTACTCCATTATTATAAACCCCAAGGATGGCACAGTAGGTTAAAAAGCACATCTTTTATATAATTTTATTTTTGGTAACCAAAAAATGAGTCGAAGGGGGCGACCTGCATGGCTACACTGTCTGGGCATTACCATAATAGCACCCAACTCGCCCCAGGACACAAATGGATAGGGCACCCATAAAGTGCTGATGGGCATGCTCGAACCCATGCAATGTGCATGGAAGCTCAAGTCATTTTCCATGAAGCCACCAACCGTGTGGGCATATAATTTTTTACTCCATTATTCTAAGCCCCAAGGATGGCATTGTTGGTTAAAAAGCACATCTTTTATATATATATATAGTTAATGGAGACCACACACCCAAACTTCATATATTGTGATATACTGATTACATACAATTTGGGGTATGCATGGCTAAGAGCCTTGTAACTGAATTGAAACCTCCCCAAGTACAAAGTGCTTGGAGGTTTATGGGGGAAAGAGTTCGAGTTGCGGGGTTAGCAGCATATTGTAATTATCTTTAAAAAAAAAAAAAAAAAAGGTATGCATCAAACCCAGCAACCCAATAAAACCAACCTGACCCAACCCAACACCATGGATTGGTTTTTGTGAGTTGATGGGTTGGAATTCTATTTTGAATCTTGGGTTGGGTAGGGTTTGTGTTAATAATTTTTTAAACCCATCTAACCCAACTTGACTCACCATGTACATAAGTTTATTTTATTACCTTATTTGGCTTTTTTAGTTTGATTGATTTTGCTATTTAGTTTTGATGAATTTAGAAATTTTCAATATAATTTTAGCATATTATATTAATAGTAAGATTTTTTTTTAAGTTTAAATTTTGATGAAAACTCGATTTTTTACAATATATAGAACATATATGAACAATCCATCGACCCAACCCATCTAGGTTGGGTTAAGTTAGTTTTTAGTTTTTACACATGTGAAAAGTTGAGTTAGATTAATAATTTCTCGTGAGTTGAAATACTCCAAACCCGACCCATGCACACCACTGCATACAATTGTTATGCAAGATATTATATTCTTAGGAGGTGGCTTTAAAGAGTGGAGATCAATAATTTAAATATCTCTTTCTCTTCTTCCTTTTTGGAATCATATATTTTATGATAAAAGAATGTATACCCTACGAATTTTATTGTACCAAGTAAATGATTTCGCATTTTTTATTAATATCTTTTTTTTCCCTTAAGCCAAATAGTAAATCGTTTTGTCCCTTTTATCGCAACTAACAAAAAAGTGCTCACCACACTATTAAATACACAAAATTATTGAAGTATTCTACTCTTGGTGAAACTTTGTTATCAAAGTTAATAAAGATGACAGAAATTTGATCTTACCTGATGGTACGTCTTCTATTATATAATAGCATTCACATCAGCATGTGTATTTTACACATCTATTTTTACACTAAAAACCTACTTTTTCTATTTTACACATTCACTTTTACAAAACACTCACATCAATTTATCTATTTTACAAGATATTTCAATAAAATATACATTATACTCTATTTTTTTATTATTTCTCACCAACCACCTCTCTTAAATACGCGCCCTCTCTCTCTTTATACCCTTTTTCTGATCTCTCTCTCTCTCTCTCTCTCTCTACACCCATCTCTCTGGCCTTCCTCTTCCAAATCACAAAACCCATCCGCCATAGCTCCGATCCACCAAACGCCACCGCTCCGCATCCGATCCACAGCTCCGCTTCGATCCACCAAACGCCACATCTCCGATCTATGTTCCGCTCCACCAAACGCCACATCTCCGATCTACGCTCCGCTCCAATCCACCAAACGCCACAGCTCCCAGCTGATCTAAGCCACCAAACGCCGCAGCTCCGAACCACCACCAAATCTCAGCCGATCTCCAAGCTCCGATCCACCAGGCTGAAACCGATCTCTGATCTACGCTCCGATCCAATCTCCTAGCTGATCTACGCCACCAAACGCCGCAGCTCCGAACCACCGCTCCAATCCACCACCAAATCTCAGCCGATCTCCGATCTCCGTGTTTGTGTATCTTTGTGTTTTTTTTTTTTTTTTTTTAAGCAAGTGTATCTCTGTTGATTTGTTTATGTGGATGTGTTTGTGTGTGGATGTGATTGTGTGCATCTTAGGAAAAGAAGAAGATGAGAAGTTAGTTTACTGAGTTTGTTGAGTTGGAGAAGAGAGAGAAAAAAACGAGCGAACGGAAATGATTAAAATAATCTTTACACGAGCTACAGTAACTGTGTATATTTACACGGTTATTGTAGCTCATGTAAAGAAATACACATTTTTATACAATTATAGAAGAACTGATGGAGAGCATTTTTGAGCAAAAATGTGTAAAAACTGTGTTTTACATAATTTTACATGATTTTAAAGGCACTAATGCGAATGCTCTAACTTCAGGTATTTTTATACTATTTTATTGTTTAATTTTTATGATATTTGCAAATCTTTTATTAATTTTTCCTTATATTTGAAAATGAGTAATGCTACGGTTACAAATTATTTTACAATATTTTTACAAACTGTTGATGTATTCAACTTCTTATTAGTTTTCATCTAGGCCCACCATTAACATTACTTTTTTATTTCCCGTACCAATAATCAATAACCAATAACCACTCACCATATCAGTAGTTTGTAAAACTTTTATAAAAGAGGTTTGTATCTCTACTCTTTAAAGATTCATTAATATATCACAAAAAAATAGTGCTAGTTTTGCATAACGCAATTGCAATGAAAAGTTGTCAGTATATACTTTGGTTGCAAGTCTACGAAGAAAGAGTGAGATTCTCTGCCCCTTGCGAGTTCTTCTAGTATTGCACACTTGGGTGTAAACTTGGTCAAACCTTATTTGGGTATGAATTGGTGATTGGATTATAATATTTACATATGAATCCACTACTTAAAGCTCTCCAACCACTAGTTGTGACAAAGTGTGTACCCAAATGTGTGTTCCTCAATTATTTGACCCCCTCAATCCGTTGATGCAATGTCTTCACCTAGCTTTCGTTTGGGAGTTCATAAAGGAATGAAATGATCATAAAAAATAAATAAATAAATAAAATGTATTTAAGTAAGGAAAATGAATAAAATGGAATTAAGTAATCTTATTTGGAAGTTTTAAAATAAAGGAAATAAGAAATGAAAAGTATGTAATCTTATTTGGGAATAACAAAAAGAAAAAATAATTGAATAATTATATGACAATATTACTATTAGACATTTATTTTAAAATAAAATAGTCGAATATATAGGTGTATTTTGAAAGTTTTAGCAAAAATATTTATTAAATATAATTTTATTCTCTCAAATTCTTCTCAATTTTTGAAAAAATAAAAATTTAAAATTTTAAAAGAATAAAAATAAATAAGAGTTCCATCATATCTATTTCATTCTATTTTACTTAAACTGCTAAATAAAAAAATGAATTTTTTATTTCCTTTGTTAAAACTTTAATGTAAAAAATATTTTTCCAAAAATATTCTTTTTATATTATATTATGTTACTTTCTATTTCAGTCTTTTCCTTCCTCTGACACGAGCCGACAGGAAAACTATGAAAACAAACTGAGATCGAACAAATAGTACACAACTTCTATAGGGAAGGGCAATCGCATTTATTAAGTCATAAACATCCACCACCAAGAACCAGCTCAACAAAAGGCTTTTATTTTCCTTCATAATTAAGACATCCTCCTTTTTATTATAAAAAACAGAAAAAAAAAAAAAAATTCAAACGATCAAGGTTATGTATGGTACGAAAAACACTTGTGGGGTCCACTCCCTTGTGAGAGGGAAGAAACATGCAACCGAAACATGTAAAACCTTCTCGTATGGTACAGGTATTGTGTGACAGAAGATAACACTTTGTGCTAAATTCACATATTATGATAGGTCACATTACATTGCTGTGAGAATTTGTAGAGGGCAACGGGCCCCATAGCCCAAGCTATAGTACAAGGTGTCCAATAAATTAATATATAAATTATTGAGTACTACATTTGCTAAATTTCATATTTTAAAATAAATAATAAAGTGTTTTTTATAAATTAAATACTAGTCGCTATCTGCGCCATGTGAAAGTTTTAACATTTTTACTTTTATATATTACTAATAAATAAAATGTTAATGAATTTCAGCTTAATCATGATATAAATATACAAAAACTCACATTGTTATATATGTTATCTCTAGTTCGACACATTGTTGTAATTCACAATGAGGACATATGAACAAATAAATTAAGGGTAAATAGTAACCTGAGAGTTACCGTAGGTTTATATAACAATTTCCATGTTTAATTTGCAATAATTTCAACTGAAATTCACATACAAATATATACAAAAATAATTGGTTTATGCTGGTTTGTTTTTATCTTTGTATGGTTACCCATTCTGCAAAAAGATTGCATCTTTGTAAAATGAAGTCTCATTTTTCACCTCAAGAAAAAGCAAAGTTAAATCATGGTCTCCTGACATTGTTTTTTCTTTTCCATGGTCCCTAGATATTCCCAAATGTGTTGTCTCATTTTTCACCTCAAGACAAAGCAAAGTTAAATCAGGGTCCCTTGACAATGTTCCCTCGTTTCTATTGTTCCTTAGATACTTCCAAAAGTGCTGCTCACATACCTTGAAAAATATAATTACTTCTTATTTACTTCTTCAGAAAGTTACAAAGAACTTCTTCTGAAAATGTCCACATTCATGAGATGTGAAAAATATTATGAATATGAACAATATGAGAAAGTGTGATTGTGAAACTGACAGGTTATTTAGACCCCTTAAACAACCAAATTGCGTAGCCTAGATTAATTAGCCAAGTTGTTACTTAGTCAAATTAAGCAATTCTAGGTTAAAGCAATTCAACAATCATATCAAGAATAATAATGCAGCGGAAAATAAACAACACAAGATATGATCACCCAGGAAACCACACGGTAAAAACCTGGGGAGGATTTGACCCACCGATCCTCAAGGCAAACAAGAATTCACTATGAAAGAATTGAAGTTCTTACAGAAGGACTACAAGCTCCCCGCTCGACTTCCTAATGCTACCCACCAGTACGAACTTCCTGACACGACCACGCGCAGGCTCCGAATCCACGGACTACTTCTTTCTTGAATTCTTCAAAATCAGCTACAAGCTCCCCGCTTGCTTTTCTTTTAAGTTCCAATGGTTGCAACTAAGTTGATCTTCAAGATGTTGAAATTATCTCTACCTTGAAAACCCTAAGCTTTGTGTAAAGGAAAGCTCCTCTAAGATCTCACAAGAGATTTACACAAAACAGAAAATATGAGCAACAATAACAATATGGACAACCTCAAAAACGTGGCTAGGGTTTTGTTTATATACCTAGGGTAAAAACATAAAACCCTAAACGTTTAATGAAGTAGGGCTGAGTTGGAAATTCTGCAGAAAATTCAACCTGTGCGATTTTCGATCGATCGAGTCTAATCTTCGATCGATCGAGCCAGGCCAAAAGTCCCAAGTACTTCTGCAGCCACTCGATTCCAACTGTACAATAATAAACCAACTTTGAGCAAGCCTAAACAAGACTAAATACAATGTTTTGATCATGGTTTGCCAACATTACAAATTAGAGTTCTAAATACATAAAATCCTAAGACCTTAGAACCTAACAGAAACAATTGAAGCCCTAGAAAATAAATAATAAAAAATAACCCTCAAAATGTTCCTTTAATGTTTTATTATACTTCATGAGCTTGAGCAATCTCTACTTTTGGCTCTTTCAACTAGCATGAGCTTCAGCAATAGAACAGTGAAAATCAAGTTCAACAACAATGGACATCATAGCCTTGCAAAGGCATATATATGGTGTGACAAGCTCGTTGTTTTCTTAGTATTGTAATTAATAGTTCGATAGCAAGGCAGAAAGCAAGTTTTTCATCTTCAACTCTTGTACTTTTCTTGAATATGTCATTTATGGTTAAGCAAGAAAGGTCTAAATTGTTCTTTTTCCCATTTTGATTTCCATATTTTGTTTTAAAGAATATTGAAGTATGTACGTTTTTAGACCCCTTAAATACAAACAGATTAACCTAGTTATTTAGCCAAGTGATTAACTTAGGTAAATTATTCAGATCTAGGTTAACACAGATAAATCATATCATTGAAACAGTACGGAAAATAAATAACACAATGATATAATAACCCAGGAAAACTAAACCGGTAAAAAATCTGAGGAGGATTTAACCTAGCTATCCTCAAAGTAAAACAGATCCACTATGAAAGAATTGAAATTTACACAATAGCGACTTAGACCACTAACATCCTATTGTTACCTCAAGTAGGAAATTTACTATCACGACCACGTGTCAGCTTCGAGTTCACAGACTACTTCTTTCTTGGATTCACAGTATCCACAAGTACTCCCACTTGTGTTTTATTTAAGCTCTTTATGTAGCAACTGAGATGATCACCAAGCTCTCGACATCAATCTTAAGATTGGAAACCTTAAGTATGTATGAAGGCAAACATCTCTAGATCTTACAAGAAATTCATACACACAGCATAAACAACAACTACAAAACGTGGCTAGGGATTTTCCTTTTATACTTAAAGTAAAACATAAAACCCTACGCATCATACGAGCTTGGGTTGAGTTGAAAATTTTGTAGAAAAACAATCTGCATAAGCTTTGATCGATCGAGTCTAATTTTCGATCGATCGAGCCTTGCAGATTTACACAATAAATCCTGCAGTACACTTGATTCCAACTTTACACATAAACACACTTTGAGCAGCCTAATTCTAGACTCTAAGTTTTGACCATGATTTGCCAACATTACACATTGAAGTTCCAATACATTTAAATCATAAATCCTTAGAACCTAACAAATTAAAGTACCCTTGAACATATGGGGACATAACATACGTTCTTCCAAATATACATTGATGCGGACTCTGTTAGGTTTGACAAAATCACTAGTGGTTAATTGATATTTAGGACTAGAAGCTCATTGTTTTCTCGATATTTTAATTCATAATTGGATAGCAACGTAGAAAGCAATTCACTATGTTCATCACCAACTTTTGTGTATTCTTGAAAGTACGTAGTTGAGCAAGAACGGCCATTTCTTTCTTTTCCATTTTGGTTTCATCTTTTCCATTGTTAAAAAACTAGTTACATTTGGAATACACACACACACATATATATATATATGTTAAATTTGACATAATGAAGTCGTGGTTAATTATTCATATCTTAATAACTAATTTGATAGTAAGGAAAAGAGGAAGTCATTATGTTCATCTCGAACTCTTTTTTTTTTCCTCGAACGGTCTTAAATTGTTCTTTTCCTCATTTTGGTTTCCGTCTTTATTAAAAAGATTAAAGTCAAAAGTTAAACCCCAGTTATATTATTTGGAACATAATAACACAAAACATACGCCTCTTCCAAATAGTGCGGAAGCTTAAGAATAACGTGGGCTATGATATTAATTAAGTTTGACAAAAGCAAATTAGTGGTGATTAGGTTAATCATTCATGTGCTCAAGCTGTTCACTTTAGAAACTTAAGCCAGACCACCTTGTTTAATTAAATTTAATTCTTCTACTACGTACCATAATTTGTCACAATTTGCTGAAGTGGTCAAATGAGAGTGGTAAAAAATAATTTTCTTATGGACTCATCTATTTTGTTTTACTATTTACAATACCACTTCAAATTATGGTAATACTTTTGATACAAAAGTTCTGTCTTTAAACCTTCTTTATATAAATCCTTAGGATTAAAGGATTAAAGTGAGGAGTCAACTAAGCTCATTCAAACTGTGATAAGTTCGACATTGATAAACTTGCCTCTTAAGAGGTCTTAAATTTTCTTAATAAATATTAGGTATGTTCGGTTTTTAGACCCTTTAACCCAACCAGATTAGCCTAGTTAATTAGCCAAGTGATTAACTTAGTTAAATTATGTAAATCTAGGTTATCACAATCAAACAATCATATCAAGAATATAAAGCAGCGGAAAAATAAATGACACAATGATATGATGACCCAAGAAACCACACGGTAAAAACCTGGGGAGGATTTGACCTAACTATCCTTAAGGTAAACTTGAATCCACTATATGAAAGAATCGAAGTTCATACAAAAGGACTTACAAGCTCCCCGCTTGACTTCCTAATGCTACCCACCAGTAGAACTTACTGACACGACCACGTGCAAGCTCCGAATCCACGGACTCCTTCTTTCTTGGATTCTCCACAAGATACAAGCACCCCCGCTTGTGTTTCTTTAAGCTCCAATGGTAGCAACTGAGTTGATCATCAAGATGTTAAAGTAATCTCTACCTTGAAAACTCTAAGTTTATGTGAAGGAAAGCTCCTCAAGGATCTCACAAGAGATTCACACAAACCGCAAATATGAGCAACAAGAGCATTCAAAGCTACCCTAAAAACGTGGCTAGGGTTTCCTTTATATAGTGGGAAGTAGATCTGAAACCCTAATCCTTAATGGGCTTGGGCTGAGTTGGAAAATTCTGCAGAAAAACGTTCTGCCCGAGATTCGATCGATCGAGTCTAATTTTCGATCGATCGAGCCAGGCTGAAAGTCACTAATACTTCTGTAGCCACTCGATTCCAACTTTACATAAAACGCCCACATTTTGAGCAAGTCTAAACAAGACTAACAACCTGTTTTGATCATGGTTTGCCAATAATACACATTAGAGTTCTAAATACATAAAATCCTAAGTCTTTAGAACCTAACAAACTCCCCCTTTGGCAATCCGTGACAAAACACAAATTAAAAACTCAAAGTTTACAAATAAAAGCCCTTTACAAAAATAATGCTCATAACACAAATTCAATCATAACTACTATCCATCAGTTGCAAGTGTAGATAGCAGCTTAATTGAATCAACCTATATATTCCTGAAACACTAAATAAAACGCATAAACGCATGTGTGACAGAAAAATATTAAATCAACAAATAAATTCTTGACTTCTCAAAACACAAAATAAAGACATATATCATGAATAACTCATAAATATAAATCAATGAGCAGTGAACAAGAAACAGAAATAAAAACATAAGTAAACTAACTCTCCCCCTAAATTAGATACAACAAAAAGTTTCAATAAAAAGTTTTTATTTATATTCTCCCCTTTCAAAAATAATTTTAACTCCCCCTAAACAAGACAAACATGATTCCCATAAATCAATAATTTCTCCCCATTTTTGTCACATATTGACAAAGACAACTCATACAAAGAGTAAACAGTCAACATACGCAATAAATGATAAGAGAAAATAGAGAATCAAGGGGACACAAACCACTTCAACTCTATAGAAAATAGAGACAACTCCCCCTATGAACAACAAAGGTTAAAAAAAATCTCCCCCTATAAAAATAGGAAAAACAAAACAAGTTTTTGGAAAAAAAAGTTTTGGGGAAACTTTAGGAGGTGGGGAAAATAAAAACACACAAACCAAAGGTAAAAACTAAGGTGAGGATACACATGAAAAAAATATTCTCTCTTTCAATAAATGCAAACTTGACACTATGTGACTCATAAACAATTGCATGAATAGAGAAAAATATATGCACATTGATTATCCATCATATCTCTTAAGAAAAATATTTTTTGCAGTTCACACATAAGAAATAGCATATACTAGAATGTACAAAACTCAAAAATTAATCAATCAATTTTTAAATCAAGTTAAGTACCCAATTTAGCAAAGTGTATGCATGCTATGTGTGAAAACAATGAGAGATATGATTGCAAAACTGCAAGATGGATACAAAAATCAATGTAATGCATGTGAATCCTAAACACAAATGATGCATAAAAAAATATGTCATGATGCATGCTCTAATGCAGTGAAACTAAGTTTAATTTCACAAAATTAGCTTGAGCATAGAGTTTCTAAAGAAAACCCCAAAATTGAAAACCACTTGTTAAGATTTAGGAAAAATTTGACTAATTGATCATCACATAGGCTAGAATACATAATATAATGATCAATTGCATCAATTCAACAAGCCAATTTCATTAATTAAACCCAATTTGAACAAAATCCCCAATTCGGATCAATTCAAGCTCTAGAATTTCCAAATTCTCAAACTTTAAACACATTTTGCATTAAAATCAAGGAACTTTTAATCTTGGATGACCACAACAAAATCACACACAATATAATGTACCAAGTTTAGCAAAGAGTAACTTGTGTTGTGTGTGCAATTAGCAAAAGCTTATGTGAGGTGATATGTGAATAGAAATCAAATACAAAGTCTACAAAAATCATCACATAAATTTGAAAGAGACTATCACCTAAAGAGTTACATCATATAACTCCTACATCTCCTAGAAAACAAGCTTGCAATCATGTAAGTTTCTTGAATTTTGCCTCATAATATACATACCAATTTTAATTATGTAATTTGGCATCAAGCCTAATAGTACACACCAATTTTAAGCATTAAGTATTTAAACCGAGGCTTCACCTTATGTTCTTTTTGTGCATGTGCTACACTTTCTCGAGCACAGAATCTTAAGATATGCACTAAGGTGTTCATGATTGGCTAGTGAACAGTGGTGAGATGGTTATTTATGCCTTTCTCAAAAGGATCAAGTCTGACAGTCAAATAACATGTGACTTCAAGATTAAGACAAAGTGATAAATACCATAAATATCTTTCCTACACAACATGCATTACAAAGTTTCAACTAGTCAAGTGCAATAAATAAGCTTATCAAAGTTAAACAAGGTACACAAGACATGTTATATGTAGATAAGGTGGCCAACCTTGATATCAAATCCATGATATGTAATACAAAACACAAAAATCTTTTTGGTTTTAAAAATTAATGACAAAAAAAAAAAAAAAAACATATATTATGCTAAATGAACAATGCAAATGCAATGCATGACAGTGCTTAACTAACCTATAGAGGGTACACAAACAAGAAATATCAATTTCTTAATTAACCCTTGAGTACATGTACAAACTAATACATACTCACACAAAATCAGAAATAGCTTAGCACTTATATAACACATACTATTCAAGTTTCTCCACAATGTCAAGCATGTTCTAAATCAAGAGAGAGATATCATAATTCATGTAATCCTCAAGAAAAATAAAACAAGACACAAAATAAAATATTTTTATCTTTTTGAAATTTTTCAATGTTTTTGGATTTAAAAAAAAAATAAAAAACAACTTAAAAAAACAAAACAACCAAAAACAAAAACAAAACATGTCCACAAACAATTGAAAAAATTAAATCAGGGACAAGTCAGCAACACTCACCTTAAAGAATCTTTTCTCACCCATATAGCACAATTCTTCGGCTTTGTAGGTGAAAATCCATGAGAAACAGAGTGTATTTGAGGAATTACACCAATCTTCTGAGAAAGACTGAAATCCTGCAAATTCCTTTCACAAGCCAACAAGCTCAAATTTTTCAAAAGAATATGAAACAATTTATATGGACTTATGGCAGGAGAAATATCATCACATATCCTAAATTGAAATACAGAATGTTTAAATTTCAATTTATGACAATTAGGACGAATATGACCGCGAACACCACAAAAGTGATAAACAGGAACAAATTTAGGAACATCAGTATTTCTAACAGCAAATCTAGTCTCAGATTTTGATTTTTGCCTCAACAAAGAACAATTTGGTCTAATATGACCAACACCACAAAGGTGACAGGTAGGCACAAAAACAGATTTATTATATTCTCTAACAGTAGGTTTAGATTTAGGTTTAGAAACTTCAGCGTCAACATCAGAACTTTTACCTTTGTCTAACCTAGCAAAATAAGCATTTTCTTTATTATTCCTTTTGAAAGGAGGGACATAAACTTTCTCAGTTTTAGGCTTAAGAGAAACACAAACACTTCTGTTATCAACAGAAGGCTTGGTACTAGTCAAATTTTCAATTTTAGCTTTAGATTCAACTAACTCTTGTTCCAAGCTTTTCATCTTCTCATCTTGAAAGGAAATTTGATTTCTCAAAAATTCATTCTTTTTATTAGATTCATCCAATCTCACAATCAATTCCTCTTTTTCAAGATTTGCGAATTTTAACTCTTCCTTGAATTTCTTATAAATTTTCAAAGATTTAGATAATTCCTTACGAAGAGTTTCAAAAGCATCAAAAAAATCAACAGAAACAATAGTGTCCTTTTTATTCAAAGCATCACAAACATGAGCAGAAAGACACTTCAAATTATCCATGATAACAGAGGTCAAGAATCTGCTCTTAGATCAAAAGATCTACAACAAAAGAGCTATCTGCTCTGATACCACTTGTTCGGTTTTTAGACCCCTTAACCCAATCAAATTAGCCAAGTGATTAACTTAGTCAAATTATGTAAATCTAGGTTATCACAATCAAACAATCATATCAAGAATATAAAGCAGCGGAAAAATAAATGATACAATGATATGATGACCCAGGAAACCACACGGTAAAAACCTGGGGAGGATTTGACCTAGCTATCCTCAAGGTAAACTTGAATCCACTATATGAAAGAATCAAAGTTCATACAAAAGGACTTACAAGCTCCCTGCTTGACTTCCTAATGCTACCCACCAGTAGAACTTATTGACACGATCACGTGCAAACTCTGAATCCACGGACTCCTTCTTTCTTGGATTCTCCACAAGATACAAGCACCCCCGCTTGTGTTTCTTTAAGCTCCAATGGTAGCAACTGAGTTGATCATCAAGATGTTAAAGTAATCTCTACCTTGAAAACTCTAAGTTTATGTGAAGGAAAGCTCCTCAAGGATCTCACAAGAGATTCACACAAACCGCAAATATGAGCAACAAGAGCATTCAAAGCTACCCTAAAAACGTGGCTAGGGTTTCCTTTATATAGTGGGAAGTAGATCTGAAACCCTAATCCTTAATGGGCTTGGGCTGAGTTGGAAAATTCTGCAGAAAAACGTTCTGCCCGAGATTCGATCGATCGAGTCTAATTTTCGATCGATCGAGCCAGGCTGAAAGTCACTAATACTTCTGTAGCCACTCGATTCCAACTTTACATAAAACGCCCACATTTTGAGCAAGTCTAAACAAGACTAACAACCTGTTTTGATCATGGTTTGCCAATAATACACATTAGAGTTCTAAATACATAAAATCCTAAGTCTTTAGAACCTAACAAACTCCCCCTTTGGCAATCCGTGACAAAACACAAATTAAAAACTCAAAGTTTACAAATAAAAGCCCTTTACAAAAATAATGCTCATAACACAAATTCAATCATAACTACTATCCATCAGTTGCAAGTGTAGATAGCAGCTTAATTGAATCAACCTATATATTCCTGAAACACTAAATAAAACGCATAAACGCATGTGTGACAGAAAAATATTAAATCAACAAATAAATTCTTGACTTCTCAAAACACAAAATAAAGACATATATCATGAATAACTCATAAATATAAATCAATGAGCAGTGAACAAGAAACAGAAATAAAAACATAAGTAAACTAACTCTCCCCCTAAATTAGATACAACAAAAAGTTTCAATAAAAAGTTTTTATTTATATTCTCCCCTTTCAAAAATAATTTTAACTCCCCCTAAACAAGACAAACATGATTCCCATAAATCAATAATTTCTCCCCATTTTTGTCACATATTGACAAAGACAACTCATACAAAGAGTAAACAGTCAACATACGCAATAAATGATAAGAGAAAATAGAGAATCAAGGGGACACAAACCACTTCAACTCTATAGAAAATAGAGACAACTCCCCCTATGAACAACAAAGGTTAAAAAAAATCTCCCCCTATAAAAATAGGAAAAACAAAACAAGTTTTTGGAAAAAAAAGTTTTGGGGAAACTTTAGGAGGTGGGGAAAATAAAAACACACAAACCAAAGGTAAAAACTAAGGTGAGGATACACATGAAAAAAATATTCTCTCTTTCAATAAATGCAAACTTGACACTATGTGACTCATAAACAATTGCATGAATAGAGAAAAATATATGCACATTGATTATCCATCATATCTCTTAAGAAAAATATTTTTTGCAGTTCACACATAAGAAATAGCATATACTAGAATGTACAAAACTCAAAAATTAATCAATCAATTTTTAAATCAAGTTAAGTACCCAATTTAGCAAAGTGTATGCATGCTATGTGTGAAAACAATGAGAGATATGATTGCAAAACTGCAAGATGGATACAAAAATCAATGTAATGCATGTGAATCCTAAACACAAATGATGCATAAAAAAATATGTCATGATGCATGCTCTAATGCAGTGAAACTAAGTTTAATTTCACAAAATTAGCTTGAGCATAGAGTTTCTAAAGAAAACCCCAAAATTGAAAACCACTTGTTAAGATTTAGGAAAAATTTGACTAATTGATCATCACATAGGCTAGAATACATAATATAATGATCAATTGCATCAATTCAACAAGCCAATTTCATTAATTAAACCCAATTTGAACAAAATCCCCAATTCGGATCAATTCAAGCTCTAGAATTTCCAAATTCTCAAACTTTAAACACATTTTGCATTAAAATCAAGGAACTTTTAATCTTGGATGACCACAACAAAATCACACACAATATAATGTACCAAGTTTAGCAAAGAGTAACTTGTGTTGTGTGTGCAATTAGCAAAAGCTTATGTGAGGTGATATGTGAATAGAAATCAAATACAAAGTCTACAAAAATCATCACATAAATTTGAAAGAGACTATCACCTAAAGAGTTACATCATATAACTCCTACATCTCCTAGAAAACAAGCTTGCAATCATGTAAGTTTCTTGAATTTTGCCTCATAATATACATACCAATTTTAATTATGTAATTTGGCATCAAGCCTAATAGTACACACCAATTTTAAGCATTAAGTATTTAAACCGAGGCTTCACCTTATGTTCTTTTTGTGCATGTGCTACACTTTCTCGAGCACAGAATCTTAAGATATGCACTAAGGTGTTCATGATTGGCTAGTGAACAGTGGTGAGATGGTTATTTATGCCTTTCTCAAAAGGATCAAGTCTGACAGTCAAATAACATGTGACTTCAAGATTAAGACAAAGTGATAAATACCATAAATATCTTTCCTACACAACATGCATTACAAAGTTTCAACTAGTCAAGTGCAATAAATAAGCTTATCAAAGTTAAACAAGGTACACAAGACATGTTATATGTAGATAAGGTGGCCAACCTTGATATCAAATCCATGATATGTAATACAAAACACAAAAATCTTTTTGGTTTTAAAAATTAATGACAAAAAAAAAAAAAAAAACATATATTATGCTAAATGAACAATGCAAATGCAATGCATGACAGTGCTTAACTAACCTATAGAGGGTACACAAACAAGAAATATCAATTTCTTAATTAACCCTTGAGTACATGTACAAACTAGTACATACTCACACAAAATCAGAAATAGCTTAGCACTTATATAACACATACTATTCAAGTTTCTCCACAATGTCAAGCATGTTCTAAATCAAGAGAGAGATATCATAATTCATGTAATCCTCAAGAAAAATAAAACAAGACACAAAATAAAATATTTTTATCTTTTTGAAATTTTTCAATGTTTTTGGATTTAAAAAAAAAATAAAAAACAACTTAAAAAAACAAAACAACCAAAAACAAAAACAAAACATGTCCACAAACAATTGAAAAAATTAAATCAGGGACAAGTCAGCAACACTCACCTTAAAGAATCTTTTCTCACCCATATAGCACAATTCTTCGGCTTTGTAGGTGAAAATCCATGAGAAACAGAGTGTATTTGAGGAATTACACCAATCTTCTGAGAAAGACTGAAATCCTGCAAATTCCTTTCACAAGCCAACAAGCTCAAATTTTTCAAAAGAATATGAAACAATTTATATGGACTTATGGCAGGAGAAATATCATCACATATCCTAAATTGAAATACAGAATGTTTAAATTTCAATTTATGACAATTAGGACGAATATGACCGCGAACACCACAAAAGTGATAAACAGGAACAAATTTAGGAACATCAGTATTTCTAACAGCAAATCTAGTCTCAGATTTTGATTTTTGCCTCAACAAAGAACAATTTGGTCTAATATGACCAACACCACAAAGGTGACAGGTAGGCACAAAAACAGATTTATTATATTCTCTAACAGTAGGTTTAGATTTAGGTTTAGAAACTTCAGCGTCAACATCAGAACTTTTACCTTTGTCTAACCTAGCAAAATAAGCATTTTCTTTATTATTCCTTTTGAAAGGAGGGACATAAACTTTCTCAGTTTTAGGCTTAAGAGAAACACAAACACTTCTGTTATCAACAGAAGGCTTGGTACTAGTCAAATTTTCAATTTTAGCTTTAGATTCAACTAACTCTTGTTCCAAGCTTTTCATCTTCTCATCTTGAAAGGAAATTTGATTTCTCAAAAATTCATTCTTTTTATTAGATTCATCCAATCTCACAATCAATTCCTCTTTTTCAAGATTTGCGAATTTTAACTCTTCCTTGAATTTCTTATAAATTTTCAAAGATTTAGATAATTCCTTACGAAGAGTTTCAAAAGCATCAAAAAAATCAACAGAAACAATAGTGTCCTTTTTATTCAAAGCATCACAAACATGAGCAGAAAGACACTTCAAATTATCCATGATAACAGAGGTCAAGAATCTGCTCTTAGATCAAAAGATCTACAACAAAAGAGCTATCTGCTCTGATACCACTTGTTCGGTTTTTAGACCCCTTAACCCAATCAAATTAGCCAAGTGATTAACTTAGTCAAATTATGTAAATCTAGGTTATCACAATCAAACAATCATATCAAGAATATAAAGCAGCGGAAAAATAAATGATACAATGATATGATGACCCAGGAAACCACACGGTAAAAACCTGGGGAGGATTTGACCTAGCTATCCTCAAGGTAAACTTGAATCCACTATATGAAAGAATCAAAGTTCATACAAAAGGACTTACAAGCTCCCTGCTTGACTTCCTAATGCTACCCACCAGTAGAACTTATTGACACGATCACGTGCAAACTCTGAATCCACGGACTCCTTCTTTCTTGGATTCTCCACAAGATACAAGCACCCCCGCTTGTGTTTCTTTAAGCTCCAATGGCAGCAACTGAGTTGATCATCAAGATGTTGAAGTAATCTCTACCTTGAAAACCCTAAGTTTATGTGAAGGAAAGCTCCTCAAGGATCTCACAAGAGATTCACACAAACCGCAAATATGAGCAACAAGAGCATCCAAAGCTACCCTAAAAACGTGGCTAGAGTTTCCTTTATATAGTGGGAAGTAGATCTGAAACCCTAATCTTTAATGGGCTTGGGCTGAGTTGGAAAATTCTGCAGAAAAACGTTCTGCCCGAGATTCGATCGATCGAGTCTAATTTTCGATCGATTGAGCCAGGCCGAAAGTCACTAATACTTCTGCAGCCACTCGATTCCAACTTTACATAAAACGCCTACACTTTGAGCAAGTCTAAACAAGACTAACAACCTGTTTTGATCATGGTTTGCCAACAATACACATTAGAGTTCTAAATACATAAAATCCTAAGTCTTTAGAACCTAACAAGGTATATACAAATGAAAGATCAACATAATGATGTCTATTTTGCATACTATACAAAAGTAAAGTTGTACCTTAGGAATGAAGTCGGCAAGCCGGCAATCGTGGTGCAAATGATAGCGTTGACATTTGACAAACACTTGTTTATATTAGACTAGTAAGCTTTTCCCTCCTCTAATGCCACAAAACCAAAAAAGGCAACCAATTGTGACAAAAAAAAAAAAAACATTGTGATAAGCCTACTTCTGCGTGATCATATTAACCTTAATCTATTAATGAACAATTGTCCTAATCTTTTAGGTTAATACAGACCCATTAAACGACCCTAACAGACGCTCCCATATGTAAGTAAAACTATACCCTTACTTCAATCCCACGCACCCAAGAAGTTAGTAACAATATAATATTAAAACAAACCAATCTTACATTGTTGCTTTTGAGAATTTGAGCACAATGTCTACTTCACACCAATCCTAGAGGCATACTTTACAAGAAATAGACACAAGTGGTAGAGGAGGTGATGGGGAAGCTGCTAGTTCAAGAAATAGACACAAGTGGTAGAGGAGGTGATGGGGAAGCTGCTAGTTCAATTGATTGAGGGAAGTTGTTTCTTGGCTTATACAAAATCGAAGAGTCAATGGTTGGGGGCAATCACTTTTTAGATCAAGATTTGTGATCTTGGAGCCTTTTTGTTTACAATTAAGCTTGCTTATAGATGGGAACTAAATGGGGAAGAACCTGAAAGCAATAATTGTAATTCTTTAATAGCATATTTAGAAACTTGGATGAAAGATTGATTGCCCTGAAAAGACGGAAAGACTTCGTTCCTTTCTCAAATTGATTAATGGATATCCACTCAGATTTATGATATATATTGAAAGTAATTCCATCATGTTCAACAAGAATCACTTTATATGATAATATGACAAAGTAGAACCAGCCAACCTCAATTATTGCTATGATATATATATATATATATATATATATATATATATATCATCTTCCCCATATTCTAGAATGAAAAGAATACTCTAGGGCCTCGTTTGGGAGAAGGAAATGGAATAGAATGGAAATGAATGAAAAACATAATTTTAGAATATTCTTCTATTTCCTTGTTTGGGAGTTTTAATGGAGGGAATGGAAAGTCCATTTCCTCGTTTGGGAGTTTAAGACTTTAAGTAGAAGGGAACACATATTCCTCTTTATTCCCTTAAACCTTAAATTTTAATTCCCCCCGAAATTGGGAGGAATGGGAGGGAATGAAATTAAATTTAATGAATTTTTTTATCAAAATTCCCAAAATATCCCTATATATTCAACCATTTATTTTAAAATATGGGGTCTAATAGTAATATTGTCATAAAATGATTCAATTCCATTCCCTCCATGTTATTCCCAAACAAGATTACTTACATTCTATTCATTTTCATTCTTTTCCATTCCTTTATTTTAAAACATCCAATCAAGGTTACTTAATTCCATTACATTCCATTCTTTTCCTTTACTTAAATACATTCCATTCCATTCTCTTATAATCATTTCGTTCCGTTCCATTCCATTCCCTTTTAAACTCCCAAATGAAGCCTGGTTAGTTTGTTCCACCCCTTTTTTGATGAATTCATTTGTAGCAATTTGAACTAATTCGAGGTTATCAATGTAAATCAAAGCAAGTTAAATAAATGGCTCAATTATGCATTGACTTGCTCAACTCATAATAACTTGAAGTGACCTAATCATAACCTGGGCAATCTGCCTTGACATAAGTTTGATTAATCCAAATAATATAAGTCATTTTATCTAAAAAATTGAATTTTAAATATATAATTAAGTAATTAATAGAATTTTTTGGTTATATTGAAAAATCTATTGAAACTCTAAAGACCTTAATCCTTTTTCCAAAATAATAATAATAATAATAAATCTCATTTTATTTATTTTTCTTAAATTTTATATTTTTAAATTTTGATGGAATTTCATTGGGTTGAAAAATGTGAATTTTTAGATTGTATGCTATTACTATTTTATTTGATGTTATTATGAGATAAATTTTGTATGAAATTTATTTGTATATAATTTTATAATTTATGTGTTTACAGTATACTAAAATATGCTAATAATTTTAGGTCATTTATTTTAGATGGGTTGAAATTGGTCGTGCCTATATCAACCCAATACTACTTGTTTATAAAGAGTGCTTCGTGATTGAATTATGTCAACTTGCTTAATAAACAAGTCATGTTAGAATTGAGAAACTTTTAAATGATTATTAAACGGATATAATTTAAGTTGATCAATGTATAGTCAAATATCTTTATATTGACATGACACAAATATGACCTAGCAAGATAAATTGTCATCTCTAATTAGATGAGTATCATATCCTTGAGTAATTCTTAGATACTCCTAAAGTACGCAAAATAGTGCTCAATTTTCTCACATTCATGGTGGGGTTTTAAATTCATAGTGATGAATGTGAGAGAAATGAACACAATTTTTTTATACACCGAGAGTACCAATTCTACAAAAAAGATTGCTATTAGCGATGGCCAGAGTTCGTCACAACAACACAAAAAGTTGTCGCAGATTAGTATTGCCGACGGTAAAAGGCCATCGACGGCCGTCGGAAAAAGCCTTGTCGATAATACTATATTATCGAAGAGACCGTTGCTAACACTCATTTTCGACAGCACAACTCCGTTGTAAGAACTTGATAATTGCCATCGTAGATTCAACTTCATACGAGGAAGTTGGATGACCAAATAACTTTTGTGATGACCTTCGACCGTCGTTAATGCATAGTTTCGACGACAAAATGCCATCGTAGTTATTTCATTTGTCATCGACAATACAACTTTATATGAGGAAGTCATATGACCAAATACTTTCTACGATGAATTAAGGCCGTTGTTAATACCTTTTTTTGACGAATAAAAGCCGGCGTAATTACTTGGTTTGTCGTTGACAATGTAACTTCATACGAGGAAGTCAAATGACCAAATACTTTCTACGACGAACTAAGGCTATTGTTAATGCCCTTGTTTTGATGAATAAAAACTGTCATAAGTACTTGGTTTGTCGTCGAAAATAACTTTTGTGATGAACTATAGTCGTTGTTAATGTAGTTTTTCAACGACTAAAAGCCATCGTAAAATAATTGGTTTTTCATCAACAATACATTATCAATGTGACCATTCACCTTTTTCAATGAACTTTAACCATTATTGAAACCTATTCACCACGTTAGTAATACATTATTCGCAACAAAATAACTCTGTCAATAATAAAAGAGAGATCATTTCTAATATTTTAATTGTGAGGAAACATAAATCTCCCAAAAGTTTTTCAATTCAAATAACAAGCACAAATCCATAATTGTCCAAATCTAGAAAGTGCGTAATGCAATAAAAAAAATATTAAAATGTCTATAAAATAGAATAAAAAATATTAATTAAAGCGTCTACATGAAAGCTATAATATCCTTCAACAAACTTGAAAACATAAATATTAGAAGATCAATCATCATCTGAGTAAATATTATCCTTCTAAGAGCCATCTGAGTCATCTTCCTCCTCAGAGTCATCTTCTGTGTTTTCGTCCACATTTTGATTTCCTTCTCCAGCATTGGTCTGTAATATTTTGATTAAACTAAATAAGTATACAAAAAAATTATTACTATGCAAATTATATTTACAATACATAATAAAGATATTGAAATGTATTAATTTAACAACATCAACAACAGTCCCCACAATATGAATAATAATGGTATTATCAACATCAAAGAATACAGGATCCTTACTAACAAGAACCTTGTAGTCCTCTTGTGAATGAGAACTTCAAAGAATAAATTTGCCACCAATAATCACATTAATAACATTTTCATAACAAACACTGCAAATCATGTACTTTGCATGGATAGGTAAAGATATACTAATTTAAATAACATTTTTTTAATCTAAATTTAGCGATCCAAATAATTGAAATCTATAATGAGCAACTTTACAACTTATTTCAACAACCTCAAGAAAATAGCAAAAAATATTAATGTTGATTATACTGAAAAATGTATAAATATATTTCTGTAGTAGGTTCTTGAATAGAATTAAAGCCCATCTTTTTCAAAGCATTTGCTATCGTACGAGGCATTTCCTCTTTCAATTGATTGATTTTTCCTTGCAATTCCATTTTCTCAGCAAAACTTTTATCCTCTGCTTCTTTAAAATGAAGCTCAAAATCCTCCTTTTCTTTTAAGCGATCCACTTAACAGTGCTTACTACACTGGCTAGATGAACTTGGGCACATCTCTAGGCTTGACACCGGCACCCATGCCAAGCACATGACCATGAGTAGGAGGTCCAATCACTTCAAAGAATATTTGACTATCATTAACAATCTCACCCTGAGATGCAACCTCTAATTTCCTTGCATCCATTTTTTCCTAAAACAACATTTATTCCGTTATTAGATATATACAAACTTTAAATTCAAAAAGATATTTAAAAATAATAATAGTAATAATAATAACATACATATAATTTTTGTGCTTTTTCACTAGCAAAAGTAACACCATCCTTTTTCATATGCATCGACCTGAAGCATTAGATTGGACTTGGTTCGCATCAATTCTTCTCCTCCCATGACCATTTTAAAAGGAAAATCATAAGATAAATCAATTCAATATACGAACTAATGTTATAGAAATTTAACATGGCAATTTTATCACACCAATTCTTTTCTGCGCTTAGCCATTGGTACAGAACCTGTAGTCGCAATGATAGCTTGATTTTCTTTGCGATTTCTTTTGTTTCTATCACTCTTTTCCTGGTTACATGAAAAAAAAAAACGCTAAATGAGTTAATTATTAAACATTTGCTTCTAAGAAAGATTTTAGAAAAAAACATATATTAAAAAAAGCTATTAATAAAGTTCATTTTATAATCACCTTCCACTTGCGATTATTCCATTTGTTACACATCTCTTTCCAAATAGTTGGAGTTACATCATCTGGGGGATGCTTGTACCATTCATCTTGAGGAATTTTATTTGTTACACATTCTTCTCTAAGGTGCCACATCCAATCAGGATGGCGTTGTTTGACATGCTCATCAAATACCTCCTTCTCAAGAACTAAGTCATCTGTCTCAAATTGTGCTTCTTTGTATAACTCATAAAGCATATTCAGTTGTTCTTTAGGATATTCTGAAAAAGTTGTCCATGGCCCAGTAATGTTTTGGTGGAACTTAATAGTAATCTCTTGGGGTATTTTCTTTTCTATGAATATAATAAAATGAAAGAAACACAAAGCATGTAAAATATTACATATAAATGAAATGTAAGCACTAAAAAATAAATGATTAAAGTAACCAAAAAATAGGGAAAAAAGACCTTCTGTCATGTATCTCACACTTGCGGTTATGACCTGGATAAACACCCTTAGCCTTTCCTCGACCTCTTTTCTTTTGTACAGTAGATCCTACCAATAATGGAATAAGTAAAAATAAATAAATAAGCTTTAAGCATAAAATTGGTATATTAGCATATAAACTTTAGGAAAATATTAAGTATTACCTTCACTGCCCGCATTAATCACACTATTAGAAGAAACAAGTGCTTCATTAGTTGGAGACTCAGATGATGAAGGTGCAACTTGTGATTGACTACCACTATCACCTTTATCTCTCGCTTGTTTTATAGCTCGCTTCTTACTTTTCTTTGCCATTCGACTGTAACGTAGTTAAAAAGAAAGCCACATCTTTGATAAATTGTAATTATTTAGTCAACAAAAACATAATTAAAACCAAGGACCATATTAGAAAGAGAAATGATATGTCCACAACATTTTCACAACAATTTTACAACAAATCTTAAGTAACAGGTTGTTACTGGTTGTTATTGTTGGGGCAAAAAAGTAATCTTAGTGTTAGGTTTAAATTTGAACCAATAATAACTAACCACTTGTGATTTGTTGTGAAAATATTGTAAAAATGTTGTGAACGTAGTATCTCTCTATTAGAAATATCAATATAAAGATAAAAAAAATTTGTGACAGAAAAACTTATTATAAAAGTTAAAAACTAAAAAACTAACTTAACAACACCACCTCTGAATATATTGTAAACTAACTAACATGAAAAGCTTAATCAAATTTTAGAGATCCAATAATTTAATTAAATAATTATATACAAATAACATGCATAGCTTCAACAAATTCCTAAAGTTTAGCCAAAAAAAAAATGCTAAAGTTACTTTTTACGGTACACTTATATTATTATATATCTACAAGACAAATACTATTATTATAATACTAGTATTATAGGGTCACAGTTTTAACAAAACAAATATGCTCAATAAGATTCTAGTCTCCTTGCAGTTTTACAGACAAACGAATGGTCAACGGTACACTAATCAATATTATATTATTATATATCCACAACAAACACTAACCATTCATTCAAATATATTTTTTTAAACAAAAAAAATTTCAGCCATTCATTCATTATCTTTTTGGCTCAACGCCCAACCATCCACTATATCTCTATTCAGTAGATTCATTTAACCAGTACTGCAGTATAACTTAAAATTGTACAAAAAACTAAAGTGCAGACAAAGAGAGCGAGATAGAGTAAGTGATATCAGTGGCTCAGCAAGACGATTGGATTTTGACAAGTATGGAGAACGATGGTGTAGAGACAAGCAAAGATACGCAAAGACGATTGCAAATAATTTTTATATATCCATAAGTAGAATAATAAAGAAAAGTTTTTTTTTTTTTTGAGGATAATATCCAATCCATAATTAGAATATTAAGGCAAGAATATTTAAAATTTTTCAATAAATGTTATTCTAAAGATGTTTCCAAATCGATCGAAGCTACTATCAAACAGGTACAGACGAAATAAAAGTAAATTAATGGTGCCTAACTAATTTCATTGTATTCTAATCTTTTATAAAAATGAAAACTAATTTCATCGTACATGTCTGCCATAAACACCCAATCAAAATTCATGGATGTAGCGTCTCGATCTAGAACTCTTTCCATCATTAGATTTGGTGGTATTATAATCCTAAAGTAAATCTGCCCTGGACTATTCTTATTTCTTAAGCCTATATGAGGTTTATGGCATGGACCCTAAAAATTTTAGTTGACAACACATCATAACACACAAGAATTTGATTACTACTAGTCGCTAACTCGTGCGATGCACGAGATAGTTAAATAAAAGGACAATTAACCAACATCACGTTAAGGTAAAAGAATTAGTGAGAGACTGATTTGCCCACCAAGTAATTTAAAAGAAAAAAATATTGATATAATAAAATCTAAGAAATTTAGAAATAGAAAATTGGGATAATAATATGCATATTATAGACATTTTGCTAGTTAGCATTTAAAAAAAAAAAGATCTGTCATAATTAAATAAAATACAATGGGAATAAATATTTAACTTCTATGCTTTTCTATAGTTTAGAAGTGTTGTCTAACATAGAATGTTATTGGGTTGTAAGAAATATTTTTATAAAATGTTAATACCATATATATATGCTTATATTGTCAATGTCTCACTGCACTGAAACCTACAAAGTAATTTACAATTCTTAAATTAATAAAGCAAAATTCCCAAAAATTATATATATACACGCACTCAAAACTGATATAAACTACAAAGATAAAAACAAATCTTATTTAGTCGTAGTAATAACAATATAAACAATTCAAAACATGGAACATTATCAAATTTATAACTCATAATTCCATTATCTTTTACGTTGAATCCAAACAAATAATTAATTGAAATTAATCCAAACAAAAATCAAAGCTTTAATTAAGAAAACAAAAAATCACATGAACCCAAATAAAAATTCTCAATAAAGCAAAAACATATAAGGTAAAGAATTAAGATCAACCTACTAATACGCAAATACCAAAAACCCCAAAACTTAAGGCTTCCAAATTTTATAGAATCCCCTAATTCTACTTCAAAACCAAACAAAACCCTTCAAATTCAAAAAAATTCATATATAATATACCAAATAAAAATTTACAACACCTTGGGTTGGAAGACATGGGTTGCAGCTTTGATTTTTCTTCAAAAAATAGAGATGCTTCATCTGCCATATACAATATAAAATAATTATTAGAAATTTCAACTCAAAAACCAAACCCACAAAAACACTATCAAAATATAGAGATTAACCCAAATACTTAGAAGAAAATAAATTCTAAACATAACAAAACAATAAGATAGAATGAAAATTTCAGGCACATATGAAAGCAAATAAAAAAGACAAAACCTACGTTTTTTTTTTTTTTATGTGAGTCTCTCTCCTTCTTATTTTTTTAATTTTAAAGTGAAGTTAAGTTTAGGGTTTTGAGATGGTAATTGCTAGGGTTTTAAGGAGAGAAGAGAGAGTCCTACCAGGAGTCTTAACAATATAAACAATTCAAAACATGGAACATTATCAAATTTATAACACCTAATTCCATTATCTTTTACTTGAATCCAAACAAATAATTAATTGAAATTAATCCAAACAAATAATTAATCAACCAAAAATCAAAGCTTTAATAAAAAAACAAAAAATCACATGAACCCAAATAAAAATTCTCAATAAAGCAAGAACATATAAAAATTTACCACACCTTGGACTGGAAGACATAGGTTGCAGCTTTGATTTTTCTCCAAAAAATAGAGATGTTTCATCTGCCATATACAATATAAAATAATTATTAGAATTTCAACCCAAAAACCAAACCCATAAAAACACTATCAAAATATAGAGATTAACCCAAATACTTAGAAGAAAATCAATTTTAAACATAATAAAACAATAATATAGAATGAAAATTTCAGGCACATATGAAAGCAAATAAAAAAGACAAAACCTACGTTTTTTTTTTTTTTTTTTTACGTGAGTCTCTCTCCTTATTTTTTTAATCTTAAAGTGAAGTTGAGTTTAGGGTTTTGAGATAGTAATTGCTAGGGTTTTAAGGAGAGAAGAGAGAGTCCTACAAGGAGTCTCTCTCTTTTTTTCTTAATCCTAAAGTTTTTTTTTTTTTTTTTTTGGTGAGTCCTTTTAAAAAAAAAAAAAAAATTCTAACGTGTTATGTGAGTTTTTTTTTTTTTGAAACCTAAAGTGAGTCATTTTTTTTTTAATTCTAACGTGGGGTATCTTAAAAAATTATAATTAATTTTTAATCTTCAATTTTATATTATATATAGATAATAATAATGATGTGATAAGTTTTGGAGAGGCCAACAAAATATATCTAATAGAGTTTTACTTAAACTAAACTATTGTAACACTAATAAATATAAGAAGATATAAAACCTAGAATAAAAAGAATTTAAAATAAAAAGAAAAAGAAAATAATGGTGATGTGAAAAATTGTGGGAGCTTTAAAGGCTTCAGTTTTATATATATATATAGATATAGATTAGTCAGTCATGGACAAATTAAAGATGTTCCACATTCCTCTAAACCAAAAGAACTACTTAGATCAAGGTTTTGAAACCCGGACTGTTCATTGAACCGTAAAAGAGAGAAGTTCAAAGTTTTTAAGATCGAACCGAGGTCAAACTGTGATAATGTCATAATTAATTTAATAATTATTTTAAATATATATAAAAATATTAAATTAATAAAAATTGAAAAATTAACTAAAATAGTCAAATTAAAATAAAAATCCAAATTTCAAATATATTTTTCATATCATAATTTTTACAAAATAAAAAAAAAAAATCAAATCTTAAGCAAATATAGATATAGTATTTATTTATATGTTATTTAGTAAAATCTTGATAATAATAATAATATTATTATAATAATTATTATAATATAAGAACTTGTGGGCTTGTGGCAAATTGGCAATACACGTATATTATGTCACGTTACATCACGTTGGGCTCAAGGTTGCTCAAAGCTGAAAAAGAAGTCATGACTGAAACATTCAGCTCATTTTTTATTCAAAAATTCAAAGTCTTCAACATTTCCAATGCAAGTGCTAGTCAGTAGTCACGTGGAGGCTTAGGAAACTTCAAAAAGAAATTCAAAACAAAGAAAGAGAAACCACATGTAACAAAAGTTACATAGCAGTGTTCAGCAAAAATAGAGACTCGAAGAGGAGACTAGTTATTGCAGAGTAGTGGAGATGGACGGACAGAAGAAGAAGAAGAAAACGAAGAAAGAAGAAGAAGCTACTGCTTCGTGGTGTCGCCCCTGCTTCGTTGTCTTTTTGTTCCTCTTCTCCTTCTTCTCTATTTTTTTTTTCTTTAGAAATTATTTGGTTCCAGATTTGAAAAAAATAAAACCGTGTAAACCGTAAAAACCGGCTACGGTTCAGAGAACCGTACGGTCTGGCCGCGGTTCAAACGGTTTCGTACTTTTTTCGCATTGAGAGGTTCTTTGAGTTAAAAGAACTGCAATAGGTAGAGGTTCACGGTTAACCGGGTCGGATCGTACAGTTTGGTCCAGATTTGAAAACCTTGATCTAGATTGCTCGAATCTAATCTCATGTACCCTAATCGTCTAAAATTAAACTAACCATAACCATAAGCATATATATATATATATATATATATATATTTTTTTTTTTTATTCCACCCACCACTATACATTACTTCCAAGGTGATAATGACAAAATAGCAAATGTTCTTGGAGAAGCACTTCAAAAGCAGATAAATTTATTAATGATAAGGATTTTTTTTTTTTTACGTAACTATTAACATGACTTGTTATGATTAGAGCAACATCACCTTTACTTGAGTCCACCACCAACACCATTTTTTTTTATACACCAACCATGATTTATACCAAAAGAATGTCAAAAATGATAAAAAGAAGTTTGCGGTCTTAGAATTATTGATATATAGATAAAGTTTGACATCAAACATATTTAGAGTTTTGGACTTCAACTACTAATAAGAAAATGACATTTGTTATTATCATGTACAATGTATATGATATGAATCACTTAACCCAACCAACCAAGCAAGTCATACGTATTGTATATGACAGGCTGATTGCATTGACACTTTACAAAAGAGAAAACATTCTATCAGGCAGTGGCGTAAAACAAGTGTTTTGCGCCAGCCAATAGAATCCTGCCACGTGGACAATATAAAGAGCAATCTTAAATCCTTCTCCAAACAGACCCAAACGGAGAACGAATGAAAAAAACCACAGCTCCCTCAGACAAAAGCTCACCGCCACATCCCTCAGACCGGAGCTCACCGCCACAGAGTTCGCCGGAGCTGTGCGTGGAGCTTGAAAACAAACCGGAGCCGCCGTGAGCCACCATCCAAAGATTTGTTTTTCATGATTTTCCCTTTTCCCCAATTTGGATTTCGAACACAGCCTGAGTGAATGTATTCTGGAGAGAGAAATAGCAAAAACATTTTAGAGAGAGAGAGAGAGACAGACAGACAGAAAGATAGCATCTTTCTTTGTTGGTATAATCGATCTGAGAAAACAAAAACTAAAAGCTTTTTGGGCGAGCAGAGAGACAGCTGGTTTTTCTTTTGATCCAACAGCCTCTTTTCTCTCTCTCTCTCACCTGGATTTTTCAACTTCCAGTTCACTTTCACACGCATTGTGTACCCAAATGATGGGAATTTTTTTGGTTTTGTGTGAAGATTTTTGTGGGTTTTGGTGTGATATATGTATTGGATAGTGAAGAGTAGAAAGTGGGGTTGTGATAAGAGAGGGTTCTGTTGTGGTTTTGATTAGAAATTCTAATCTGGGTTCTGGGTTTTTCTTTTTCTTAGTAAAGTATGGACCTGAATGATAAACCCAGAAGGCTGTACAAAGTTTGGAAGGGAAGTAATGTGAGTTTCTCTGCCTCTCTCTATGTCTATATCAATTGGTTTTGCTCTTCATGTTATGCTAATTTTCAGTTCATTAACTGAATTGGGTTTCTTAAATTTTCTTTTCTCTTTTGAATGACTATAATAAAATTGTGATAATTTCACCAATTGTATTTTCTTTGTATTGGGGTCCACTGTTGTTCATTGTTTGGTTGGTGATTATTTGATTTTAGATATGTCTATTGCTATTTTTTTGATTGAGATGATTGATCCTCTAATATCAATAACTGGAAATTGTACAATTGCACTAGTTAGGAAGCTCTACTAATGTGGTTAGAGGCAACAAAAATGAAAGAATTAAAGCTGATTGTGGGAGTTTTCTTTTGCGGGTCTATTCAGTTAGTTTAGTATTCTTCTGAATTTTATATCATCATACCACACTACTAAAAGTGTGAGGAAAAGAGGTTAAATTTTCAATTGAAGCCAACTAAAATATTCTCTAAGATGGGTGAAGTTTGGAAAGAAGGTTATGTCTAAAAAAACAAATATATTATAAACTTATTTTCTCATCACTTTCTCTTTTTGAAAGAACTAAACTATAATATAATTCCATTCATATCATCATTTTATTTTCTCTTGTAGAATGCAAACCAAATGGGAATTTAGAAATGTATTTCATTGTCTTTAGTTTCTCTCAAATTTCTTTTTATAAAAAAAATAATGAAACATAATATAATTTTTTTTTTCTTTTTGTTCTTTTACTAACTTGACTTTTTTACTGTAAAATTTGAACCATATGGAGTGGAAATGAGTTTTCGATTTTGGTTCAAGTCAACTCAGCCACTTCACTTTAGTTTCATGTTAATGAGGCTAGTGTTTCTTTTTCTGTTTTCATTTTCTTCCAATAGTCCAAAATGATTTTCTTGTTTCATATTTTCAGAGTTGTCTAGTTCAATTGTCTTATAATTACTGATTTTACACATGAAATAAATGTTGAGCAGGTATGGCCTACCCTTTGTGTCAAAAAACAATCTTTTAGACAAGTGGCTCACTACAAGACAGTTAAGTGCATACTGTGCTAATGGCGAGTTTTTAGGCAAGTGTTGGTTTTAAAAAACTTAAGTTCCTGTTTTTAGACTGTTTAATGTTTGCTAAATAAAAGCTCTTGGCAATATTTTTGGGTGACAATCTGATTTCATTGTTGCAATATATTGGTAAAACAAATACAAAACTTTTGGATTAGACATCAAATTGACTGATAATGCTTTGAGTAACACTCTTCTTACCAATCTACTGTTATTGGCAGAGGGTACAAATAGAATGTAATTCAAATGTTACCTTCAGCCCTTTAGTCTTGATAAAATAGGAATGCGTGAGTGAAAACTTAATCCTAATTATAATATTTGTATCAATCAGATATATTTGCTTTAATAACTAATGTTTTATGTCGTTAAATGGTTTCAATTTCAACTAATCTATATTTTTTGCCTTAATTTATTTTTTCTCACATTCATTGCGTTTCTTTCTAGCAGCTTGGCCTGTATTAGTATGTGTAACGTCAGCATCGAATCCTACAAGCTGCTCCAAGGAAGTTGAGTGCCACATATGGACAACTATCATTTCAGTTGGCACAAAACTTACAAAGCAGAAGGCAAAGAGCCATCCGTGACCAGCAAAAGACAAATAACGCAATTGCTAAATACATGACAAGGCTGATAAAAAGTGCTGCTACATTACATATCATACTGACATATTACTACAATGAATTTCACTTTAGAATTCATGATGAAGAAGATGAAGTAATTGAAGTGTTACTTTAGGACCATATTTTTAAGCTTTAAGCTTTCCATAAGCTGTACTTGGATTTATACATGGATTTGTTTTTGTTGGGCTGTACATGAAGAGATAATAGTATTGGGCAGTAAACTTTCAATTGTTGGTGAATGTGAATTGTATTTAGTTTCTATTAAATTGGCCTTCTTACAGATACAATTTATTGCAAATGAAATGCATACATGCGGATATGCAGAATTGCAGATATGAGGTTTTTTGCAAAAATGAAACTTTCCCCTTGTAGCTTTTGAAACTCCTTCAGCAAACCTATCTAGATTGTAGTCCTTTGCATCATAATCCCAAATTTATGTATTTTTTAAGCTTTAATGTGTTTTATGGTCCTAGATGGCCTTTGCATTGGGTTGAAATCCTTGGTTTTTTATTTGTTAAATATGTATCACTAATTGTGCACTTACTATAACCGAAATTTGTTAAAATAAGCAAAATAAAAGACATTTTAACAAACTCAAGTACATTGGTACATATAGTTCCACTCAATAAACTTTATTACATAAAACAGCTTCAAGTACATCCTTATTTGCACTATCCTTATTTGCACTTTGGTACATACAGAGAGCAAATTGACATTACAAGTAGGAGAAAATTGACATTACAAGTAGGAGTAAATTATATTTGAAACTAAAAATATTTTAATAGCTATCAAATAAATGATACCAGCTATGTCCCAGAGGCTATAGTTGAAAGCGGAGAATTCAATAACCACAGTAAATAAACTTGTCAGAAAGGCACCTGTAAGAAGCAAAATTGAAAGAAATACAAATCTAAGATAAAAAAAGGGAAACAATTCAGTCAAGATTTAAGTCATGGTTTTAAAAAAAAAAATATATATATATATATATATATATTAAACAGTACCATGCATAGTACAGAAGAAATTAACATTAATCAACCAAGCATTAAATTTCATTTTCCTAAAGCAAGAAATGTGGAACCAAAATTGTCATCCTGTTTAATTGCTAGCCTAGATTCCCAAGTCCAACCAACCAACACAGAGGCCCCTGAATGCCCGGATGGCCATGAAATTAACATGAATTAACTATAAAATCCCCATCATTATCATCATCATAATAATAGTAATTAAAGACACTCATAATCCATGACAAAAACAGAGGAGCAAGGGGGCAAAAAGGTAACAAATGAAGAAAAGAAACAATAAAAATTAAAAAGAACCCGGTTGATGAAACAAGAAGCATATATCATATACCAAAAAGAAAGAAGGCAGTTGAGCAAGGTCATCATGTATGGAATGCCCGAAAACGGTTTTGTGGACTTGCTCTTTATAATCCTCCAGAACGTTATCCTACAGTATGTACCAAAATTATTCACAATTCCTCACATGAATCACACAGATTAACAACTTCTCAGTAATAGAATATGTCAGATTAATCAGATATATATAATATAAAGACTAAAAGAGAGTAGAAAAGATTGTAAAAACATGTCCAAGAATAAAAAAGAACAACACCCTTTTGGAGAAAAGAGTTAAAAAGAACCAAAAGTTGGCAAATTTATAAGAGCCAAAAGGGTTTCTCAAATGATAAGTATCGAAACAATCTACCTGCCCCTAAATGCCAAAGCAAAATGGTTCTACAGAATGTAAGTATCGAAACATCACAGAACTAGGACTCACAATGATGTTCCATGCACACCTACCATCAAAATTCTGGACTAAGTGATCAACCGCCTACCCTATCCAACACTTGGTATGGACTCTCCATTTCAAAGATTCTATGGCAAACAACCTAACTACTCGCCATAGTGTGTGTTAGGCTACAAATGCTTCCCCTATCTTGGGGATTACAGAAATAACAAACTGGAGCCCAAGTCTCTCCCATGTGCCTTCATTGGTCACAGTATCGAAAACAGAGGTTACAAATGTTACTATCCACCTAGAGGATGCATCTACATTCTAACCATGTTGTGTTTGACAAAAGGACCTTGCCATTTTTTGCACCGACACAACTGTATGGCAATAATAAAATTGATGGGGAGCTCATTACATTCACAGATTGGGAGGCAACCTCAATCAACAAAACTATTGCCTTATGCCTCCCTTATTTCAGGATTCTCACCACCTGCCACAAATATTATACCAAGTCGCTCACCAACAGTTGGCACACCTCCTACTATGACAACTCCAAGGTACATTAATTTTCATGTAGCAAGGGTTACTCATAATATACCTATTGTACCAAAATCCATCCTCTTTGCCAAATGTCAGCCTAGATGGGTTGCTGCTATGGATGAAAAAAGTTGCTGCCCTAAATGCAAATCTGGACCTCATGGCACTGGCACATCACCCTGACATGAATGCTATTGGGTGTATATGGGTTTACAAAGCAAAATTGAAACAAAATACAGAAAAACAAACCATAAATAATCAAAACCCATGAGGCTCCAAAGGGAAAATCAAACCATAAATAATCATGAGGCTCCAAAGAAACCCATAAAAACCCATCAATAATTCGAAATCCAAATTGGGGAAAAGGGAAAATCATGAAAAAAAACCTTTGTATCGTGGCTCACGGCGGCTCCGGTTTGTTTTCAAGCTCCACGCACAGCTCCGGCGAACTCTGTAGCGGTGAGCTCCGGTGTGTGTGGTGGAGGTTTGAGCTCCGGTCTGAGGGCTGTGGCGATGAGATTTTGTCTGAGGGAGCTGTGGTTTTCTTTCTTTCGTTCTCTGTTTTGGGTCCGTTGGGAGAAGGATTTAAGTGAGACTTACTGCTGTCCACGTGGCAGGATTCTATTGGCTGGCGTAAAACACTGGTTTTACGCCATAGCCTGATAGAATGTTTTCTCATTGAGAGGTTCTTTGAGTTAAAAGAACTGCAATAGGTAGAGGTTCACGGTTAACCGGGTCGGATCGTACAGTCCGGTCCAGATTTGAAAACCTTGATCTAGATTGCTCGAATCTAATCTCATGTACCCTAATTGTCTAAAATTAAACTAACCATAACCATAAGCATATATATATATATATATATATATATATTTTTTTTTTTTTTCTTTTTTTTTATTCCACCCACCACTATACATTACTTCCAAGGTGATAATGACAAAATAGCAAATGTTCTTGGAGAAGCACTTCAAAAGCAGATAAATTTATTAATGATAAGGATTTTTTTTTTTTCCGTAACTATTAACATGACTTGTTATGATTAGAGCAACATCACCTTTACTTGAGTCCACCACCAACACCATTTTTTTTTATACACCAACCATGATTTATACCAAAAGAATGTCAAAAATGATAAAAAGAAGTTTGCGGTCTTAGAATTATTGATATATAGATAAAGTTTGACATCAAACATATTTAGAGTTTTGGACTTCAACTACTAATAAGAAAATGACATTTGTTATTATCATGTACAATGTATATGATATGAATCACTTAACCCAACCAACCAAGCAAGTCATACATATTGTATATGACAGAACACATGTCATCTTTTTATTGGTGGTTAGAGCCAAATATTTTCCTTTATATATAATATGACTTGAGGCTGCTGTAATGGTTGTGATACCATGAAATTAGGAATGAAGTCAGCAAGCCTGGGAATGTGGTGCAAATGATTGCATTGACACTTTACAAAAACTTGTTTATATTAGACTTAGTAAGCTTTTTTCTCCTCTAATCTCCCAAAACCCAAAAAGGCAACTAATTGTGACCCCAAAAAAAAAAAAAAAATTTGTGACAAGTCTACTTGTGCGTGATCAAATTCACCTCAACCTTTTAATGAACCATTGTCCTAATCTTTTAGGTTTATACAGACCCATGAAAGGACCCCTACATATGCTCCCTTATGCAAGTAAAAGTGTAAGACTATACCCTAACCTCAATCCCACCCAAGTTAGTAACCAAAACAATAGTAAAACAAACCAATCTTACATTGTTGCTCTCGAGAATTTGAGCACGTCTACTTCACACCAAGACCCTAAATACCCTCAAATCAACTACAAACTCGGATATTGCTTTTTTAAGCTTCATGTAATGGTGTTAATCATCCCAAAATTTGAGATTATATATATATAGTCATTGCATCATGGTCCATCTAAATAGTTCCTAAAAAAAAAGTGAACTAAATTGTGGGTTCAAAGTTTGTAGGCATTGTCCACCGTGGCATCACCTCACTCAAGTGTACAAAATTGCTTTTATGATTTTATCTTGCATCACAATAAGCCAATTAACTCTCTATATATTGTTTCTCAAAAAAAAAAAAAAAACTCTCTATATATTATATTATGTGGATTCCAATTTCATATTTAAAAAAAAAAAAATTGTAGATTCCAATCAACTTAACTGGCAAAATTACTTTGCGTCAAATAAGAGATCTGGTATTTGAACCCCTGCATATACCAAAACCAACTACAGTTTTAACCTGATAATACAAATTAATCAGATAGAATGCAATGGCAAAGCCATAAATTTTTTTCAAATGAAGGTAAAACTAAGTGTGTGTGTGTATATATATATTTAAAAATAAATCCAAAGAATAACACGCACACATATATTATATTTATTTATTAGTTACGCATGGAATGTTTATAATTTTGATTTAACATATGATATTTTCTTACTTAAATAATAACATTTAAATCAAATAAGTCTTTGCATCTTTGCAAAAAAAAAAAAAATCCAATAAATTTTTACATATTTGCAGAAAGAAAAAAAAAATTTAGGAAAAAAAAGTAAGTCTTGATATGTCTAAAAATATACAAGTCAATTTAATAAAAATAAAATATAATTAATTTACGTATGGTAGATATTAAATACACTTTAATTTAAGGACAAAATTTAGCTACAAAATTGGTTGCAGTTAAATTATTATTAAATTAGCTGTAGACATTAAATACACTTCAATAAAATAAATATTATTACATATTTTGAAAATCTAACCGTTGAATTGCATGTTCTTTTCGCTCTTAATACACATGTCAAATTTTATGTTAATCGGATATTATAATAAGCTTATATTTTATGCATAATTTTAAATTACAAAAACTTGCAATTTAAATAATTTATTGATGACATAGCTATTGATATTTAATTTTCTAGAAATTTTTTAAGTATGGATGATATATAAAAAATATGTAATCCAATGGTAGATTTATCAAAAACCACCTCTAATAAAAAGATATTCAGTAAGGTTGTAACTTTAGGTTACAATCAATTTTGTAGCTAAACTTTGTTTTTAATTTATTTTTAAGGTGAACCTTGTCCTTAATTTAATCAGTTATGTGTGACATAAGAGTAATTAGAGAGAATGAAAAATGCATTAGTTAACTATATAAATGCATTATATATATATTTAGTAAAATCTAGGAGGGGTCATTATTGAAATTTATGTCCAAAATTGTATATTTTGTTTTACCGAAAATACAAAAGGGATGGAGGATTTTTGAAAAGTCAAGAGGAGCCATAGCCCCCTCTTCCTCTGCACTTGATGGAGTAAATACTATACAGGGGCGGCGCTACGTTGTAGTTAGGGGGTTCAAATGAACCCCCTGACTTGAAATTATATATATATATATATATATATAATATTAAAAAAAAAAAAATTTGAACCCCTGCAATACAAATTTGCACACCCTCACTTGAACGATTGAACCTGGCCTTTTTTTTTAAGCCCAGCATAAACTTCAAAAAAAAAAAAAAATCCAACAACAAATTTTTGGTCTTTAATCTTAGAAATAAAAAGCCCATAAATCAAAATTTGAAAAATCATAAAAAAAGAAAAGAAAAAAAGTGACCAATAAAACCTAAGATCTGTTGCTGCGTTACTTGCGTAGACGCTACCCCCAAAATATCCCACGATTTTTCTTCATTATCCAAACCCAAAGGAAAAAGGCTGCTTCACACACAAAAAAATCTGCCGCTCTGTAGCCCCAAGAATCTGCTGTGGTGCCGCCGCCGTGGCAATCCTTGATCTGCCGCCACCGCTGCTTCATTTGGTTTTTTAGCTCTCTCTTTCTCTCTTTCTTTCAGTGTTTATTGTGTTTTGATATACTCTTTCATTGAATCACTATGTGTGTGTGTGTGTGTGGGGTTATAGTCTTTTGATTTTTTTTTTTTTTGTTGAGTTTTGAGTATTTGATTGTGTGTTTGGGAGAGAGGGGGGGGGGGGGGGGGGGGGGCTCTGTGGGGTTATACGATAGTATTTTGATTTTTTGTTGTTGAGTTTTTAAGTTTCTGAGTTTGTGCTCTGACCACACGTGTGTGGGTGTGTGGGCCTGTGGGGCTGGTTTTTGTATTGCAAACTTATAAATTAAAGAATTATAAACAAATTAAAGAATTGCAATAGCGTGGGGCTGTCTCTACGTGTCTTTACTATTACTGTGAATTGTGTCTATGGGGCTTTGTATTGTAAACTTATAAATTGAATTTTTGAGTCTCTATGTGTCTTTACTGTTATTGTATTTAAAGAATTGTAAACAAATTAAAGAATTGCGAAAAAATCACTTAACAACAATAATTAATATGTTTATTGTATTAGAAAAAAAATATCTTAATGAACTTACAGTTTATTTTTTATTCTTTTGCTAATACTATGAACTTAAGAAGATATTATTTACAAAAAATACATTTTCAATCTCATGAACACAATTTTCCTCAAACGAAAATTGGTGGACTTATGCGTCGATTTAATCCTAAATGGTTTAAAGAGTATGGAAGTTGGTTGGAATATACTATTGAAAATGATGCTGCATATTGTTTATGTTGTTACCTATAGTATTGAAATTTATGTTTCTTATTGATCCCCTTGAACAAAAATCCTGGAGCCGCCCCTGATACTATAAGTTGAAATTTCATTGTATTTAAATTTATTTTTTCAAAATATACTTTTAAAAAAAAAAATATCACTTGTTTAAGTACAACTTTTTCAAACAATGTCATAAAATATACTGAAAATAAATTATACCAATTAACAATGTCATAAAATATACTTTTTCGCATAATAATTAAGAATTTAGGACAAGACTGTCATTCCATTCATTCCAAAGAACTGAAAGAAGCTTTCAAAGCTCAAGCCAAAAATATTTTTCAAAATAACAAAATACAAACATAAAAGCATTACTGTTGAAAAATACAAACCCAAAAAATAATAAATAATAAATAAACCCGAAAGATGAGTGGCGTTGCCTTCATCTTCTTGTTATACTACCCAAAAGAGTATCTGAGATCAAATCTTGCAAATTCATTAGTTTCTTGACTTAATGACAAAGATTAATTATCACAGAACATCATAAATTTCATATACTATTATATCTATAAAAAAAATGGTTGTCAAGAACCTTATACCTCAACTGATTTGTCCCTTTTGATCCTTTAAAATGAAATGTCTAAGGTTCAAATTAACCCTCACTCCTCCAATATCAAATTATAAAAAAAAAAAAAAAAATACTTAGGTTATGTTTGGTAACAGTTTTTGTTTTCTATTTTTAAAAAACTTGTTTTTGGGAATATAAAGAAAAAACAATTTTCTTGTATTTTTGAAATAAAAAACATGTTTGGTTAGTTGTGTAAAGTTGTGATTTACAACTATGTTTTATGTTGGCTTTATTCCATGAAAAAAAAAGTGTTGTATTTGCTTTAATTTTATTCCTTATATTTTGTGGGATTTTATTGTATTGGGTTTAGTATCAAGTTGGTGAAGACTCAAGCTTAAATGAAGAATCAGTGGATCTCGCGGGTGTCTCGCTAGAAGCTAACCCGCGAAAGAGCCATGTGAGGAGCACATGACTGAAAGCTGAAGAGTCGTGCTAGGCTGTCGTTTTTGCGAGTGTCTCGCGGGTAAGGCCTTCTCACGAGATAGTCGCGAAACATTCTGCCTGGAGGATTTTAATGTGTGACTTTCTTACCCTTCACCCATACTATATATACCCTCATTACCCACAAATGTATGAGAGGCTATTCAGAGAGAAAAACCCTAGATAGGTTTTCTACAACACACACACCCATCTTTTTGAGAGAGAGCTATTCATCCTTAGTGAGAAATCATTGTAGCCTTTTCTCCATCCCTCTCCCATTGACATACCTTGAGAGGAGATTTGTACCCAAACATAACCCACACCTATTCAGAGTGTAGAGAGTGTTTTGGAGTTGCTGGGAAGCATTGGAAGAAGCCAAGGATGGCAAATGCAACATGGAGCTTGTTGCGGGATCCGAAGAGCTAGACAAGACATGGTTCCGAGAAGCCTTGTTGGAGTAGGAGTTTGGAGGGTTTAGGTACATCGGGTAGATTAGGCTTGGAAGGTCTCTTGCTAACCTATGTATCCCAACTGATTGTCTAGTGGATCGATTTTCGCTTGGAGGGCGGCGAAGAGGTTTTTTACCGAGTTCTTCAGTTTCCTCTTCGATAACACGTTTCGGTGTTATCTGTGTTTGCATTTCTCTTCCCTACTCTTTTACATTCTATTTTGTTGCTGTGTTGCTTAGATTATGGATTAGAGTAGCTTGTTTGTTTGTCCATTCGCATTTACACTATTCTGCACTTAGCATTAAGTTAATGTAAAATCAATCGAGTCATAACTTTTTATTGGGGGTCTAAACAGCTTTTGTGTTTTCAACACATTTCCGAGCTTTCAATTGGTATCAGAGCAGGTACACTTGTTTTGGTTTAAATACCTAAGTGTGATCCTTGACCCCTTGTATTTATTTGCCATGGATTGTGCTTTGTATGCCTCTTTGTATGATTTGGTTAATGATGAATGTAACATGCCACGTGTTTGTGAAAATACCTCTATGAGTGATAATCCTCATGATTGTGATGCTATGTTACATGAATCCTTGGGTGTTGTTGATATTCCTAACATTAAACTCTTGAAGAAAAAGGCTAAGAAGTTTAATAAGGATTTGAGCAAGTTATTTTGTGAAAATGATGATTTGATTGCTAAGCTCAATGAATCCAACAAATCGGTTGAAAAATATAAGAAACTTGCTGAAAATTCTGTTGAAAAGCTAAAAGAGTTTGAATGTTTGAATATGGACTTGGATGCTAAACTTGTTTTGTCTAACAAACTTATTGATGAGCTAAAATGTGAAAATGAATCTCTTAAGATGCATGCCAAGTGTTTGATTGCTGAACCTATTGCTAAAAATGATGAAAATATTTGTTGCAATCATATTGTGGTCCCCGATTTTGTGTCTATTGTGTGTTCTACCTCAAATGACAAATCGGTGTACATTCCTCCACATAAAAGAAATCAAAAGGTGGAGAGAAAGACTGTTAAGTCAAAGCCTCTGTTTAGGTCTCAACCTAAGGCTTTGGATGGATCTAAGTTTGTTCCAACTTGCCACCATTGTGGTGTGATTGGTCATATAAGACCTCAATGTCATAAGCTGAAGAGAGAACAAAACCATGTCGCTAGATCCCTTCCCAAAAAGCCTAGTGGACCTAAACACATTGTTTGTCACCATTGTGGTGCATTTGGTCATCTTAGACCACATTGCTCTAAGTTTCAAGCTCTTAAAAGATTAAAAAGAAAAGAGAAACTTGAGCTTCTTGGAAGTTGTGTTTTGCATGATGAACCGGATTTGAGTGAAAATAGCATGTTGTTAAAGAAAGTGTTTAATGCTCTTAACTCCTTGACTATGTGCATCTCTGGTTCTCATTCTTCCAACCCTTATCTTACTTCTCTTGAGACACTCATTCCAAACAATCATTCCGTTTGGATGAGAAAGGGTTGATATGGTTGAGCTTTTGTTTTTTTGGTCTTTGAACTAATTCTTTCGATCTTTGTAGGACCCTTCATGCGTTTTGTACATCTTGCATTTCGCTATATGCATTGTTTTGTTTTGATCTTACTTTTATGTTTTAGTTTTATGTGAGTAAAAATCCAAAACCACATAAAAAGTGAAAAAAAAAAAATTCAAAAAGTTTGATCGTATATGTTTGAGCACATTTCACATATGAGTTTGGCCTAGTACTTTCGTGCTAATGGCATAGTGCATTTACGAGCTTAGCTTGTTCTGTATACACATTTATCTTTGTGGAAGAAATCTTAAAAACTATGTGTGATTGTTGTAAATAGATCTTCAAGCTTGTCATGAATGATTGGTCAACAGTTTTGATGGTCTTGATACTTGCATAGACTTGTGTATATATCTCTTCCCACTTTATTTTTTATGTTTTTGCAAAAGAGCTCACCAAATGTAAATCTCCAAATGAAAAGAGAAATCGAGCTGCAAAAGCCTATCGCACATACTAGTATTTGACTAGGAAAAAGAGAAAACGACATTTTAGTTTGAAATGTATGGTGCTAAAAAATCCAAAGGCTAAGTCTAAATGTTGGTATATCAAAAATACCAAACACCGATCTCAAAAAGAGATGTATTATCCAAAAAGGATCAAATGTCACGATTTATGCAGAAGCCAAATGAAAAGCTTCTAAGTTTTGTAATCATTCTCTTGTGGGAGAGGTCATATATGCTCATTTCTATAATAGAGATAGTCCACTTGTCTTAGTATCAGTTGTATATGACTTGATTGAATTGATCATTGAAGGTTTACTCTGGTCTAAGGATTATTTTACATTTGATGCTCACACACAACACACAAGTTTAATGTTCAATGAATCCTTATTTCATTTGTGTGTTTGTACATGTTCAAATGTGATGTGTGTGTGTTCAACCATATGTGGTTCAAACAAAAAAGAGTTTTGTTCTTTTTGTTTGCTTTTGGAAGTAATTTGTATCACCCATGTTTTTCAAAATTTTTAAAGTGTTTTTGAGTGAAAAACATGTTTTCTAGGTGTTTTCGTGACCTATTTCATGTATAGGCTCAATTGGGAGTTAAATGGTCCAATTTTAAAGCTTTTTCAGCTTTGGACAGAGAGTTTTGCAACTGTTTCGCAAGTAGCTCTCGAGTAAGGCTTACCCGTGAAAAATTTCGCAAGTACTTTTGCGAGTCAGCTTCCAGTGAAAATTTCCAGATCAGCTTTTTAAAAGGCATTTCATGGATCTTTTGTTTTAAACTTCTCCCATCTTCTCCCAAACACCTATTTTAATGTTTCTACATCAAAACCCAACTAATTTCAAGTGTTTTACATTCCATAAACATCTCTAAGGTATTCTTTAACTCTTTTCATTGATTTTGATCCTTAGATTACGTTTTTAGGGGTTTTATGTTCATAGTTGTGATTTTCTCAAATGGGAGTTGGAAAACTTAATTTTTGTCAATCTTTTTGACTGGGCTTTGTTTTAAATGATGATTTTCTTTGGTTGTTGGCCCCTTGTGGCAAAAATAACATATTTTTAGGCAAGATTTTCATATGTTCTTGCATTGTTTAACATACATGTGTAGTGTGTGCACTGTGTGCACTCTAAGTGTTTGATAAAATGCCTAAATGACATTTTCTCGTTGTTTTGGACTCTGATAAGTACCAAACTTTGGGGATCACCATAATTATTCATGTTTATCATGTTTTAATTATTGGTTGTGTGTTTTATACACCTTGCCCCGTGAGTGCTTATTCATGCATTGGTCATGCATCTTACATGCACACTAGATGCACCTTTGCTGCACACACTTGAACACTTTGACATGTTTTTGCATTCACTCATGCTAGTTAAGTCTTTTTAGACCTTTTAGCACATATAACATGCTCTTGTGTCTTTGTCATGTCTAGGTTTATATCGTGTTTCATCATCCTTAGCATGTCATGTTTTTTATGCTTTGTAACATTTTCTAAAGATGTTTTATTTTGCGTTTGAGCTTCATTTTCTCATACATCTTGCACCCCTCATGCATCATCTTGTTCATATTTTTTTTCTTTCCTTCCTTCCTCTTGATTCATTTGTCTATTCGTGACAAAAAGGGAGAGAGTATCGTCATTTCTATATGACTTATGTGCACACTCTTAGGGGGAGAAATTCTACCTTGTGCACATTCGTAGGCGGAGAAAGCCATAGGAGAGATGCATATACTAAGGGGGAGAAGACATTGTTTTTGAGAAAACCTTGATTTACTTTATGCTTGTTTTCTTGTTGTTTTATGGTGCTTTGATATGCTTTATTGCTCTTATTGCATCGTGCTTATGTGTTGAACATGCTTTTATCCTTATGCTATTGTGCTTTATTGGTTGCATGTTCGGATGATCATTTGCTTTGCTACATGATCATTGTAGTCATTTCCATATGACTGTTTCGTGTTTGATCAAGTTTCTCACATGTTTCACATCATGTTTACTTGATCGCATTTTACTTGTTACTTTATACTTGTCCTTTTATCACTTGATTTACCTTGAGGGTCTAATGCGTTTTATGCAAGTGTTTCAGGTTACAGGTATATATGTTCCAAGTGCATCATAGCTTCTAGATTTAGGCGTGAGTGAGTTTTGTCATTGTTCCCAAACTCACGTTTAAGTCTAGAGTCTGTTATAGGGTGTTTTGTCATGGAATAGCCAAATGGGGAGATTGTAAAGTTGTGATTTACAACTATGTTTTATGTTGGTTTTATTCCATGAAAAAAAAAAAGTGTTGTATTTGCTTTAATTTTATTCCTTATATTTTGTGGGATTTTGTTGTATTGGGTTTAGTATCAAGTTGGTGAAGACTCAAGCTTAAATGAAGAATTAGTGGATCTCGCGGGTGTCTCGCTGGAAGCTAACCCACGAAAGAGCCATGTGAGGAGCACATGACTGGAAGCTGAAGAGTCATGCCAGACTGTCATTTTTGCGAGTGTCTCGCGGGTAAGGCCTTCTCGCGAGATAGTTGCGAAACATTCTGCGTGGAGGATTTTAATGTGTGACTTTCTTACCCCTTCACTCATACTATATATACCATCATTACCCACAAATGTATGAGAAGCTATTTAGAGAGAATAACCTTAGATAAGTTTTCTACAACACACACACCCATCTTTTTGAGAGAGAGCTACTCATCCTTAGTGAGAAATCATTGTAGCCTCTTTTCCATCCCTCTCCCATTGACATACCTTGAGAGGAGATTTGTACCCAAATACAACCCACACCTATTCAGAGTGTAGAGAGTGTTTTGGAGTTGCTGGGAAGCATTGGAAGAAGTCAAGGATGGCAAATGCAACATGGAGCATGTTGCGGGATCCGGAGAGCTAGACAAGACACGGTTCCGAGAAGCCTTGTTGGAGTAGGAGCTTGGAGGGCTTAGGTACATTGGGTAGATTAGGCTTGGAGGGTCTCTTGCTAACCCATGTATCCCAACTGATTGTCTAGTAGATCGATTTTCGCTTAGAGGGCGGCGGAGAGGTTTTTCGCTGAGTTTTTCAGTTTCCTCTTCGATAACACGTCTCGATGTTATTTGTGTTTGCATTTCTCTTCCCTACTCTTTTACATTCCATTTTACTGTTGTGTTGCTTAGATTATAGATTAGAGTAGCTTGTTTGTTTGTTCATTCGTATTTACACTATTCCGCACTTAGCATTAAGTTAATGTAAAATCAATTGAGCCGTAACTTTTTATTGGGGGTCTAAACAGCTCTTGTGTTTTCAACACATTTCCGAGCTTTCAAGTTGAAATTAAAAAGATAGTTTTTTGAAGAAAAAAATAGAAAATACTAAAATATGTTGTTATTAGGATTTGAACTCTAATGCTAACTCATTAAATGAGACAAATTTATTAAATTAAATGCCCATTTTCATTGACTTTTGAAAATTAAAAACTGAAAACAACATTTTGCATGTTTTCAGTTTCTTTTACAAATTGAGTTTTGAGAACAATTTTTGTTTTCTGTCTATTTTGGGTTGCCAAACAAGTTTTTTTGTCTCAAAAATAGAAAATTGTTTTTGAAATTAGAAAATAAAGGAAAAAAGCAGTTATCAAACATACCCTTAGGTTTTCTTAAGATAAATTTGGATTAGTGTTTTTATTTTAGTTTTTTTTTTAAACTTTAATTGTTTATGAGGCTCTTCAATCTCACCTTTTGTAAAAATAATAATATATACTTGTATCACAAATAAATTTTTCAAAAGAAAACTAAGTCAAATGCATATTTAGTTGCTAAAACTATTTTTTTTTTTTTTTTTTTTTTCGTTTTGAAAAATATGTCAGTAACACAAAATTTTGAACGCGCTCAATATTCGAAAATCAAGTACTCCAATACTTTTTTTGGCTCAATAAATAATATTATACCGAGATAACAACATTACACAGTATAACTCAAAATGCAGAAAATAAACCCCACATTAGAAAATAATAAGAATAAGAAAGCTGACTAACGGGAAATTATTGCCTAGTCCCGGACTACAAAGTCAGCATGCTGACCTTGTAGTCCCAGCCAATAGGAGCATGCCAGCACAATAAAACTTGCTTACCTCAGCAGGGCTGCCAGCTCTTGTTAACGTTTGGAAATTTTTAACAGGGGCGCTCCTTCAATAAATTCACGCATGCTCTCATGAACTCTCAGTTAAAAGGTTTGGGCCCATATCAATAAAATAAGTAATATACGGTTCTCAGTAGAAGACAAAGGCTTAAAAGCCATAAAGAATATTGACAGCAACATAAGCTCTCAGTAGAAGACAACGGCGAACACAAAGGAACAAGTTACTATTTGTTTTTGGTTTCAAGTAAAAGCATGGTAGAAATACTGGACTTAGAAAGTGATAAAGGTATATTTTGTTTTGTCTTGTTTTGATTTAATTTATATTTTGGAAGAAAATGTTTAATTATTTGTGGTGATATATTTGCTCTCACCATGGAGATTCTGCCATGGGTGTCCCACAAAAAAGTATGGTAGAAATAGAGATTTTAAAGTTTGTTGAAGTTGAAGAAAAAATCGAGAAAATGAACAGAGAAAGTGAGCTAAAGAGAAGAGAAAAGGGAGAAAATGGAGAGAGATATGGAGGTCACATGGGCAAGCACAACCGGTGGTGGTGGTATGGGACTCGGTGGCTAATGCAACCATGGAGATTCAGTCATGGGTGTCCCACAGAAAAGTATGGTAGAAATTGAGATTTTATAATTTGGTGAAGCTGAAGAAAAAATTGAGAAAATGAACAGAGAAAGTGAGCTAAAGAGAAGAGAAAAGGGAGAAAATGGAGAGAGATATGGATTCTGAAATTTGCAACACATTAATTAAACCCAAATCTGAGCCCGCCATTCACGTTCCCAAATTTTGAATTTGCTTTCACCGTTTCATGGTTAAACAGTCGTTAGGATCATCAACACGGGTTGACGTGGCAGTTCAACTGAGATAAGCAAGTTTTAACGTGCTGGCATGCTCCTATTGGCTGGGACTAGGCAATAATTTTCCCTGACTAACATGGCCTCCTCCAACTGTATGCTAGTTGCGACTATTTTGACCTTTTAGTAACATTGTTTTAGTAAAGTTATTTATATTTATTTTTTAAAAATACATATGAATGAAAAAGTGTATAAAAATACGTATAATGTTATATATAAACTGAAAAGTGTTGTTTAAATTACTGTACCAAATGACCCCACCCACGGGACAATATCTCATTGTGGGGCCCACGTGTTAATGCAACACGTGTCTTGTGCCCTGATCATACAAAATTTTCGACGCACACGTATTGAATCATCTCCAAACTCAATATTATAATATGTGATGATATATTTGTAAGAGACTTTTTTGTTGTTCCCTAGACACATCGTGTCTTGTTTCTATTGGACAGTTACTAGTCTAGGCCTCAAGCTTAACTGTTGCAGGGTGAGTTGGGCTTGGCTCTCCTACAGAATGGGCTTATTTTGCTAAAACCATTATGCGCACAAACAAAACAACCAAAATCCAAGAAAACGCAGTCAAATAAATGTAAGCCCACACTTATATATTTATTTACTAGCATATGCTTTCTTTTCTCCCAAACGGGTTGGGCCATAAATTTTTTGGCCCCAACTCCCACAGTCTCCCAAATGCTTTTGTTTGCAATTAAACTATGATGATGGACTTCTGAAAGACTGAAACCTATTACTGGGATGAGTAATGGGCCTTGACGTTGTCGGCTAATTAAAGAAGCTGAGTAAGCATATGGCGAGCCCATTATGTTGCCACGCTTGATGATTTTTTTTTTGGGCTTTGAATGATTCCCTTATTTGCAGGGGGAAAAAAAAAACATTTAAGAGTTCTAGGAGCTTACAGAACTTTATTTTCATATGATTATATCACTTTTAATCAAACAAAAGGTTTTGAAAAAATCCCACACAAAAAATGGAAAAACAAAAATTATATAGTGTTAAGCATTTGACTTAGTTTTAGCACCTAAATATGCATTTGACTTATATAGTGTCAAGCACAATCATAATGTTATATGAATGAGATGTTAAAAAAAAAAGTGAATTTTTATGTATCCATATCAAAACTGTCGGCATACTTTCTATTAAAGAATACAATAGATACTCTCAAAAAAGAATACAATAGATAATTTATATGATGGTAAAAAATATGAACCCATCACTATCTTTAATTTTTCATCTATCAACCATGACTTTTTATTTATTTATTATACAATATAAAAATTTTACTCTAACTTAATCTAATTGTATATGTGTGTGAAGCCCCCTCCAAGACTTGAACATTTTTCCCCAACCTATAAGCACTTATACTTGTGGAGCACTTATACTTGTGAAGTAATCATCGCACAAAATGTGTGTGGTAGTTTTATCAACCTTGACTTACCACTTGAGTAACCCTTGAAAAATTGTATGAACTAATCACACCCGTAAAGACCTGGTTTAAGTCTTCCTTCCTTGACTAACCCTGCTGCTAACATGGAGGACACTTAAACCCAAACTTTCGCGATCATTTCCGACCAATCCTAATGCTATACCCAACTCTATCCCAAACTTTAGCCTACATCCACAGACACACCAAAAAATTCTTTATTCTCCAAGTGGCCTTGCCATCAATTGGTCTCCACATGACTTGTCATCATCTAAAACGCCAGTTTCTTCTTCCCTCTATAAAACCCACCAAGCCAACACGCTTCGTAACTCATTCTTCGTTCAACATCATAACATTACTACAGTCCACATATATACTGATTTTACTACTGAAACATAGAGATTTAAAAGAAATGAGTAGGTTTAGATTTTACGTGTGGATTATACTGATTATACTGCTTTTGTCTTTTAGGTCCCAAGCTCGCCCTCTCAATCCAAACATGGAGGGGAACCATGAGATGAGTGGTGGTGATCCGAGGGTTCATGGGGGTGAAGTTGTTGTTCCACTTAAGAGAGGTCCAGTGCCACCTTCAGCCCCTTCTTCATGCACCATTGGTGGCAATCATAAGATGAGCAGTGGAAAATGTCCGGTTGGTGCATAAAACTTGTTGTCTGTTTCACGTCCACAATTTACGTATGGTATGAAAGTTTGTAATAAAAATGAAAAAATCAAAGCCCTAAAAATAAGTACCTCTCAAAATATTCTCTGTAAATGTTTCTTAAGACTAAACAAGCATGAGCGATCTCTAGCATCTTTCAACTAGCATGAGCTTCAACAATTAAATAAAAAAAAAGTGAGAATCAAGTTCAACAACAATGGATATAACTGCTTTGCAAAAGCATATATAGGTGTTAGAAGCTCATTGTTTTCCTAGTATCTTGTAATATTAATAATTTGATAGCAAGGCAGAAAGCAAGTTATTGTGTTCATCTTCAACTTTTGCACTTTTCTTGAAAATATGTGGTTGAGCAAGAACGGTCTAAGTTTTTAATTTTTTAATTTCCATCTTTCGTTAAAAAGATTGAGGTTAGAGTTAAAACCTAGAACATATGAGTGACAAAACTTACGTTCTTCCAAATATTGACGTGGTCTATGGTAAGTCTGACAAAATAAACTAGTAGTAATTACTTGATATCTAAGACTAGGAGCCCACCTATCTTTCTTTGATTTCTGTCATGTTAAGCTTAATTGTAATAAGGCTGCTGATGCTTTGGCAAAAAAAGCTAAAACTGGTCCAGAGCTTCAGGTTTGGATAGAGGAGTTGCCTGATGATATTGCTCCTATGGCTCTATTTGATGTCCATTGACTTTGTTAGTTTTGTTTATTAATAAATGCCCGGGCTGTTAGTCTGGTCTAATTTCTCAAAAAAAGAAAGAAAGACTAGGAGCCGTTGTTTTCTTGGTTATTTAATTCGTTATCGGATAACAAGACAGAAAGCAAGTCATCATATTCATCTTCAACTCTTGTGTTTTCCTTTTTCTTTTTGGTTGCCATCTTTTTTGTTGAAAAGATTGAAGTTAAAGTTAAACCCTTGATATATTATTTGAAGAACATGTGTTGTTCCAAATAGTACTGAAGCTTAATTAAGAGTCACGCGGACTATGATAATAAATATGACAAAATCAAATTAGTGGTGATTAGGTTAAGAATGGAAGATATTCAGCAAGAAGACCCTTGTTTAAATCCAAAAGATTGGAAAGTCGGCAATCAATTAAGCTGACTCGGACTGCTCTCTCTCTCTCTCTCTCTCTCTCTCTCTATATGCTACAATCACAAACTATTTTACAACATTTTTATACAATGTTGATGCGACCAACTTTTTATTAGTTTTCATTTAGGCTTACCATTAATATCACTTTTTAATTTATCAATAATTACTCACCACATTAGCAGTTTGTATAATTTTTTATAAAATAGTTTGTATCTCTAGCATTATATATATATATATAAAAGTTTCACTACAACAAAAGTGGGCTATGGTGACGAAATCTAGTGAGGATAAACAATTTCGTCACCAAATGATAACATTTAGTGAGGAAAAGAAGAATTCGTCACCAAATATTATAAAATTTTTAAAATTGGTGACGAAATCAATATTTCGTCACTATAGGTCATGAAAAAAAGTCAAACTTAGGGTGACGAAATATTCGCATCACCAAAGACTTACCAAAGGTGACAAAATTCTAAATTCGTAACCCAATATTAGGATATAGGTGTTTTTGGGGACGAAATAAATTTTCGTCACCTACTGTTTAACCAAAGACTGACCAAAATATTCCTACAATCTCTAAAATCACCAATTATGCTAAAAACCAATAAATTGACCAAAATATTCTAAAATCTCTAAAATGAGCAAAATACGGATACCCATGAAATAATCTCAAAAATGACCAAAATACCCCCAAAATCACCAAATATGCTCAAAAATCACTAAAAATTACCAAAATATCCCCTAAACCTAAAAAATGACCGAAACCCCCAAATCCTAAAAAATGACCAAAGTACACACGAAACCTAAAAAATGACCAAAATACCCCCGAAACCTAAAATTTGGCAAAAATACCCTCGAAACAAAAAAAATTACCAAAATAACCCCTAAACCTAAAAAATAACCGAAATACTTCCGAAACCTAAACACTGACTGAAATAGCCTTGATGCTTGAAAATTACCAAAATACCCCTAATCCTAAGAAAATGACAAAAATACCCCCCAAAACCTAAAAATGACTAAAATACCATTGAAACCTATAAAATGAAAAAAATGGCCCTAAAACCTATATGATGATAAAAATACACCCTAAACCTAAAAGATGATCGAAATATCGTCAAACCTAAAAATGACCAAAATACCCATAAATGACCCAGCCCTATATTTCTTAATTCAATGTGAATTTTAACAAATCTACCGTTAGATTACATTAACTTCATATATTTTTCATGCTTACAAAATTTCAAGGTGATCAAAGATTAATAGGCATGTCATCAATCAATTGTCTAAATTCAAGTTTTTGTAGTTTAAAATAAGCATAAAAGGTGAGTTTAAAGATCAAATGGTAAATTACATCTGATTGACATGAAAATTTTCATGAATGTTAAGAACATATAGAACATGTAATCCAACGGTTGAATTTTCAATATATGCATTCAATAATAAGTTATTGGGTGATATAACATTTTTTAGAGTTACATCAGATGTAACTTAAACCCAACCCTGTATTTCTTAATTCACTGTGAATTTTGACAAATCTACTGTTAGATTTCATTATCTTCATATATTTTTCATGATTACAAAATTTCAAGGAAATCAAAGATTAATAGCCATGTCATCAATCTATTGTTCAAATTCAAGTTTTTATAGTTTAAAATAATGCATAAAAGATAAGTTTATAGATCAAATGGTAAATTACATCCGATTGGCATGAAAATTGGTATGCATGTTAAGAACATATAGAAAATGTAATCCAACAGTTGGATTTTTAAAATATGAATTCAATAATAAATTATTGGGTGGCGTAACAGTTTTTTGAGATACATCAGGTGTAACTTGAACTCAACCCTATATTTCTTAATTCGATGTGAATTTTGACAAATCTTCCATTATATTACATTATCTTCATATATTTTTCATGCTTACAAAATTTCAAAGTGATCAAAGATTAATAGTCATGTCATTAATTAATTATCTAGATTCAAGTTTTAGTAGTTTAAAATAATGCATAAAATATGAGTTTATAGATCAAATGGTAAATTACATCCGATTGATATGAAAATTGGCATGCACATTAAGAACATATAGAAAATGTAATCCAATGGTTGGATTTTCATAATATGCATTCAATAATAAGTTATTGGATGGTGTAACATTTTTTAGAGTTACATCATGTGTAACTTGAACCCAACCCTATATTTCTTAATTCAATGTGAATTTTGACAAATCTACCGTTAGATTACATTATCTTCATATATTTTTCATGATTACAAATTTTTAAGGAGATCGAAAATTAATAGCCATGTCATCAGTCAATTGTTTAAATTCAAGTTTTTGTAGTTTAAAATAATGCATAAAAAATGAGTTTATAGATTAAATTGTAAATTACATTTGATTAGCATGAAAATTGGCATGCATGTTAAGAACATATAGAAAATGTAATCCAATGGTTGGATTTTCAAAATATGAATTCAATAATAAGTTATAGGGTGTTGTAACATTTTTTTTGAATTATATCAGGTGTAACTTGAACCCAACCCTATATTTCTTAATTCGATGTGAATTTTGACAAATCTACCATTAGATTACATTATCTTCATATATTTTTCTTGCTTACAAAATTTCAAGGTGATCAAAGATTAATAGCCCTGTCATCAATCAATTGTCTAAATTCAAGTTTTTGTAGTTTTAAATAATGACTTTGGCTAGTTAATTTAGTGGAGATGCTCTTAGTGGTTAATAAAAAAGATTTGAGATTTATGCTCTAGGACCCTAAGGAAGAGTGACTTGGAATGGACAATCACATATGTTTAGTTGTAATCATAAAAATAAAAAAATATTATATATATATATATATATATATATATATTTTTTTTTTTGAGAAACCAGACCCCAAGAATGGGCTGGGCTTTATTGAAACAAAATTAAACATCAAGAGACATCACCCAAAACCAAAGGGGCAATGTCTTCAGAAGCAAACCAGTAAATCAGGCCCTACTTTAGCATGTTTAGCTAATGCATTAGCTACTGAATTACAAGAACGAGGGACAAAACATAAATCAAATAAATGTAAAAGAGAAGCTTGGCCGAGAATATCATCAACTATGTGGCCATACAAAGATTGATTGGCCGGTCCTTTTGAAATGGCGGTGATAACTACTGCTGCATCACCTTCAAATATCACTTCGTGTAACCCAATCTCAACAACAAATTGTACAGCTCGCCTACAAGCTAAAGCTTCAACCATTGCCACGGACTGAGGTAGTGGTACTCGAGCGAACAGTGCGCCTATGACAGCGCCATTGGTGTCTCTGATGATCATGCCCAAACCAGCTGAGTGCGTGCTTTTGAACAGAGCTCCGTCGAAGTTGGCTTTGTATCGAGATAGTGCTGGGGTAGCCCATTTAGGCTGGACTGGATTCCGGACTATGACTGGTGCATCATCGTGAGCCTCAAGGAAGTCTCGCAGTAGTCTGGCAGCTTCGGAGAAGATCTGGTTCAGTGGACGAGCTGGGCGCCGAAACTGAATTGCATTTCACGAATTCCAGAGCAACCAAGCTGAGATAGCAAAGATCTCCACCCTATAATCATCCCGGACCTGCGAAAAACTTAAGAAAAGGTTAGAGAAATCCCCCGGTGAGTGAGGGATTGTGTGTTGCATCCAGCTGATAGTGCTCCACAGTTTCTCCACCTCTGGGCAGCCCCACACGACATGCAGAATGTCCTCAGTTTGGGTCTGACACATGCTACAACAGGCAGAGGGGGTTATGTGCCAACGAAACAAATTGTCCATAGTTGGAAGTGAGTTGTTACATGCTCGCCAAGTGAAGTGTTTCACCTTATTTGGGGTTCGTAGCATCCAAACACCTCTCCAAAGATGTCTCTGGGGGTGTGGATTTGAGCTACTTGGGCTGTTGGTTGAGGCTTCATTAACCAGTAGCTTGTAAGCGCTTCGAGTTGAGAAAATTCCCGAAGGCGTTTTGGACCATATGGGGCTATCTTGAGGCAGTCTGGTGCTAAGAGGGATGCTCATGATGAGGCAGAAAATTTTGCCTAATTTCAGTCTCCTTCCAAGTTCCATTCTTCTCATTAATAAAAAAACTAACCTTTGCATCAGGGGGAATAAAGGGGAGGGGGGAACTAACCGGACAATACACTTGATCCGGGAGCCGCTTATCCTCCTTTAAACTCACTGTTTTACCATCATCTATCCGCCAAACCATGCCTTTCCGCACCACATCCCTTGCACTTAAAATACTCTTCCATGCATACGACCCATTAGCTAAGGAATTAGCATCAAGAATGGAACAATCCGGGAAAAACTGAGCTTTAAAAACTCTATGGCAAAGTGATTCCGGATTTTTCAACATGCGCCAAACTTGCTTGGCCAACAAAGCGTCATTGAACTTCTCAATCTCCTTAAACCCCATGCCTCCACAATCTTTAGCTTGACAAAGTTTCTCCCACTTTACCCAATGCACCTTCTTATTATCACCATGGCAGCCCCACTAAAATTTGCGAATCTTGACCTCAATTTCCTGAATTAATCCCTTAGGAAGCTTGAAACAACTCATAGAATAGGTTGGAATTTCTTGGATAACGGACTTAATAAGCACCTCTCTGCTTGCTTGAGAAAGAAGTTTCTCCTTCCAACCTTGTATTTTCTTCCAAATTCTCTCCTTAATGTAAGCAAACCCTTGTCTCTTTGCTCTTCCCACAAATGCAGGTAACCCCAAATATCTCTCATATTGCCTGATAGCTGGAACACCCAACATATGTTGAATTCTGACTTGGACATCATGGTGAGTATTAGAACTGAAGAAAATGTTTGTCTTATCTCTGTTTATTTTTTGGCCAGAACCCCTTTCATAAACTGAAAAAAGATCAAGAATTACCTGACACTCAGATTCTTTTGCACGACAAAAGAGAACACTATCATCAGCAAAAAATAGGTGAGACACACGTGGCCCATTTCTGCAAATTGACACTCCCCTAATAGCACCATCAGATTCGACTTTGTGGAGCAAGCCTTGAAGTCCCATAGCACATAGCAAAAATAAATATGGAGACAACGGATCACCTTGCCTCAGCCCCCTACTAGGCTTGATAGTTCTACCTGGCACCCCATTGAGCAAAACAGAATATGATACAGACTTGATGCATGACATAATTGTAGCAACAAAACTTCCAGCAAACCCTAAGTGCAGCATTTCCCTTTCCAAGAAGTCCCACTCCACTCTATCATAACGTTTGCTCATATCAAGCTTTAGAGCCATATACCCATCTTTCCCTTGGGTCTTCCGCTTCAAGAAATGGAGTGTCTCGAAGGCAACCAATACATTATCAGTAATCAACCTTCCCGAAAGAAAAGCACTCTGTGAATCAGATACTACATATGGCAAAATTAGCTTCAAACGGTTAACCAACAATTTTGCAATGAGTTTGTAAACCACATTACAAAGACTGATAGGTCTAAAATCTGAAACTTTTTGAGGGTCTTTTATTTTGGGAATAAGAGCAATAAAAGTAGAATTAATAGAATCTGGGATAATGCCTGAATTTAAAGTTATCAGAACTACTTCTGTCACATCTTTACCAACAATATGCCAAAAGTATTTGTAAAAGATAGGGGACATACCATCGGGGCCAGGAGCTATGAGTGGGGCCATTTGATGGAGAGCTTTGAGAACCTCTTCAGCATTGTAAGGTTTTTTTAAGCTATTATTCATCTCATCAGTTACTGTAGGAATTAAGCCACTTAAAATCTCATCAAAGCCAGTTGGATTCGAAGTGGAAAACATAGTAGCAAAATAAGAACTTGCCAATATGCCCATTTGGTCTTCATCTTCAGTCTAGACACCAAACTCATCTTCCAACCCCACAATAAAATTATGCTTATTTCGTTGATTAGCCCGACAATGAAAATAGCGAGTGTTGCGGTCTCCCTCCTTCAACCAATCACTATGAGAACGTTGTTTCCACATTGCTTCCTCCCGCACCTGAAGCAAGTTAATTTCTGACTGAAGCATTTCAATCTGGTCCGGATTGGTTCTGTACAAACCATCCTCCTCAGCATGGCTCAGCTCCTTCAATTTCTTGGCCAAAGTATTTCTCACATGCCCAAACGTAACTCGGTTCCATGTGCTAAGGTTGACTTGGCAGCTTGTAATATTTCTTATCAAAATACTAACCAGGTTTGAGTCAAATAAATCAGCCCATGATTGTTTCACAACATCCTCACAAGATCTATCTTTAAGCCACATTGCCTTAAATCGGAATGGCTGCCCCTTTCTATAGAATCTTTTTTGCTCAGCATCTGAGATGAGAAGGATAGGTCTATGGTCAGAGTGAAAACACTCTAAGTGATGGATACGGGAAGTAGGGAACCGTAAAAACCAATCCATTGTTGCCACCCCACGGTTTAATCGGATCCAAACATTATGGTCCCCCGGTCTTCTATTGCACCATGTAAAAGGGTATCCATTAAAGCCAAGATCTTTAAAACCAATATAATCCAATGCATCCCGGAACCCCTGCATCTGTCTTTCCGCCGATCCAACCATCCCTGTTTTTCTTCAAGTCTAAGTATTTCATTAAAATCACCCAAGCATATCCAAGGCAAACTATGTCTGTGGCTCAAATCTCTGAGTAGATTCCAGGAATTTTCCTGGCTGGCAGTTTCAGGCTCTCCATAGAAACCCATGAAACGCCAAACATCATCCATTCCTTGATCCACCACCCCATCAATGTGATTATTTGAAGAGGTAAGGACTTTCATTGCAAAATTTTCTTTCCACAGCAAAGCCAGCCCCCCTCCCCTATTATGACGTGGAACAACAAAAAAATTTTTGTACTGCATTTTACAACTTATCCTTTCAATAACATCCGTATCAACTTTGGTCTCCATGAGAAAAACCAAATTGAGATCTTTTTTGCCAACCAAGTCAGCAAGTTCGGCCTCTGTCTGTGGGCTCCCAAGCCTATGACAGTTCCAACTAAGGCAACTCATTGTGACTGGTGGTGATGGGAACCAGCCACCACCTAATTATTCTCTTTTCCCCCCTTACTTATTGCACTAACCCTCTTCTTTTTTCTAATAGTCAAGTCCACAGTTTCCAACTTCGGCGGCCTACTCTCTGAAGTCTCCATATCTGAACTTGAATCAGTTTCCCCAACCTCACGCAATAGTTTTGTCCATTTTTTCTTGGAGCTTTTCAAAGGTTGCGTATCTACCCTATTTGTTATGTCTGCTAGTGGAGTTTGGGTTGCACCAAAAGAGAAAATACCATTCAACCCCTCACTGTGACCAACTCCCTCCTTATTACACAAAACTTTTTGCATGGGAAGTGTATAAGTTGGTTGACCCGGACCCACCAAATTCTCCATGCTTTTTTCCATAACTTCAGACATCCCACCAATATCACTAGAGTCATTGCTGTGTAAATTATCAAAAGGAGAAACAAGCACACCTGATGGTTTGGCCTCCATTAAAACAGCCTCGGACTGAATATTTTTCTTCACACCGCCCTTGCCAAGGATTGAACCGTGCACACCTTTGCTGATCAAGACATTGGTGGTTGGCTTTTGACGCTCCATCGCCGGACCCTTCTTCCAACTCGATTTTCCACAAGCATTACTAGTTACAACCACCACGGTTTTCCTAGTGTGACGCACCGGATCGGCACGAAGCCATTCCCCGTACTGTTGCTTTTCTTTTTTCAAACTTCCTTTTCCCGAAGCCACACTTCGCAGTCACTCTCACTATGGGTAACCTTCACACACCAATAATAAAAGTTGGGAAGCCGCTCGAATTTAAGCAAAGCCCACCCAACATGCTCTCCCTCCGACCACAGTTTGTAGCACCGTGGAAGAGACTTTTTAATATCAATCACAACCCGAATTCGCAAGAACTCACCTCCCTCACCATCATCCTCTAGGTCAGCCACCTGCACTAAAGCCCCAATTGTGTTGCCCACTACTTCACCCGTCGCTTGCGTACGACACTGATCTGGGATGTTGTGGAGTTGCACCTAGAAGGTAATAGAATCAAATGGGAGCAAGGGAGCAGATTCAACATTCACAGCGCGTCGGAAAACGACTAAGCTTTTGTCATAGGTCCATGGCTCAAGCTCCAAGACTCATTCTAAGTCCAGCGCATCATCAAACTTAAACAACAATATATTGCCCCCAATATCCTGAATCTTCATCTCTCCAATGAGTTTCCAAAGCGGTTTGAAAGTCCGACTGACTGCCTCTGCGTTAACCACTCGCTTTGTAAAAAACTTTGCTGCTAAACGAACAATGGATATCTCTTTTTTCCGAGGCACATTAGCCCCGTTCTCTTCTTCTTCTGTCAGTGAAAATCATGACCAAAGGTCCTCAATAGAAGCCATGACAATAAGAATACCAACCACAGCACTTCGTAACAGGAACACTAACGCACACCACTAACTGTCCTACCAGGCACAAGGCTTGAAGGGTACAGGAAAACCTCCACGATGGGAAGGACACAATTCTACACTCGTCGCTGGGAAAACCTAACTAGAGAACCCTAGCAGATAAACCCTAGGCGGCGTGAGAGAAACCAACTTAAATATATAAAGAATTAATTAATGTTATATAAAAATTAAGTAACTTTTTAAGTTTATTCACTTAATTAACTGATTTTTTTTTTCTAATCATAATCATCACAAAAAGAAAAAAAAAAGAAATTAAATTCACGTGACTTTTAACTAACAGTTGTATAATATAGTATATAATAAAGTTATTGAGGACAAAGAAATTGTAATTGTACAATCTACAATGTACGTTTTTGTATATCCTGTACCCGGCATATATAACACCTCACAATGTACAGACTGTACAGTATGTCAAGTAAAACAAAAGCTCTTTCCCAAAAAAAAAAAAAAAAAAAAGAGAAGCTAAAAGTAAAGCCATAGCATGTGGTGCTCATTGATTCTAGATTAAAAACTAAAAAAAAGGGTGTGGCTCTCATTGTTTTGTTATGTACAGAGCACATAGTTTTTGAACATATAGGTTCAGTTGTTTTGTAACTTTAATTTGTTAATCTCTCTCCGTATTTTTGAAGAAGAAGCTCATTTCAAGAAACTCAAGCTATACCTTGCTCGTGCTTCATGGTCTCTCCTCTTCCAAATCTAAACAGAAAAGGTATTTTTACAATATTTTTATAATAAATTTTAATTGGTAGGTTATTATTGGTTGTTATTGTTGAGGCAAAAAAGTAATCTTAATATTAGGTTCAAATTTAAACCAATAACAACTAACCACCTATAATTTGTTGTGAAAATATTATAAAAATATTGTGAAAATATTATAAAAATGTTGTGCACATAGTATTTCTCAATTTTTTTTTATTTCTTTTCGCGTGGTGCCCAATTTTCAGGCGCGTTCTAAATTTTTTTGATTTTTTTTCCATTATTTTTTATTTGGGTAAACAAAACACTGATACTCTCTCTTTCTCCTCCCACATACAGACCCACGTCTCTCAGCCTCCCAAAAAGACCGGTAAGCTCTCTCTCTCGTTGATCCTCTCTCTCATCACTCTTCTCTCTCTTATCACTCTTTTTTCTTCTTTCAGGATTAGCAAGATATTGATCTTGAGAGATATTAAATTTTCTCTATAAATAATTATCAAGAAAAAAATTCCTTGAGTAAATATACTTATGAAATATCAACATATTGATGCATATAAGCATATCCTAAGCTCCAAGAAGTTGTCACTTGTCACAATGACCAGCCATCCCAGTGGTGGACAAAGAAAAACCACGTGAAAAAAATTCTACCCTCTCTGGAAAGTGCACTTCTAATATGTTTGGATGAGCTTATTCTAATCTATTTATTTTATTTCTCTTTCAAAAAAAAAAAAAAATCTATATATTTTATTTCTATTTTACATATATAATATTATCTATTTATTTGTAAAAATAAACAGAAGGTTGCATTGAGGTCGATCGGCCAAAAGCTTGGCTTGGCCAGGATTGTCAATAATTTCATTGTATTACAACTTGGCGCATGGCCTCTAACCAAAGGTGACATTATCTACAAAAAAATATTATCTAATGAAAACCTAGATGGTTTTTAGTCGTAATTTATTTTTCTCAAAAAACTTAGAGCAAAAATAATACAATAAAGTTACAGTTATAATAAAAATCTTCTAAATTGTCTTTCACCTTACACTTTGATCCATCACAATATGCAATTTAAATTTTCTGTTTATGGACCGTGTGTGTAGGCTAGTAAGCAAATTTAGGAGTGTTGTGAAGTTTTGTTGTAATCCTAGAAGGATTCAAACCAATACAATCAATGATAAGAGAAAGTACACTTTTAGTCCTTAAAGTTTGAAATTGTTTTCATTTTGGCTAGTTACATTCCAAAATTTTCGTTTTAACCTTCATGTTTGATTCTATATTCATATTAGCCCTGCAACCCAATTTCGTCAGTAATTTGATTATCTATAATATGCTTAATTTTCTACCTAGAATGATGAAATTTCTACATTCCTCCATATTTTACGGCTAATATTTTATGAAATAGTTAAATATAAGGGCACTTAACAATCAAATTACTTACAAAAATGAATAGCATGACCATTATGAAAACATAATCATATATGAACGGTTAAAAATGAAAATAGCTCCAAATTTTAAAGAGTAAGGGTCTGTTTGGATACCGTTTATTGCTGAAAACACTGTAGCAAAATAAATTTTAAACTATGAATAGTGCTAGTGGGACTCAGTTTTAAAGTTATTGTTGCATTTTTTCCGTACTTGCTGGTCCATGAACAGTGTGTGGGACCCAGGGAAAAAAATGCAAAACGCACACGCCCGCAGCTACACAAACACACACTAAAAGTGTCCTTTACTATAATCATAATATATAACAGGAAAAATGGAAAATATAAAAAACAAAATAAGAAAGAAGAGTTTGACATATGATATTATATTATGTGATACACTACTGCCTGCACTGCAAGTTGGAATGCTGGATGCAATTGAACTATGATGCTGGACCTTTGAAACCAGATTCGAAAAGCAAACATATTACTAAGAAGTCTAGGATTAGCAAACATATTTGTTAAAGAAAAAAGAGGACCACGGATACTTAGAGAGAAAGAGACAACTATATATGTTAAAGAAATGATCATAGAATATATATGCGCTTGGGATGGGATAAGAGGAAATCAGACAAATTAAGAAGGCAAGACAGGTCAAATGGGATCGAAATTTTTTTACCGTCCCTATATGTATCTTTCCTCTATGGATCCTATATAATTATAGAATCTTTGTACTTTGGAAAAGACATAAATTTTTGGAAAAATTGGTAATTTAATATGGTATCAGAACAAAATGTCCTATTTCAATCATTATCTTATCCACTCTACCTCCTATTTAAATTCCCACAGTTTGGTCATTTCTTATTAAAAAGTAGTATGATTAAATTTACTATATCCCAATAACTTCAACTTATTTAGGGTCTTGAGTACCTTACTACTACTATATCATTTTCTAAGAAAATGACAGGAATTGGGTTGAATTGAAGGCTTGGCCAGGATTTTCAATAATTTCATTTTGTTATGCACCATAACAAATTACAAGTCCAACTCCAATGAAAACCCTCCAACCAGACGTCACATATCTACAAAACAATTGTATTATCTAATGAAAATCTAGATAGTGTTTTAATTGTAATTGACTTTTACTTCATTAACTTGGAGCAAAACCAATACAATAAAGCTACGATCACAACAATTTCACAACATCTTTCAATTTGTTTTTTGAAGAAAAATTTAGAAATATCACTTCGCACTTGGGCCACCACAATATGGTATTTAATTTTTTTTTTTCGTGAACCATGTGTGGTATAGTAAGCAAATTTAGTGGTGTTGCAAAGTTCTTCTATATTATAGATCTATTATTGAAAATTAGTAAAAAATAATATAATGACCATTTGGCATGTGTCTAAGTTGTGTCAAAGTATGTGAGTAAGTAAGGTCTTAGACTCTTTTTTTGTTGTGACCTTACAAGGAATCAAACCAATATAATTAATCCTTTGACTAAATGCACTTTTGAGTTTTAAAGTTTAGGATGGTTTCCATTTTAGTTCTTTATGGTTATAATTTTTTTTGTTCATTTTCATATTGATCAAGCATTCCATTACTGTTAGTAAGTTACTTGTCCATAATATGTTATTCTACATACAATGACGAAATTCCTACATTCCATCTTATTTTAGAGTTAGTATTTCATGAAATAGTTAACTATAAAAGGCAATTAACAGTCAAATTACTAACATAAATAGACGGCATGGCCATTATAAAAACAGTCAAACATGAATTATCAAAATAAAAATTTTGATTAAAAAAAAAAAAAAAAAAAAAAAGCCCCAAATCCTAAAGACCAAAGTGTACTTAAAAAAAAGGGGGCCGCAATTGTACTCTGAAGATGGACCTCTGAAACAAGATTTGAAAAGCAAACCTATTACTGATTTGCTGGGATAGTAATGGGCCTTGTCGGTAATTAAATAAGTTGCAAAAGCATATAGCTAGCCCATTATGTTACCACGCTCGATGATTTCATTTTCCCCGAAACAGTGTGATAACAAAAGTGAGATTCCCAAAAAAAAAAAAAAAAAAAAAAAAATTTTGCATCACCAAAAACTACTTTTTATTTTATTTTATTTTATTTTATTTTATTTTATTATTTAAATTTTTTTTTTTTTTAAATTTTACATAACTACTTTCATCTCAAGCTCTCTCACAAGACTCAAACGAATGGTACCCGCTACTACTTTCATCTCAAGCTCTTCTCATTCACCATTAGACATAGTGGCATGCTTCTTTGACTTTTCAAGAATCGTGTTACTTAATCATTACTGCACCAAAATATCTTTGACGGTTCTTTGTCAAAGAAAAATTATTTCTCCCATAAAAGAGGTCCACCTCAAACTTTATATTTGTCATGGCCAAAAACTCGAACCAATTGCTTTGATACCAATTGTTGCGTAGTGATAAAAACTCTAACATCAATTAATGTAATTTGAGACGAATTTACATGAACAAAAAAAAAAAAAAATCATTCATATTAGTCAAAGATATTTAACTTTACATAATTTCTATTGAAAGTGTCATGAGGTGTCGAATAAGTTACAAGATTTTTGATTGGGCAATAATATTTTATACTTCAATAGTTTAAAAGTAAGGATGTGTGTGTATTGGTGCATTTATGCCACTAAGGCTTCTTGTAAGTAGTAACACTATATGTGTGTGTGTGAAGATCGCATAGAAATCTATTGCTGAATATTTACTATTTAGTCTAATGGCATCACATGGGTGTTACGTCCAAACTGGTAACTATTTGTTTTTTATATGACTGGTGGATATATATAGTAGTCATAGACTCATTGGTATATATAGATTGAGTCCAAAAAAAAATTAATTCACTTAGGGGGGAAAAAGATTGAAGTTGATGACTTTGACTATTGGTTGATGGAAGTTTTGTTTTGGACTAAAATTGAATGATTATTCTCTGGAAATTTTGAGCTCTTTTGGGTGTTTGTAGGAGAAGAAGACTCAAAATTTAAGTTTCGGTAGGGTGGGTGAAGGTTTTTATTTTTTTTATTTTATATATAGAAAAAATCATTAGAGTTCTAGGACCTTACAGAGCTTTATTTTTATATGATAAAGTATTTCTTTTAATCTCACCAAAAGGATTTGAAAAAAATCTCACAATAAACTTGCCAAAAGAAAAAAAAAAAAAAAAAATGGGAGCTGCCAGGCAGACATCTGATTAACACTTTGACAAAAAGATTATCCATTTTTTAGTCTCTTTTTTTCCTCCAAATTTTGTTCCAAACTTTTTTGTATTTTTAAGAGATAAATCTATGGCTTCTTATTATGTTGAACTCTTTTTTTAATTGGTAGGTGATTTCCTTTCCAAATTGATGAGAAATAAAAAATTTATAATTTATAAATCTACAATTATCTTGTAAAGTTCGTATGATTTCATATAATATAACCATAATTGTCTTTCATTTTTATTTATAAGGGGAAATTTTATAGATGTAAAAAAAAAAAAAAATTTGAAAACAAATTTCACACCTGTTGATATGGTAGATTATGAATGATACATAAAAAAATGATATCAATACTAGGTTTAAATAATAATTAATAAAAATTTATCAACTTAATTGTTGTGAAAAATAGTATGTAATTTATATATATATATATATATATATATAGCATTCTCACCATAAGAATCAAGATTTTAATTGAATTTTCCCAATCCCAAAATAGGCTGGCTCTTTTTGTTTGGTTTGGGAGCCCAAACTTAGCTATCTCTTCTATTCCTTCTTGCCACATGTTGAAGAGGATATGGGATGGTTCCTTTTTATTTTTCTTCATAAAATTATCATTACTTGCCACAGGAAGAGTTTTCCTCATCTTTTTTAAAGGGCCAATTAAAATCATATACATGATTCCTTTTTTATGAGGAAGTGATACGAGGAATTCTTCACAAATCTGTCTATATACATTGATTCTCTTTTTTTGGTTTAAACATAAGATAGAATATCCAAATTTTATTCATGATTCCAATATGCCTAAACTCACTTTCGCACTCGCACATCCACCATGTTAATACGTTTGACACCCCCCACAAAGAAACATTTTTTTTAAAAATTTATTTTACCGATTGCACACTTTGAAAAAAAAATTAAAATAAAATTCTCTTTTCTTTTTTAAAGTACTTTGGACAAATAATTAAGAACTTCAACAAGACTCTACAGTACCTACATATTTGTTCTTTCCAAAATACATGCTAGGGTTAACATATACCTTTGTAAAGGAAAAACATATATTCTCTCATATCATGATATGTTTTACTTTTGTTTTATGAATTGCCTTCACACACACACATATATTGGGTTTTGTCTAAATTCTGGAAGTTTTATCAAACTGAGGCAAAAGTAACATTATACAAATGTCATGTGCAATAAAATCTGGAGTTTCCTCCATCCACATAACATAGTCATCTACATATCTTGCATAATGAGCTGGTCTATGAATCTGCCTTCAACATGTTTATGATGTTGATTTGATTGTTATTCTATTCAGACAGTAAAAATCCAATTTCAACATGGCCCTCTGCTTCTGTTGGTTTCCAACTACTGCAGCCTTTTCCTTTTTGGTGAAAACAAAAAGGGTTAACATCATCTAGTTTATATATATATATATATATATATATATATATCCCCCTTGATGAGATGGCAATTAAGTGATTTCTACTAAAAGTGACAGATTGTGAATTTGATTATGAAAATTAGCCTTTCCAAACAAAGTTAGGGTTAAAGTTAACTATCATGACTTCTCTCAAACCTCGTAAAATTGGTTGCAATTATTATTTTTTTATTTTTTATTTTTAAAATCAAAAGAAAGTTATCTTAGAATGTAGCATACAATCGCATGACTTTTACAATTTGGTCAAATATGTCATCTCATCTAGCTTTTCTTTTTTTAACAATTCCACGTTAGTTAGAGATAGAAGATTCACACACACTGTTCACTTTAATTTGTTAATATATATTAGAAAATTATATATGATTTACATATCACTTATTTTTCTCTTCCCATTAATGTCTATTTATTTTTTAAATTGAGCACATGGAAGGTTTTAAGGGACTCTCTCTCTCTCTCTCTCTCTCTCTCTCATATCTTCGTTCCACCATAATCGGTTTATAGAATTTTAACAATATCTCATGAACATCGAGTGCTATATATTAAAAAAGAAATGTGTATCTTTTCTCTCTATGTCTCTTATATAACTATATATTGCTCTTACATAAAGGGAACATGCATCTATTGATGTATATTTCTTCCAATAATATGTGCATCCTACAATTATAGATAAATATATAATGCTAAAAATATATATTATGAAATATATTATATAAACGTTACAAATTGATGTGTCACAAATAATTTTAAAAAATTAATATTTACTTATTATGTTATTAAAATGACACCAATCACATTTATTGTCATATAAATTTGTAAATTTTCTTGTAATAAAATTTGTAATAGTTTTAACAGTTTCTTATGAGAAAAGTCTCTTAGCACCAAAAGTTTCACCAATTTTTTCACACTTACCTCTATGTTTTTGTGTTGTGGTGGGTATAGACAACCATTATCTCAAATGTTTCAAAATAGTTTCACTTGAATTGGAAAATAACAAAAATTAATAAAAATATGAACTTTAAACTAAAAATTACTCGACTTCTTATAAAATGGAATCAACTATGTTATAAAACTTAAACTTAATGAGTGCACAAATACACTTCTTAACATGACCCTTTTTATAACTTGCTAAAATGATAAGTTATGATTGTAAGGAATATTAGCTCATCATTATTTAGCTTTTCAATGTTTTCATCTATCAACAACCATGACTTACCACTTGAGTAACTCATAACAGATTGTATGAACTACCACCCTAAAAAAAGAGTAGTTCTAAGGTCACACACTATTTCACAACTTTATACCATAATTTTGATGTGGCAGATTATGAATGATTGCCTATCACTTACACATGGACCTACTAGTTTTTTTTTATCGCTCACTGTTGTGATAAATAAGTCGTGGTATTAGATTTTTTTTCCAGTAATAATTGTTTTTAGAGCAATTCTGGTGCCACAACTTGCCCATGTGGTGAGTTGTGGTTGGTGGAGGGGTGTTTCCACATGGACCTACCATCACTCCTCCACCAATCACAACTTGCCACATGGGCGATTAGTCGTACAAGTTGTGAAACCAAACTTTTCTTGTTTTTAGTCTTCTTTCCTAGACTACCTCTGCTGACATGGGGGACACTTAACCCTACATGCCCACCTTATTGCCGACCATCTCTAGTGGGTTGGCCAATCCTATCCCATATGTGGCCTACAGTCCAACGACACACATAAAATTCTTAATTCACCAATTGGCCCTGTAATTAATTTGGCCCCCATCATTTAAAAGCTAGTTTCTTCAACTCAATAAAACCCACCGAACCAACACGCTTCATTCTTCACTCCTACATTAACATTTCTACAGTCTACGCCACATACTAATATTGCTTTTGAAAGCTTAATTAGAGACATTTAAAAAAAAAAGGGTAGATTGAGATTTTGGGTGTGGCTTATATTGATCATGTTTCTTTCGTGTTTTAGATTTGAAGCTCGCCCTCTTAATCCAAACATGGAGAGGAACCATGAGATGAGTGGTGGTCCGAGCAGTGTTCATGGTGGTGAAGTTGTTCCACTTAATAGAGGTCCCGTTCCACCTTCTGCCCCTTCTTCGTGCACCATTGATGGCAGTAGTGGTGGCCATAAGATGAGTAGTAGAAAATGTCCGGTTTGTGCACAAAAGTTTGTTGTTGTTGTTCTATCTGCCCTTGCTTTTGAATAAAAATAAGGCTATTATCATTTCATATTTTTGTACGTAAAATATTTCACACAATATCCAAATTTTCGTAGTAAATATTCACATTTTACCCATGATATGAAAAATATTTGAATATGAAACAATATGAAAGAGCGTGAATATGAAACAATAAAATAAAAACCCTCAAAATTTTCTCCATAATGTTTTGTCATACTACATGAGCTTGAGCGATCTCTACTTGAGTCTCTTTCAACTAGCTTGAGCTTCAGCAATAAAACAGTGAGAATCAAGTTCAACAACAATGGACATCAAAGCGTTGCAAAGGCATATATATGGTGAGATAAGCTCATGTTTTCTTAGTATATATGTTTTAATTAATAATTTGATAGCAAGGCATGCAGAAAGCAAGTCATTATGTTGATGTTTAACTTTTGTACTTTTTCTTGAACACATGTCATACGTGGTTATTAGTTAAGTAAGAACGGTCCAAATTGCTCTTTTTCCCATTTTAGTTTCCATATTTTGTTTAAGAAATAGAAGTTCAAGTTAAACCCTTGAACATGAGGGAACATAACATAAGTTCTTCCAATTATATTGAAGCCGACTATGTTAAGTTTGAAAAAAATCAGTTAGTGGTTGATTGATATCTTGGACTAGATAGGAGCTCATTGTTTTCTTGGTATTTTAATTCATAATTGGATAGCAACGCAGAAAGCAATTTTTAATATGTTCATCATCTACGTTTGTGCTTTCTTGAAAGTACGTGGTTGAGCAACCCATACACGTACAGTACAGTGATTACTCAGAAACTCCTAAGTATGTACTATTTTAGATATCCTAATTTCGATAAAGCCTAGTTAAAGTTTGTTGGTTTGATTAGTCAGATTTTGACAGACTCAAGCTCAACTTTGAAAAGGCCTAACTTAAACTAATGTGGACAGCCGAACTTTGCTAAGCCCAATTCCAAATTTGGAAGAATTGCATTTTGCATGTGCTAAGTTGAGAGGTGGAGAAAAATCACACATACCAAAAGGACAAAAGAGATTTTTTTTTTTGTTTGTTTGAGAAGAGACAAAAGAGAAATTTGGTTGTTAAAAAGAGTAAAAGTGGAGGTCCAATTCCATTAATTTAGGCTTTAGTAGATGTTTAATTGTTAAGCACATTGCAAGCAGTGCAAATGATTTTTTCTTTCTTCGTCTTTTATTTTGTTCTTGTCAGTGCAAATGATTCCTTTATGTAAGATTGTAAGTTGAACAATAGCCTAACTTCAATCCTCCCAAAGAAGTTAGATACAACAACAATAATATTAAACCAAACCAGTGATACATATATAGTTGCTTACTAAATTTGAACACAGTGCTGGCTATTTTATACCAAGACTCTAATCATTGAACTACAAATTTGGATAGTGTCTTTGTGTAGTCGTATTTAATCATCTCTAAAATTAAGATTATATTATGTGAAAATATATTTCTAGTGATAAAAATAATATTAAACGAAACTGATGTTACACGTGTGAGCGTCATCAATATGATGAAACTGGAATTTAAATTTAAGAGGGTCAAAGCATGAAATGACAAATTTTTCCTATCAAAAATAAGAAATATACTAAGATTTAAATGGAACAATAAATATACATTTTAATGTAATTGCCTATTGAAATGGAACTCGATGCTATTTTGATTCCCAAAAATTATTTATGGTTGATCATGTTATGAATCCTAAAAAAATCATCTTTGCATTTTATTGCGAAACTTATTCTCAACAATTTTGTGGTTGCAAAAGCCAAATACTTTAATTGATTCTCCCAATTATATAGATATATTATTCTTCTTGCAAAATCAAAGAGCTTGTTAAAAAATCATCTTCTATTTTAATGCAATCTCCCTCTTAAAGTTAAAGTCTATTTTCATTTTAGCCTTTAACAAGATTTTCTATCCAAACTCTATTTTCAATCTACTGATCATAGGATTTTGATAGACTGGGATCTTCAGACTTGCGTAGTGAACAAAAACTTCATTCTCCAACCTAAATAATACCCATACCAATTACAAATTCTCATAACCCAAAATTACAACATATATTTGTCGTGGATAGCCGACACTAAAAAAACCTAACACCCAGCTATTCTCATGTGCAAAATTTGGGTTCAACTCCCCCTTATACACTGGTTTTTTTTTTATATATAAAAAAAGAAAAGAAAATTATTAATGTTTATCAAATTTTCAAAAAGAACCATATTTTGAGATTTCCCAAAACATAAAAGAAGAATAACAAAAGGTAACAAAACACCTATTAGCAAGACCTATTCTAATATTGTATTTTGAGACTCGGAATTACTTTTCCAATAAATGCTAACAAATAGACATTAATTTTTGAATTATGCTTGACTTGACTTAACTACTCAAAAGAAGTGTGTTGCTTATTACTAGTTCCTTGTATAAAAGTACTAAGCTGTATTACCTTTACCATATTTTATTTATCCAGTTATGTCATAGAGACATAGACACAGAATTTTTCACCAAATAGATCACCCAGGTCTCATTTGGACCCATTATAACACAAAGAAAATGCATGGTGTAAAAAAACTGACTAAAAACTCAATGTCTATAAACTTATTGATATTTTTATGCTCCATATCTCAAAGATTTGTTCCTTTAAAAAGCAAGTTGGAGAGGAAAAATAAAGCAAAAGGGTCACAGTCTCATGGAAGTGACATGAGGAAGTCTTCACAAATTTTGTTATACATTGATTCCTTTTTTTGGTTTGAATATGAGAATTATCGAAACTCCATCCCGCGACCCTAATCACTTCAATTGGGTTACAGCCTTACAGGTTTTGTGAGTGCTTTTCAAACTTTTTGAGTCTATTTTGACGGATCTGCTTACGCTAGAGGAGAAGCTTTATTTTCTATAGTAATTTCTGCAAATGAATACTTCAACAGGACTCATCCAAATGCACTCTTCTCTACATATATGCTCTTTCCAAATTACAATCAAGGTTTAACATGCATATATGATACGTGACAATAGAGCAATGCTAGGGTTAACATGCATATATGATATACCTTTCAAAAAAGAAAAAAACATCATAGCTTTCTCTCATCTTTTTTACTTTATTGATATTTGAATCTGCCTTCACTATTTTATTGAATATGATGTTGATTTCATTGTTATCCAATTCGAACGGTAAAGGTCTAATGTCATCATGGCCCTCCTCTTCTATTGGTTTCCAACTTTACATATCCCACCACGGCGGGCTAATAATCATCCAACTATCATTGAGTTCTGTAACCTTTTCATTTTTAATAAAAAAAGGTTGGTGGGTAAAGCTCAAATTTTAATTTTTGTCTTTTTGGGTAAATCAAAAGAAATTCACATTATGGTCTAGCATACAATCTGATCTGATATCATCTAGCTTTCCTCCTTACAGTCCCACATAAGTTAGAAAAAAGCTGTTCCATGCAATCCTCCTTTTAATTAGTTAATATATGCTATAAAATTACATAAGATTCACACACCCCTTCTTTTTCTCTCTTGTCCTCCATTAATGTCTGGTTACTACTTATTAAGTGAGCGCATGGGAGGTTTTGAGGCCCGCCTCGCACTCATCTCACATTTACGCATCTTCCTCTCTCATGAATCTATTATATTTCTTACATCTAGAATATGTATGAAAAAAGAGGATGACGATAACGATTCTAAGAGAGAAAAGGACAACTATATATGTTAAAGAAATGATCATAGAATATATATATATATATATATATATATATGCTTGGTATGAGATAGGACGAAATCAAAGAAACAAGGCAAGATAGGCAGTGGCGGCTCTAGGAATTTTGTTTAGGGGGTTATTAAAAAACTTAAATTAAAAAAAAAAAATTTAATAAAAAGAGAACTTAAATATATTGAGTTACTGACAAAAAAAAAAAAAAATTAAGTTTTACAATTTTCTTTTACAAGTTTTCAAATTTTGAATTGTTATATAATAGTTTACTATGAGTATTTATTGTCATTGTGGGTAGCTATAACCATTTTATTTTGTTAAGTTTGTCTAACATTTTTTATTTTTATGCAGTTGTTATTATTTACTTGTCTTTGTTTTTATAAAAATATTTTAAACTAAATGAATAAATTCAACTCATTGGTTTTGTATTAATTATTGACGCACACAACTACACTTATTCATATATAAATAATATACTACGTGTCTACTTAACCAATAAGATACTTAAACAATTACTAACTTTACAATTTTTTTTCTTGAATTTTTCTGACTTTATAACAAAAAGTTATTATCACATAATAACAATACACACACATACAACAAACCCTCACTATTTCCTAATTACTAAATTATATAAAGTTATATTATATTTAGGGTCATGTTAACAGATACTCTTAGGGCAATTGTTATATTTCCCATGAAAGTGATGTCAAAACATTTCTCTTATATTTATACTGTACACACAAACTTCCACACACATCATTATCTACACAAATAACATTATAATAAAAAGTAATGCACACAATCAATATTAGATACACTAACACACATATAATATAAAGAATAATGCTAGAGATACAAACTATTTTACAAAAAAATTTACAAACTACTGATGTGGTGAGTGATTATTGATAAATGAAAAAAGTGATATTAATGGTGGGTCTAGATGAAAACCAATAAGAGGTTGGCCACATCAATATTTTGTAAAAATATTGTAAAATAGTTTGTAACTGTAGCATTACTCTAATATAAATTTACGATAAATAGTGACACTTACAATCCACATACACTTATTCTTACTCTTAGAGTTAGAAATATTTGTAATAAAGGTGTATAAAATTTAAGTTAGGGTGGACAAAAATAATATTTTAAAGAATAAATTAAAGTATTAAACTAAAAAATATATTATATATATATATAATAAATAAATAAAATTGAAGTCAGGGGGTTCATTTGAACCCCCTGAACAAGGTGTAGCGCCGCCCCTGAAGATAGGTTAAACAGGATGGAAATTTTTTTACCATCCCTATATGTATCTTTCCTGTATGGATCCTATATAATTATAGAATTTTTGTAATTTGGGAAAGACATGAGTTTTTGGGAGAATCGGCAATTTAACATAATATTAGAGCAAAAGATCCTATATTCAATTATTATCTTCTCCACTCTACCTCTTATTTAAATTCCTATATGTTGGACCTTACCTATTAAAAGGTAATATGATTAAATTTACTATATCCTAATAATTTAAACTTATAGAAAAATCAATAATTTAACATATATCGATATATATACTACAGCTTACAGGTAATTTGGCACTTATTCAATGTGTTATTGAAGCGTGGTTATCATTTAAAAAAAAAAAAAAATTGTTAATAACTTCAGCATTATCCCATATCTACTGCATTGGCTAAAAGGATAATCTATGATTGTGAGAAGTATAAACCCATCATTATCTTACTTTTTCATTCATCAAACATGACTTACCACTTGATTAACTTATGAAAAAATTGTACTACATGATCTAGGTGGTGTACATGAACCACCCCAAAGAAATTGATTGTCTTTTTGCATAGCTCCGTTGATATGGCGGACACTTAAACCCCACTCGCCCGCCTCATTTTCGAACATCTCTAGTGCTGTGGCCAACCATGTCCCAAACACTACACCGACACACACACACAAATCTTTATTTTCCAATTGGCCATGCAATTGGTCCCACCTGACGTGGCATGCTACGTGAAATCATCTAAAAGCTAGTTTATTCACTATAAAACCCACCAAATCAACAAGCTTCATTCCTCGCTCCACAGTCTGCACCTTATAACATTAGTACATTGCTAAAGTCTACGCAACATATTGATAATATACCTTTTGAAAGCTAAGAGAGTTTATAGAAATAATGGATAGGTTGAGATTTTTCTTGTGTCTTGTACTGATCATATCATTTTTGTTTTCTAGATCCGATGCTCGCCCTCTTAATCCAAACATGAAGGGGAAGAAGAACCAAGCCCTATTGTTCAAAGACCAGTATGAACCCAAAGAAGAGAATAATCCAGGAGGTCCAAGGGTTCATGGTGCAGTAGTTGTTCCACTCAATAAAGGTCCAGTCCCACCTTCAGCCCCTTCTCCATGCACCATTGGTGGCATTGATAACCATACGATGAGTGGTATTGGAAAATGTCCTGTTGGTGCATGAAACATTTAACCTTGTTGCTGTTGCTATCTTGAACAACTCTCTACCCAATGCTATCTTATTTTAGTATGAAAGTCCTCTAGTATAATCTTTTTCACAACTTGTTAAGACAACAAATGTGGCGTGATTAAGATTATTAACACATGGATCTATCACTTTATCATGTACTAATTATGCTAGAACACATCAATCGTGATGAAAAATTTTATATTTCTAAAATTGTGTATGTTTTTTCTAGCTTCAGCAATGAAACTATATGAGCTTGAATGACATTTAGTAGATGGGAAATAAATTTTATATACATGGAGCACACATGCATGTTTTTATTTAAAATTGTGACTTTAATGGAGAAAAATCTTGTATAATACAGTTTAATGAGACTAATATCTTACTGTGAGATCCACATATTAGTGAGACATTAGTTTTTATGAGACTGTCTCTAGAGATACTTTCTCCTTTAATAGATAAAAAATAATTTTTATACATGCGTTTATATGGTGTATATGTAATTAGATGTGAGTGTAATAACCGTTACTTTTAATACATAGTTCCTTTGATCTTTTTCAACTAGCATGAGCTCCAGCAGTAAAACAGTGAGAATATCAGGTTCAACAACAATTGACAGCTTTGGTGACTGCTCTCTTTGGCATTGGATAATTAAAAAAGAGTTGCAAAAGCTATATATATTTTATTTAATGATTTGATAGCACAGCAGAAAGCAAGTCATTATATTCATTTTCAACTTTTTTTTGTTCTTTTCACCCAAAATAATAATAATAATTGTGTGTTGTAGAAAAAGTACAAGGTTGAGCAAGAACCGTCGTTTTTTTCTTCTTCTTCTTATTCTTCTTTTTTCCATTTTGGTTTCTATCTTTCGTTAAAAACATTGATGTTAAAGTTAACCCATAGTTATATTTGGAGAACATATGGGGACAAAACATACGTTCTTTCAATTACTGATGCTTAAAATTGACGTAGACTATTTTAAGTTTGACAAATCAACTAGTGGGTAATTAATACCTAGGAACTCACTGTTTTCTTGCTATTTTAATTAGTAATTTGACAGCAACGCAGAAAGCAATTCACTAAGGTCATCTTCAACTGTTGTACTTTTATTCAAACGGCCTTTTTCTTTTTCCATTTTGTTAAAAAGATTGAAGTTAAAATTTAACCCAAGTTATATTATTCGGAGAACATATGAAGACAAAACATAGTTCTTCCAAATTAATAGTCTAAAGCTCAAGAAAGACGCGGAATATTCTAAGATTAAGAATGGAAGATAGATCCGAAAGATTGAAAACTCTTGACTGTGAAAGTTTGAGAGATCTTAATTTTTCCCTACAAATATTGAGTAAATATAGGAATGCAACTGCGCAAGATCAACATATTGAATATTGATGCATGTCCGATAGCAATGGCCAGCCACTCCACTGGTGGACAAAATAAAATTATAATTTAATAAAAGTGATGTTTAAAAAAAGTTCTATATTCTTTTCTCGATGAATGTACAGCAAGTCATTATCTATAGAAAGACTTCAAAATCTTGCTGGAACAGCCGGCATCAACACAAAGACTAGTGTCACACAGCAGGATATTGAAGTTGTACTTTAGATTAAATTAAACTCACCCAAACGAATGCTAAGAAACATGTGCATTTGCATGAAAAAGTACTATAGGAATTATGTTCAAACTTTGAAGTATGGTTCTTGGGTTAATGCAATCATCAATCCTGAAGTTCTATAGGAATTATGTGAAATTTCAAAAAATTTCAACTAACACCATAATTCAATGCTAATTTTCAGTGTCCATTATAACATCCAAACTAGAGTCAAAATTAGCAATTTAGTGTGTAACTATTCATCTTAATCCACAAGAGCATTTGCAATGTACATCTTAGGCTCCGTTTGTTTAGATAGAAGTATTTATCTTAATCCACAAGTGCATTTGCAATGTACATGTTAGGCTCCATTTGTTTAGATAGAAGTTAGTTTCTAAAAAATGCTTTATACATTTGTGGGTGTTTAAGGTGATTGAAATTGTTTGTCAACCTGAAAATAATTTCTGATTAACCGTAAAATAGAAGCACTAATTTGGGCGTAAAGTGATTTACGCTTTTATTTGAAATCGTAACATTTTACTCCTCACCAAAAACTCATTAGCCCAACTTCTATCCCTAGCCCCAATTGTCAACAGCCCAACTATTACCCCCACTAACATCGTTGATCTTCGGCCACTGCCACCACTGCGGGTCACTATTTATTTATTTTGTCATCTAAACTTTTCATTTTATTATTATTATTATATATGCGTTGAGAGATGAGAAATAGTGGAAAACTAGTAGAAAACATATTTTCCTTAACATTTTCAAGAGTGCAACTTAATTCTCAAAAGTATTGTTCAAAACATTTTCTTAAACACAATCAAACACTTTTAGAATTTTAATTTTAAAAAAAAATTTCCATAAAAAAAAATAAAACCTAAAACCTATTTTTATGAAATTCACCATCCACTTTTTACTTTTACTCTTTTTCACAACCGTTTATCTCTGGTATTTTTTTTTTTTGGGTTTTACAGTTACGCGTGATTTTCTTCACCGCTCAACTTTAGCTGCACTTGCAACTTCCAGTTCTTACAAATTTGGAATTGGGCCCGGCGGCGGCAAATTTGTCTGTCCGTATTTCTTTAAATTGGGCCTTATCAAATTTGAACTTGGGCATGTTAAAATTTGACTAAATCAAACCATCAAAATGAAATTGGTCATATTGAAATTAGGATATCCAAATCTAGGCATTTGTGAGATTAGCATTGATTAATATTCACGCCCATAATCTTATAATTAAACTAATTGATAGTACTTTTTGGTATTTTTATCGAAAACATCTAGAGTTTAAATCATCATTCTTCAGTTATATATATAGTATTCATTGTGTAAAAAAAATAAACAATTTGTTAAATTTAAACCCTCCTCCAAAAAGAGAGAGAGTTAATTGTAGCTATCCATCATAAATTATAAGGGTATTTATAATGTGATATATTTAAAAATTTTAAATTAACACTCTAACTCAAGAATAGTTTATGATAAAATGATATGCACCCACCATTTTAATTAGAGTTCAAATTAGTGATACCCATTGTAAATAATCTCATAGTTTAGTGTGTACATTGCAGCACCCTCATAATCTAGTAGCTAGATGTTTAATTGTTAAGCCTATTGTAAGTCATGAAGTCAGCAAGCCGGCCATCAATGTAGTGAAAATGATTCCTTTTGACAAATACTCGTTTTATATTAAGCTTATTAAGGAACCAGTGTCCTAATCTTTTAGACTTATACGGACCCATAAGAGAGGACCCAAGTGGAGATCCACATATGATCACTTATCTAAGTTAAACTAAACCAACGTTACATAGTTGCCTTCTAGATTTTGAGCACAATGTCTAGCTCACATTAAGACCTAATTAACCACTAAACCCCAAACTTGCATTGGATAGTGTTTTGTTAATCTTCATGTAATTATATTGAATCATTTCCAAAATTGAGATTATATTAGTCATTGCATCATGGGCCATTCCCGAACTCTTTATAGAGAGTGTTTGGGAAAAGGCAAAAGGAAAAGATATTTTACTAATTTAAAAAAAAAAAAAAAAAAAATCTAACTTTTAGCTTTTCTGAAAATAATATTATCTAATAAAAACCTAGAATAATTTCTTTTCATCATAATTGACTTATTTATTAAATTAGAGAAAAACCAATATAATTAATGATAATAAAAATAAAAAATAAAAAACAGATTGATATATGATAAATTTTATTATGTAATACCCTACTGACTTAATGGAGGTTTATTGGATGCTATTGAACGAAGGTGCTGGACCTTTGAACCAAATTTGAAAAGCAAACTTATTAGGCAATGATTAAGGGGCCTAGATATTGGGTCATTAAACAAGTTGCAAAAGCATATGGCTAGCCCACTATACTGCCAAGCTTTATGATTCTCATTTCTCTTACCAGTACAATAACCAGAGTCAGATTCAATAACTGTTAGGAATTAGGATAAAGCTTATGAGAGCTTATTAGTTAATCATTTTACTTTTTGTTTTAGAAACATTAATTAACTAATTAAAATGCATTAATATGATGCATTCGAAAGGTGGCATAATATAACTTTGAAATATCTTATAGACAAAAATGAACTCTCACAGTATATAGCATGTACCAGCATGAAGTAAATCATAAATGGAATTAAAATCAATGTTTAACATATGTGTGACAGTAGAGCAGTGCTATGGTTAAACATATTCCTTTCAAAATATAGATATAGAGTAATGCTAGAGATACAAATTTTTCTATAAAATTTTTACAAACTGTTGATATGGAAAGTAGTTATTGGTAAATAAAAAAGTGATGTTAATTGTGAATCTAAATAAAAACTAGCAAGAAGTTAGTAACAACAATATTTTGTAAGAATGTTATAAAATAGTTTGTGCCTATAATATTACTGATATTTATACAGTGAATTCAATCAAACAAAGGAAAATTCGAAAAACATCAATGTTTGTCCGATGAAACTCCATTTGAGTTTATTACAAACCATTTCTAGGTCAAATTTCATGGCCATGCTGCTAAGTTTACTTTTTAAAGTAGTTATGGAATGGATTATTTCTTAAACCGACATGGTTTTGTCACGGCTTTTCAACAAGCCTCATTCCTCGCTCCACAGTCTGCACCTTATAACATTGGTACATTGCTAAAATCTACGCAGCATATTGATAGTATACCTTTTGAAAGCTAAGAGAGTTTATAGAAATAATGGATAGGTTGAGATTTTTCTTGTGTCTTGTACTGATCATATCGTTTTTGTTTTCTAGATCCGAAGCTCGCCCTCTTAATCCAAACATGAAGGGGAAGAAGAACCAAACCCTATTGTTCAAAGACCAATATGAACCCAGGGACGGAACCGGGATTTATACCTGGGGGGGCCAAAGCTTAAAATAAAAAAATTATGAAAATAAAAACTAATATCTATTTTATATTCAACAAAATATTATATACAAAATAAGTATTTTTTAAACATTTTATATTATAAAGCATATCAACAAAGTATAACATACAAAATAATTATTTCTTATTTTGTGCGCGATTTTTGTTTAGTCCATATTTATTTTTTTATTTTGTTTTTGTAGTTAAAGGGGCATGGATTTTATTTATTTTCTTGTAGATTAATATCTAAATATTTTAGAAGAGAGACAAATATATATAAAAGGGCAAATCTTAATTTTTTTATACTAGTTTAGTTTTTTTTTTTTTTTTTTGGGGGGGAGGGGGGGGTGGGCAATGGCCCCCCTCTGCCCCAACGTGGGTCCGTCCCTGTATGAACCCAAAGGAGAGATTAATCCAGGAGGTCCAAGGGTTCATGGTGCAGCAGTTGTTCCACTCAATAAAGGTCCAGTCCCACCTTCAGCCCCTTCTCCATGCACCATTGGTGGCATTGATAACCATAAGATGAGTGGTATTGGAAAATGTCCTATTGGTGCATGAAACATTTAACCTTCTTGCTGTTGCTGTTGCTATCTTGAACAACTCTCTGCCCAATGCTTTTGTTAAAAACCCATGAAAGTGTTCCCTATAGTATTCCAATACCTAGTTTTTATTTTCGTATGAAAGTCCTCTAGTATAATCTTTTTCACAACTTGTTAAGACAATAAACATGGCGTGATCAAGATTATTAACACATGGATCTATCGATCACTTTATCATGTATTAATTATGCTGGAACACGTAAGCCGTGATGAGAAATTTCATGTTTATAATATTATGTATGTTTTTGCTAGCTTCAACAATGAAACCATATGAGCTTGAATGATATTTAGTAGATGGTAAATAACTTTTATACACACGGTACACACATGCTTGTTTTTATCTAAAATTGTGACTTCAATAGAGAAAAATCTTATATGATCAATGTCGCATTGTGGGACCACCAACATGTGACATTAGTTTTCATGAGACCCCTTCAAGAGATATTTTCTCCTCTAATAGATGGAAAATAATTTTTATACATGCGTGTGTACAGTGTATATGTATTAATATACATCTATACCGTGCGACCTGCAAGTTAGTGAAACATTAGTCTCATAAGACCGTCTTAAGAGATACTTTCTCCTTTAATAGATGAAAAATAATTTTTATACATGCGTTTATACCGTGTATAGATAATAGTATGCGTGTAATAATCATTACTTTTAATACATAGTTCCTTTAATCTTTTTCAACTAGCATGAGCTCCTGCAGTAAAACAGTGAGAATACCAGGTTCAACAACAATTGACAGCTTTGGTGACTGCTTTCCTTGACATTGGATAATTAAAAAAAGAGTTGCAAAAGTCATATATATTTTAATTAATGATTTGATAGCACAGCAGAAAGCAAGGCATTATGTTCATTTTCAACTTTTGTTTGTTCTTTTCACCCAAAATAATAATAATAGTTGTGTGTTGTTGAAAGAATACAAGGTTGAGCAAGAACCGTCTTTTTTTTTTCTTCTTATTCTTATTTTTCCATTTTGGTTTCTATCTTTCGTTAAAAAGATTGAAGTTAAAGTTAACTCGTAGTTATATTTAAGAACATATATATGGGGACAAAACATACGTCCTTTCAATTACTGATGCTTAAAAATGACGCAGGCTATGTTAAGTTTGACAAATCAACTAGTGGTTAATTGATATCTAGGAACTCACTGTTTTCTTGCTATTTTAATTAGTAATTTGACAGCAACGCAGAAAGCAATTCACTAAGGTCATCTTCAACTGTTGTGCCATTTTTTTTTTTTTTTTTTATATATTTTAATATGCGGTTATGAGCAAGAACGTACGGCCTTTTTCTTTTTCCATTTTGTTAAAATGATTGAAGTTAAAATTTAACCCTAGTTATATTATTTGGAGAACATATGAAGACAAAACATAGTTCTTCCAAATTAATAGTATAAAGCTTAAGAAAGACGCGGAATATTCTAAGTTTTTGACAAAATCAACTAGTGGTGATTAGGATAATCATGCATGTGCCCATTTTGTTCACTTTAGAAGCATAAGAATGGAAGATAGATCCGAAAGATTGAAAACTTTGACTGTGTAAGTTTGAGAGATCTTAATTTTTCCCTACAAATATTGAGTAAATATAGGAATGCAACTACGCAAGATCAACATATTGAATATTGATGCTTGTTCGACAGCAATGGCCAGCCACTCCACTGGTGGACAAAATAAAAATATAATTTAATAAAAGTGATGTTTAAAAAAAGTTCTATATTCTTTTCTCGATGAATGAACAATTTTATATTAAAGAAATTACCACAACAAGTCATTAACTATAGAAAGACTTCAAAATCTTGCTGTGTTAGAAATACTGAGTGATTGTATTGTATTTCATGATAAAAGAATGTACATAGGTGCCTTTATATAGGAGTCATATATGTGCAGTACAAGTAAATATGTGTGCTATACAAGTAACCTAATTGGGCCTAAAGCCCATAATACTATATACGTTAACTGCCCCCCTCAAACTCAAGGTGGATGTGAGACCAACTTGAGGTTGTCAACCAAAGTATGAAGGCGTCCCTTAAGATGTGACTTGGTGAAGATATCTACAAGTTGATCTTTAGAGGAGACTGAGATCAGCTTGAGAGCACCATGAACAAGATGAAAACGGATAAAATGACAATCGATCTCGATGTGTTTAGTCCGTTCATGGAAGACATCATTGTGAGCAATATGAATAGCACTCTGGTTATCACAATAAATAGGAGTAGCAGAGGATGTAGACACACCTAAATCTTTGAGAAGTCATCGTAGCCAAAGGAGCTCAGATGTGGTATCATCAAGGGCACGATATTCTGCTTCAGTACTGGAGCGGGCCACATGAGTTTGTTTCTTGCTTCGCCAAGAAATCAGAGAAAAACCAAGAAGAAAGTAATAACCAGTGGTGGACTTGCGATCAGTGGGGTCTCCTGCCCAATCAGCATCAGAAAATGCACGGAGAGTAAGAGGAGACTGAGCAGAGTAGAAAAGACCATGGAAGAGAGTGCCCTTTAGGTATCGAAGAATGCGCAGAACAGCAGCATAGTGAGTCGATCGTGGAGCAGACAGATATTGGCTCACCTGGTGAACAACATAGGAAATGTTTGGACGAGTGACAGTGAGATAAACCAAGCTGCCAACCAAGCGTCTGTAAAGAGAGGAATTAGACAATGGTTTCTACCTTGAGGGAGTCAGATGCGCATTAACCTCAACTGGAGTGTCAATAGTGTTGCTATCAGTGAGTCCAGCGCGAGACAAGAGTTTAGAGGCATACTTGGCTTGAGTAATATAAAGTCCATCTGTAGAATGAGTGATTTCAAGACCCAAGAAGTAGTTGAGATGTCCAAGATCTTTCATCTCAAACTGCTGACTGAGAAAAGTCTTGAGTTCTTGAATGCCACTGAGGTCATCATCGGTTATGATCATATCATCCACATATAAGAGAAGTAAAATAGTGCCTTTGTCAGTGCGACGAAGAAATAATGCAGAATCATAGTGACTGGCCATGTAACCCAAGTGAGAGATGGTAGAGCTAAATTTGGCAAACCAAGCTCGTGGAGCTTGTTTAAGGCCATAAAATGCACGTCGAAGGTGACAAACCTTGTTTGAGTCAACAGAGAGACCAGGAGGAGGTTGCATATACACTTCTTCACTTAAATCCCCATTAAGGAATGCATTTTTGACATCCATCTGAAAAAGGTCCCATTTACTGGCAGTAGCAACAGCTAAGAGGGCACGAACAGATGAGATATGAGCAACCGATGCAAAGGTCTCTTCATAATCAATCCTATACTCTTGTGTAAAACCTTTTGCAACAAGACAAGTTTTGTAGCGTTCAATGGACCCATCAGAGCGAGTCTTAATCTTGTAAATCCACTTACAACCAACCACAGATTTCTCAGGAGAAAGTGTCACCAAATCCCAAGTATGGTTTTTAGATAATGCATCAAGTTCCTATTTCATTGCAATCTGCCATAAAGGGTCAGTGGAAGCCTCACGATAGGTGTGAGGCTCGTGTAATGTAGCAAGAGCAATGTAACAATGATAGTCAAGTAAATGTGCAGGAATATATCTTACCCTAGTTGAGTGACGAGGTGGAATGTCTTGTGCAAGATCTTCAGGCGGAGTAGGAGTAGGAGACCCAAGCTCAGGATTGAGGTTGGGTAGCTGGTCTTCAACCTGTTCATCTTCCACTTGTTCATTAAAGGGTGAACTAGGAAAGGGATCAGTGATATCTGGTGGTTGGACAGAAAAGTCTACAACAACAGAATCAGGAGCAACTAAAGGAGAATCAGGAGCAACTACAGGAGGATCAGGAGCAGCTACAGAAGGAATATGTACCTCATCTGGAAAAAGATCTAAGACAGAGGAGGAAGACAAGGAAGCACTGAAATGAGAGAGCTCGACAAAGAGGCGATGTTCCCAAAAAACAACATTATGGGAGATACGAAGACGATGAGAGACAGGATCATAACACCTATACCCCTTTTGAGTTTCACCATAGCCAAGAAAACAACAAAGCCTTGACCGAGGCTCAAGTTTGTTATGCTCATTTGGTTGAAGAAGAATGAAACAAGCAGAACCGAAGGAGCGAAGGTGGTGATATTCTGGAGGTGACCCAAAAAGGCGCTCATATGGAGTTTGATTTTGGATAACAGGACTCGGAATGCGATTAATAGTATGAACAGCATGAAGAGCAGCTTCACCCCAAAAAGGAGCAGAAACTTTAGCAGAGAGAAGGAGAGCACGAATAGTGTCAAGAATATGACGAAATTTTCATTCGGCTCTATCATTTTGTTGAGAGGTACCTAGCCAAGTTAGTTGATGAACAGTGCCATAGGAATGCAAAATAGCTTGGAAAGCATATTGAGTATATTCAAGAGCATTATCAGATTGAAAAATTTTGATGCGTCTGGAAAACTGAGTTTCAATCATTTTTGCAAAATTAAAATATACTTTCAATAATTCAGAACGATGTTTCATATTAAAAATCCAGCTATAGCGAAAGTAATCATCAACAAAGACAACAAAATATCTAGACCCACCAATACTAGAGACAGAGGAAGGCCCCCAAACATCAGAATGAATAAGGTCAAAGATATCAGTGGATATGGATTCACTAGTATTGAAAGGCAAAGCTGGTTGTTTTCTTAATTGACATGAAACACAATCAAAATTTTCTGTAGACACTGAACCTAACAAACCTCTAGAAGCCAATTGTTGTACTCGAGAGGAAGATGCGTGACCAAATCGAGCATGCCAAAGTGCAAGGGAAGGAGTGGAAGAAACTGCAGCAACAGAAACAGGAGCAACAAGTGGAAGACGAAGGTTGTCCACGGGAAACATACGCCCAACTTTGGGTCCGGTCCCAAGCTCCTGTCCCGTCCTAGGATCCTGCGCAATGCACCCAGAATAATCAAAGGTAATACGATAATCCAACTCAGCTAATTGTCCCACAGAAAATAAATTATAAGAAAGGTCAGGAACATTAAAGACTCCAGGAACCGAGAGGCTAGAGGTTGAAACTGAACCTATATTATGACCAGACATTGTGGAACCATTTGCTGTGCGAATATTAAGAGGGTGCGGTGCAGATTTAAGGTCAGAAAATAAGGACGAGTGAGGTGTCATGTGATTGCAACAAGTAGAATCCATAAGCCAAGAGGTAGGAGACATACCAGATAAAACTGAGAGAGAAGAGGAAGAAGATGCATTACCAACCATACGTATGACATTGGCGATGATATTTATAAGGTCATCTCTGGAAACGGAGAAAGTGGATCCAGAAGACTTAGACTATGTAGAGACAGGAGCCATTGGTTGGATACTCTACACAAAGACTAGTGTCACACAGCAGGATATTAAAGTTGTATTTTAGATTAAATTAAACTCACCCAAACAAATGCTAAGAAACATGTAGGCGGTAATATGCCTCCAATATGCATAGTTGTTCAAACTTTGAAGTATGGTTCTAGGGTTGATGAAATCATCAATCCTGAAGTACTATAGGAATGTTTGATGTGAAATTTCAAAAAATTTCAACTAACACCATAATTCAATGCTAATTTTCAGTGTCCATTATAACATCTAAACTAGAGTCAAAACTAGCAATTTAGTGTGTAACTATTCATCTTAATCCATAAGCTCATTTGTAATGCACATCTTGTTTCTATAGAAATTAGTTTCCAAAAAATGCTTTATGCATTTATGGGTGTTTAAAGTGATTGAAATTGTTGGTCAACCTGAAAATAATTTCTGATTGACCGTAAAATAGAAGCACTTTGGACGTAAAGTGATTCACGCTTTTATTTGAAATCGTAACATTTTACTCCTCACCAAAAACTCATTAGTCCAACTTCTATCCCTACCTCCAATTGTCAACAGCCCAACTACTACCTCCAATTATTTATTTATTTTTCCATCTAAATTTCTCATTTTTTATTATTATTATATATGCGTTGAGAGATGAGAAAATGTGAAAAACTAGTAGAAAATATATTTTTTTTAACATTCTCAAGAATGCAACTTAAGTGTGCATTTGAGTTAGGATGAAAAATGAAAATTATTTCACTATTTAGCTTATTTTTGCTATTATTTATAGGCTTCACTGCACTTTTTGGCACTATTGATAAGTCTCACTATACTATTTCAACTAATTTTTACTTTTATCTACAGTATTTTTAACAATAATGTTTCAATTTCAACAAAATAAGTGGTATCCAAACACATCCTAATTTCCAAAAGTGTTATTCAAGACATTTTCTTAAACACAATCAAACACTTTTAAAATTTTAATTAAAAAAAATATTTTTCCTCAAAACAAATAAAACCTAAAACCTATTTTTATGAAATTCACCATCCACTTTTTACTTTTACTCTTTTTCACAACCGTTTTTTTTTTGGGATTTTGCAGTTGCACGTGATTTTCTTCACCGCTCAACTTAGGTGCACATGCAACTTCCGGTTTTTACAAATTTGGAACTGGGCCCGGCGGCGGCAAGTTTGTGTGTCCACATTTCTTTAAATTGGGCCTTATCAAATTTGACCTTGGGCATGTTAAAATTTGACTATTCAAACCATCAAAATTAAATTGGTCATATCGAAATTAGGATATCCAAATCTAGGCATTTGTGAATTGTGAGATTAGTATTAATTAATATTCACGCCCATAGTCTTATAATTTAATTAGTTGATAATACTTTTTGGTGTTTCTATTAAAGATATTTAGAGTTTAAATTATTATTCCCTAACAATATATATATATATATATATATATAGTATTCACGGTGTAAAAAAAAATAAAAACTTTGTTAAATTTAAATCCCCCCTCCAAAAAGGAGAGAGAGTTAATTGTAGCTATCCACCATAAATTATAAGGGTATTTATAATGTGATATATTTCAAAATTTTAAATTAACACTCCAACTCAAGAATAGTTTATGATAACATGATATCCACCCACCATTTTAATTAGAGTTCAAATTAGTGATACCCTTTGTAAATAATCTCATAGTTTAGTGTGTACATTGCAGCACCCTCATAATCTAGTAGATGTTTAATTGTTAAGCCTATCGTAAGTAATGAAGTCAGCAAGCCGGTCAACAATGTAGTGAAAATGATTCCTTTAATTTGACAAAGACTCGTTTTATATTAAGCTTATTAAGGAACCAGTTTCCTAATCTTTTAGACTTATACGGACCCATAAGAGAGGACCCAAGTGGAGATCAATGTAGTGAAAATGATTCCTTTTGACAAATATTTTATCAAAATTTTTTACAAATTGTTGATATGGTAAGTAGTTATTGGTAAATGAAAAAATGATGTTATTTGTGGGTTTAGATAAAAATCAGTAAAAAGTTGTTCACAAAAATATTTTGTAAAAATGTTGTAAAATAATTTGTGCATGTAGTATTACTCATAAATATATAGTGAATTCAATCCGACAAAGGAAATTTCGAAAAACATCAATGTTTGTTTGATGAAACTCCATTCAAGTTTATCATAAACCATTTCTAGGTCAAATTTGATGGCCATGCTGCTAAGTTTACTTTTTTAAGTAGTTATGGAATGGATTATTTCTTAAACCGACATGGTTTTGTCACGGCTTTTCACCAAGGATGAAGCTCACTTGAAGGGGTGGATCAAATTACTAAGGTACGTACAGTCCAAGTCTATTCACAAAAAAATTGGTGATGGTCTTGTACAAGGTGTTGCATAACCCGGCCGGTCTGAATTGGTTAAATATTTCTGGTCTACCAACTTTCGGGATGAGGTACAAAAGGGTGGAATTCAGTTCCTTTGGGACTTTTTTCTTTATAAGGCTTAAATAATATAATTGCTTTCTCGACTTCTGCATTGGTTAGGGCTGCTTGAATAGAGGTTAAACAAGGGAAAGAGAGTGGTCGGGGAGGGTGTAGGAGGCAATGTTCTAATTCTGAGGTTTAGAAGTCTTTTTTTTTTTTTTTGTTGAGAAACGAGATTTAGAGGTTGACAAAGTGATTATGCACCAAATCTTTAATCTCGAGGTAAATGTAACCAGTACCACTAGGATGGCGATTATAATATACAAACAGAGCCTATAGAGAGAAAATTGTATGTGTCCAACTGAATGTCCAGGGGTATTTATAGGCAAGTATATACCTCTTTGGAAATACACATATCTGTTACAAACAAAGATACTTAGTATAAGATTCATACTCTTACCCAAGTTCCATTTTGTTATTAATTCTCTATAGGAAAACTATCTTATGAAGCAATACCATCTATCAAGGGATTTTTGTGTATGTGAGAGTTTACATATTATGGTCACAACCACGCATTAATACCACACAAACTATCCTATTTTAAGCACCAAGTCTTATTTTGTTTTCTACCAGCGGTGAAAGAAACCATGAAAGAAATTGGTATTAATATCTCCTAAAATAATCCATTATTCCGTTATAGTTTTAAAAGCCCAAAATTCTTCCTCACTAAATTAAATGTTTTTTTTTTTAATTGATTTGAAAGATTTCTTTTGAGTAAAGCCAGAGATTTATTGGTTTCAAAGAATTTATAACTAATAAATTCTTCATAGTTCTTCCAAATTAATGACGGCTGTATGGCTATAGACTTCCTTGTCTAGTTTGTATACAATCTTGTTCTTGTCTCACATCACTAGCTTTTCACTCTTTTCTTTTTTCTTTTTTTAACAATTCAACATTAGTTAGAATGCAGGAGCTCCTTAAGGGTAAAAGAAAGTCATAATTAATTTGTTAATATTATCAATAAACTACAAATAATAACCATAATATGACGATTTATATTGTAAAATGACAATTTATAATATCAGTAAACTACAAATAATTATTTTATATCATATAAACTTATTTACAAACTTAAACAATTCAATTTCAAGTATATATAAATATATTCTTAAACAAGTATATATGTAAAAATATAGTATTATATATTATCAAATCAAGCCCTCGTGCTCATGAAATTATTCAGAATACATTATTATGTTTGACCTTGCCACGTTTAATAATTGAAACTAAACTTAGGCTTAAGCGTGGCTTCTTTGATAAACAAATGGGCAAAAAGAAGCTTTTTTTCAAACCAATCTCGAACTATTCATAAAAAAAAAAAAAAAAAAAAAAAAAAAACTTTGTTCATTTAAAATCTTACATTTTACCTCTTCAAAAAATTAAAAAATATTCGTAGATTTACTCTTAAGAATTACCACCCCCACTCCCTCTATGTAAAAGAGCAACCAACTGGCTATACATGTCTTCACTGTAGTAGTTGGCCAACCTTATTCCTTCTTTGTTTCTAATAACTGCCAAAGCATGTGTGGTTATGTGACGAGTTTAGATGAATAGGGACTATACTTACCATTTATTTTTTCTTCTTCTAGATCGAAGTTTTGGATCTGATTTTATTTAAATAAAATCAATATACTGCTTTGAGATTATCAATATATATATAATTTTTGTTTGAACTTATGTTTTATAGTGAAGATTATATTTTTTGATAAATAGTGGAGATCTTATAATCTTATCTCTATATTAATCTTAAGCCAAAAGATATATATATATATATATATATATATTATTAGTAACAACAAACAACATCGCTGCAAAATAATTGTCAAAGATAAAAAATAAAAAATAAAAAGTTGGAAATGCTGTGGTACGCGTAATTAGTTAGTTATGTACTGGGATCCGTGCAATTGGTTAGTTACGTACTGGGAGCCGTGCATTGAAATGAGAGATTGTCACTACAGAACAAGTCCAATTGGGTATTGGGGTAAGGCTTCAACTGTAGGTTGGTATAAGGTATTGAGATTCTTTTACTTGTAACCGTTTGTTGTGATAATAGTAGATTCTCAAGAGTGGTGACCTTAAAATCACCCGGTGGGGTTTTTGCCATGTAGGTGTTCCCCATTCGTAAATAAATTACCATTTCAATTTATTTTTCGCTGTATATTTAGTATAATTGGTGATTTGTTTGTGCTACCACGTATCTTGTATGTTAATTTGATTAATTAATAAACTTGGCTAATTAATCAATTAATTTATCACAGTGGGTCAATACGTTTGTGGCCTATCAAAAGCATATGTGGTTATGTGACGAGTTTAGATGGATAGGGACTATACTTATTACCCTTTTTTGTCTTTTTTTTCTTCTTCTAGATCGAACTTTTAGATATGATTGTATTTAAATAAAATCAATATACTGCTTTGAGATTATCAATATATATATAAAATTTTTGTTTGAACTTATGCTTTACAGTGAAGATTTATTTTTTGATATATAAATAGTGGAGATCTTATAATCCTATACCTATATTAATCTTAAGCCAAAAGAGATTTATTTATTTATTAGTAACAACAAATTACATCGCTGCAAAATAATTGTCAAAGATAAAAAAAAAGAAGTTGGAAATGCTGTGGTAAGCTACTGAAACCAACAGAGTCTTTTCGATCCGATAAACACAAAAATTAAAGGTTCAACTCTTAACAATGAAGCTACTGAAACCATAGTTTCCAAGAACTTGCTTTGCACGAATCTTATCTGCTATGCTCCACGTATAATTCACGTCTTTAAATATAAACCAAACGCGGATAATTCGCGTCTGTAAATATATTTAACAAATTCCTCGCTGTTTCATACGGTACTTCGTCGTTTTACGGTTACCTCTATATAAACACTCAGATATTGGCCCTTCTTTTTGTCACAAATTCTCATTCTTGATATTCTCTCTCTCTCTCTCTCTCTCTCAAGCAAAGTTTCAAGGTTAAAGTTGGCAAGGTGAGCTTAAAATCTCTGCTGCTTTGTGAATTTTTATTATTTTCTTTAAATGTTTTTGCTTACATGCACTGTGAATTTTGCTTAAATGTCTTTACCTATTGATGTCCAGGTTAGTTCAATGTATAGGTCTCAGCCACATCTTCAATGGTTGTCCCTCATATTCTTGGTTGTCATTCTCCCTCATCTTCTTGGTTTCACTGTTCAGAAGTGAGTTTCTTCAATACCCTTTCTCTGTTTTCTTTTTGTTATTTTTATATGAATGAACGATTTTTGTTAAAACATGGGACCAAAATACAAGAACTCCAAACTCAACAACTACAACATAAAAACCCAAGTCCTAAAACAAAAGAAACAAGCTCATCAGTGCTATGGAACTATAACTTACATCAGCTACAAACAAAGTTCCATTGAAGTCCGATGCGATAGATGTTGCCTAGGCTAGTGACTAGTCTGCAATGGAGTATATTTAAAATTTTGCATCTTCAACATTCTTATCCATTATTGAAGCATATCTCCACAATCTTGTTTCAAATTCTTCTCATAAAGAAGCATGATAAAATATATGTTCAACTTTTTTAATTTGGGTTTCAATATAACCAATATAGCTAGATATTACTTTCTCAAAAAAAAAAAAAAAAAAAAAAAAAATATAGCTAGATATTAGATATGCCATATACCCTAAAAGTTCATCTAAAAGATTCCTTTGGTTCTTTTTTTTCTTGGTTCTAATAGGATTCTCAAATATACTTTAATTTCACCTCCCTTGCATTTGGCCTTCTCTCTCTTGCCTCTCCGTTCATATCTCTTTAGGGTTTTCATTTTTTTTGGTGGTTTAATTCTGATTATGGTTATGGCAGGGTAGTGTCTGTTTGGATTATGGGAAAACGTAAAGCAAAGTAGGGTTTTTGGTTTTATGCGCTTTTGGGTTTGAGATTTGATGAAAACATGAACAAATTGCAATCTGGGTTGTCCGTACAATTCTCTCTAGATGCTTTTATATTTGAAGAAAATTGTTTTATAGTGCAATATTGGCTTTTACTGTCTCTTTGGATCGATGATGGGAAAATCTTGGAAAAGAAGATGGAGAGTGGAGAAAGGAAATGTGGGTTTAGATTAAAGTTGTAGGTTTTAGGTTTTATGCTATTTTGGTATCTAGAATGTGAAGGAATATGAGTTTTCATTCAGCTATCTAAACATGTATTTAATTGTTTTTTAAATTTTGAGAATATTGTTCTTTAAAAAAATATGGGTAAAGGTAAAGAGAAATAAATATTTGGGGATAAATTAATGGATAATGAAATTTTAATTGCTTTAATGGAGTTTTTTTTTATTAAAACAAGTACTTAAAACAAATAGTTTTTCTCAGCTTATTGTTTTTAGATATTTTTTTCTACTTCTTCTTCTTGTTCAATATGAATTATATCATAATTTCATATATATGTATTCTCTTTGGGTGAATTCTACAGCCGTGTGGATCCATTATGAAGGGAAAAATACATGCATCCAACACAAGATATATCTTGTTGCTTTTGTCCTTCAATTCCAATTAGAGAGTTTCTTTTTCCTTTTTTCTTTTTTTTTTGGTTAAATAATTTTCGAAGATTGCATTTATGTCGTGTAGTGTGTGATATGTGGGAAATATTAACTTTTTATTCTATCAAAACAATATATATATATATATATTTATTTATTTATTTATTTACAACGTGATTAGGGGCAAGTATTGATCGGAAAGAATATGAGTTCATTGTTACCATCATTTTCTCATCAGTAACATTTTACATATTCAAAAAATTCATGAAACAAAGTCAATTTCATCTTTGGTTTTCCTCTCTATTTAAATTTCAACGGAATTATTTGATGTAGCTAATAAAATATACAGTAAAATTCTATTTTAGTTGACTATTTTTTGTATACACACTCCAACAAATTTTCTATTTGAGGTGTGCTTCATCCAAATGTTACATTTGTTTTTGTAGATCTGAAGCTCGACCTCTGAATCCAAACATGGAGGTGGAGGGGAGAAAGAATCCATCATCATTTTCATCATTGGTCAAAGACCAATACGTAGCCAATAAAGGAGAGAATTCAAGAGGTCCACCAGTTTTGTATTCCCCTCCTTCCCACATCGGAAACCATAAGATGAGTGCAAGTCCGAGGGTTCATGGTGGTGATCAATATGTTCCACTTGATAAAGGTCCAGTCCCACCTTCAGCCCCTAATCCAACCTCCCATGATGCAATTGGCAACCCCTGATTTATATGAGTAGTGGCGAAAAATTTCCTGTTGGTGCGTGAAAAAAAGAACCAAGCTATAAACATTTTATTTCATTATTGCCTGTAAATATTGTTTCGTTTCAAGCTCTTGGAAAAACAGATGTTATATATTCTTTTGCTAGCTTCAGCAGTAAAACTACATTAACTTGTGCGATATTTAGTACTTAGTTAATTTCTTTAGTCTCTTTCAATTTCCACCGTGGCTTGCTAGGGCGCCATAGCTAGCTAACCAGACCACTCTGCAAGCCACGGTAATTGGCTATGCTAGCATGGCTTGCTGGCAAGACGCCATGATCGCCAAGCACATCGCAACACACCTTGACACCTATTGGCAGCAACCCAAGGCTAGCTTCTATTGTTAATGTTCTTAGTATATACTTCTAATTATTAATAATTTGATAGCAAGGCAGAAATCAATTCAGTTTTTTCATCTTCCAAAATATTACGAAAGCTTTAAGAATGACGCAGACTGTGCTAATGAGTTTGACAAAATCAACTAGAGTGCAAGTACTTCACTTTAGGAAGTTAAGAATGGAAAACTCGATCACATCCATCAATAAATCTGACTCGGACACATGTTCTAAGATCAACTCTGGTTAACTTAATCCTTCTTGAGAGATCTTAATTTTTTTCTTATAAATATAAAGAGAGCGTTTGATTCACTATAATGTACCCTTGATGTGATATACATTATGATGATATGATATTAAAATTTTTGGTTTATTTTATTTTTTCTAACATTACTATAATTTAAAATGATAAAATATATCACATCATTATAATCTCATCACCTTTCTAAATAATGTAATGATGTATAATTGTATTGAGATTGCATTTTTTTCATTCTCATTTTGCAAGAGGAAGTCAAATCGGTTGAAGAGTTTACATTCTTTATTATTTTATAGACAAAAATTGGCTGAAAACTTAATTGTAACCTAAGGCTACAAATATTCTTTTAAAAGAATTAGCATTATTACATATTTTGAAAATCTAATCGTTGAATTGTATGTTTTTTACATTCTTAATATACATGTCAAATTTTGTGTCAATTGGATATTATTTACCATATGATCTATAAACTTACTTTTTAAGCATAATTTTAGAGTATAAAAATTTACAATATAAGAAATTAATTGGTGACATATTTATTAATTTTTAATCTCTTAAAAATTTTGTAAGTATGGTGGAAATAGGAAAATAATGTGGAATATTGGTAGATTTGTTAAAATTCAAATCCAATAAAAAATATTGAGTGAAGTTATAGCTTTAAACTACAATAACATATGTAGCCAAACTTTGTTTTTATTTTATTTTTGCAAGGCACATGCGAGAACAAAAAATCAGCATCGATCATGTAAAAAATTTTCAAATAAGCAACCTCTAATGTACGGTTCCGACCAAATAAAAATAAAAAAAAAATAAAAAATTAAAACCTGACATACTCAAGTTCTTCATGGTGGGATCACACAAAATGGACCATAGCTTCACTAGTTTCTAAACTAAGGTTCACCAAGACTTTTCACATTTCTTAAGATTGAAATTCCATTCTACGTGGTCACATTTTTTTGAAATCTACAGTGCGTTGAAGCTGCTATAAATCGTCCTAACGAACCATGAAACTTCACAGCATTCCTCCAAGTAGAAACACAAAGTTTTACTAGCTTTAAGCCCTATAGCTAATTTGGCCTCAGCACCAGTCTCTTCTTTTTTACATTAGAACTGCGCAATGGCCTCTCATATTAGCTTGAAGCCTTGAAGACCCTGGCAGTCTTGGTTCTTGCAATTGCCCTGTGTGTTCAAGGCACTCTAGGTATGAGGTATGAACACAATTATTTCCATTACCAAAACCGACTAGCTAGTAAACCTCCATTTTCTATTTTTCATGCCTTAGATTATTCGACCATCTTCATATTTCTCGATGCTACAAATATTAGTATTTTTTCTTCTTTACATGCATTTTTTTTTTCATGAAAAGAAACCATTTGAGATTCTTTTATTCTTACACTACAACTTTACATATACATACTATTCGAAATGGATCCATTTGGTGCTAAATGTTACTAAGTTATATTCAGTGTCATGTCAATTAAATTTTAAATAATACGATAATCTACGTAAAGTTAAATTCAAAAAATAAAATCTTAAATTGTGAAATGGACTCTTTCATATTTACTGGGACTATATATAGGTAGTCATGGTATATATTATTTTAAAAATGCTTTAAAAATTAGGTTTCATAATTCATGTACTTCCAAAAACCATAGCAATTCATCAAGTTATTTATGTTGGTGGTTGCAGGTGCAATAACATGTGAGAATCTAGACGAGAACACATGCGCATTCGCAGTGTCATTCTCCGGCAAACGCTGTGTGCTTGAGAAGCACGTAAAAAGGAGCGGAGAGGAAGCATACACATGCCGTACATCAGAAATTGAGGCAGACAAACTACGAGACTTGATTGAGAGTGCTATGGAAGCTGCCTCAACATAATTTACTTATTCTTCAATCTTGCCGCTGGTGAAGGTATAAACATATCGTTTTAAATTATCAAAAGACCAACCATTTAAATAAAAATACTTCTCACCATGAGTATATTCATTTTATAGTCAACCAATGTAAGTATATCCCGTGCCATTTTTTTTCCTTATAAAATAACTAAAAGTTTAAAAGAAAAGAGAAGAAAAAAACATGACATATTACAGTTAGTAATATATAAAGTGGAACGCTTAGAATGTAATAAAGAATTTTCATTCCAATTATTTATTACTCCACAAGCTTCGTGCATGCAAGCCATATTGCTACCTCTGTGTTTGAGGAATGCTCGGGTTAACATATTTCACAGCCTTTTTAATAAATTATTAATTAAGAAGATAAATTGTGATTACTATAACATTAATTTATGGGTTTACTTATGAGTTATGACCCCAATTAAATTTATGGTACAAAAATGAAAGTCAATTCAATGGTTTTAAAAAAAAAAGTTATGAGATATTTTATATTGCTATATTTAGGTACTCATTCAACTTTTTTCTTTTTTTGGTTGTCGATTTAGGTGTATTTCTTCCCAAATAATGTGAAGCACAAAGAGCAAATATGCGACGAGCAATGTCTGAGATCAAAAGCTCGAACAATCCAAGCTACTATTTCTTACTCATTATGTATTTGTTTGGATTCAACTTATTTTGCTTCTGCGTTTAGTCATTTCACGTTTCCTTTTTTTTTTTTTTTTTTTCTTTTTCCTGCACGCGTTTCAGCTTTAGGGGACAAAATCACTGTTCATCACTGTTTACGCACTGTTCACGGGACCCACGACCACTTTATTTAGAAAAAAATATTAAAAATAGGTCTCACGGTACTATTTACACATTTAAAAATTATTTTGCTACGGTGTTTTCAATTTTCAGTTTTTAGCAAAATAAGTTTTATCCAAACGGACCCTATGTTTTCTTTTTTGTCTTAACGTTGTTATTCAAAGAACAATCTAGGGGAGAGCCAAAGACAATACACCTAACAAATTAAGTAGTATTTGTTTTCCCTGATGTACGCGTACGCACTTAAAAGGGAAAATATTATCACACAAACTATCACACATAATATAATACACCACTCACAGAAAACAAGAAAAAAAAAAATTGACAAATCACGATTAAGAACAGCTTGAATTTGTGGTACTTTATATAAGTTGCAGACTTGAAGTACATATATCCTATGTTTCCAAATTTTGAGAATCATATGTGATCCAGGATTGAGATCAATTACACCTGATGTAATTACTATGAATGGTTAAGATTGATAGTCGCAAAAAACAATTTTCAATTTCAACTATTAATCTAAAAAGATTAAGAAAAATATTTAATAGAAGTAAAAAGTTAAAGTTAAAAAAGTAAAAAGTAAAAAAATTTTGTGAGGAAAAGTAGGTGAATTGCACCAAATCCTAATCCCTGGTCCAGCTCCTAGGGCTAGGTATCTGTGTCGTAACTCACAATGGCATGATGCATGTGAATGGGCTGAAAGCAAATAAAGTTTATAGCATTTAAGAATTGATTTCAAAATCACAATCTGCTCAATCCGCAAAAGAAAAGGCCAAATATATATATATATATATATATATACACACATTGTGATGTAATAGCAATAAAACAATTTTAATACCAAATTTGTTTAATTGGAATTGAATGAAGGCTGAGATTGAATTTAGACATGTTGGATCTTGGGTGAGAAGGGATTGAAGAGATGAATAGCCCTTGAGGCTTTGGAGACATTAAATTAATTGGTCTCATGAGTTATGTCAATTGTAAACTATTCCTTCAAGTCACTTCAACAATCTGTCCTATTTTCAGTAGCAGTTGTTCATTATATTTCAAGCTGATTTAAGTAGGAAAAAAAAAAAAAACCCCCTTGGTACAAAGTTCATAATAACCCAATGTCAAGGAGAGCAGTCACAGTAAAAGCTGTTTAGTGTTATTATGATATTCTCATTGTTTTAGGACATTCTGGGCTTTTGCCCTTAATTTTTTTTTTTTTAATTTAGCAATTTGCCCCTATTTTGAAACTATATAGGGATATGCCCCTGTTTCGATACTCAATTACCTTAAAATTGAGTTTAAATGAAATACTCGATTCCTCGAAAATCGAGTTATGCCCGATCAAACTTAAAAAATTAAAAATTAAATTTTTATAGCTCCATTTTCAGGAAGACCTATAGTGATGTTTTCCTGCAAAAAAAATTTTCAAAAATCTGATTGCCATGTTTAGGGAGCCCTATAGTGGCGTTTTTAATCTATATAGTGACGTTTTGAAGCCCTATAGCGGCGTTTTACTGCAAAAAAAATTTCATAAGTCTGATTGCCTCATACCAAGTTTAGGAAGCCCTATAGTGACGTTTTTAAGTCCTATAACAGCGTTTTCTTGCAAATTTTTTTTTATAAGTCTGATTGCCCCATACCAAGTTTAGGGAGCCCTATAGTGGCATTTTTAAGTCCTATAGTGACGTCTTTAAGCCCTATGGTGGTGTTTTAGAACTCAATTTCCATAAAATTGAGTTCCATGCTTCTTTTTTTTTTTTTTTTTTTTTTTTTTTTTTTTTTTTTTTTTTTTTTTTTTTTTTTTTTTTTTTTAAGTTTGGTCGGCCATACTCGATTTTCTAAGAATTGAGTATTTAATTAAAACTCGATTTTAAGATAATCGAGTATCGAAACAGAGGCATATTCCTATATAGTTTCGAAATAGAGGCAAATTGCTAAATAAAAAAAAAAATTAAGGGCAAAAGCCTAAAATGTCCCACTGTTTTATGCCTAAAGCTAGCAAAAGTATATGCATACATATATAGGTGTTTTTGGTTAATCAAAAGCGAATATTGGTCAGAGAATTGTTCTAGAGAAACAGTTGTGTGAATATTGTTCTTAGAGCAATGCTGCAAAAGTTGAACTCGATAAGGATTGCTCCTTCCTCCCCTCCATCACCATATTTGGATTCAGAGGCCGAGCTACAGATCTTAAAAGCAAAGAGCAGTTTTAGTACTATAAAGCACTAGCAAAATAAAACTCTTGCTGATTTGTCTTTTTCCTTAACCTTTCTGAAGCCTCTTTTTTTCATCTCTTCAATTCTTCACCTGCCATCTCTTTACTATTCTAGACAACCACAAAGGTTATTGCTTTTTTTATCATGTATTATTTAATATTTGTATCTATATTTTATTGAGTATGTTTTTTGCCTTTTTTATTTTGGTCCATGTATTCCTGTGAATCTATAGAATGGTCTGCCTTTATTAAGTCAAGAGAATTAATCATCATTTTTTTAATAGAATAAAGTGATCTAGTCTCAAACCTGATTCTTAGTCTTAGATTTGTTCCAGTTTATATTACCATAAAAATTGTTATGATATTACATGTAAAGCCAATTATACCTACAAAATCAAATCAATCCACTAAAAATGAAAACAAATACAAAACGACATGTAACACTAGATTCAAAAGTTGGATATCATTTAGTTTCTAATAATAGAATTAGTTATACTGTTATACACATAAAACACACTTTTTTTTATAGGACGTCTAGGCACCAAGATTGGTTATCCTTGTATGAAAGTATATATACTCTATATTTAGTAATTGATTAATGTTAAGTATAGAATTATTCAATCCATTGCAAATACTTCTAAAACTCTCGGTTTTCCCTTTTCTTTTCATTACATTCATTTTTTTTCTTTGTATATTCAGGTTAATATGTTATATATTACATATTCTTACAATTCATCTTATTATTTGTTTTTGCCTAATTTTTTTTAATAGGTGATGATTGGAGGGAGGAACATCTGGTGTCCCTCATGCCCGAGTCTCCAACCATAGGCAATACCAATTCCTTTTGTGTGTGGCTTATGCTGACCATATTCCTTTTGTGTTTTAGGTCCGAAGCTTGGCCTCTTAATCAAAAATCAACTAGTGGCTAATTGATATCTAAGACTAGCTAGGAGCTCTTTTTTTTTTTTTTCCTTTTCTTTTTTGGTATTTCAATTCATAATTTGATAGCAACGCAGAAAGCAATTCTTTATTTCATCTCGACAGTACGTGCTTGAGCAAGAACAACCCTTTTTTTTTTTTTTTCTCTTTTTTCCCATTTTTGGTTTCTGTATTTGTTAATTAAAAGCACTGAAGTTCCCTAGTTGTATTTGGAGAACATATGCGGACAAAATTCACAAAACATAGGTTCTTCCAAATATTGTTGCTTAAGAATTAATGGTTACGTTTGACATATTAAACTAGTGGTTGATTGATATATAGGAGCTCATTGTTTTCTTAGAATTTAATTAATAATTTGATAGCATGCAAGCCAGAGGGCAATCCATTATGTTCAATTTTCAATTTTTGTATTTTCTTGAAAATATGTGGTCGAGCAAGAACGGTCTGAATTGTTTTTTTCCCCTTCCATTTTGATTTCCAACTTAAAAGAAAAAAGGTTGAAATTAAAGAAAAACCCTAGTCAATTAGTCATATTTTTTTGGAGAACGTGCATATTTATGGAGACAAAAACATAAGTTTTTTTTTTCTTCTGGCTGTGCTAAGTTTGAAAAAGATAAACTTGGGGTGCTTCTAGAGAGATATTAATTTTCGCTTTAAAGAATAAATATCACTGATCACACAAGCCCCATCCATTGTGCCTTTATCTCAATCCCTTAATATTTTTAAGAGAAAGTCTTTGGACATAATAAATTTAACAAAAACGTTGATTTTTATTTTTTTTATTTTTTTTATTTTTTATGGTTTGAATATAATAACTATCCAAACCGTAATCAATTAGACGACCATCAAAGACATCGAATCTTCTACCGAGTATTACTGTTCAATAAGTCTTAACAACGAAGCTACTGATGCACACAAATATACAAACAAGGTATGAATGGGTACAATGTCGCAATGTCTTTAGACTATCAAGCTATGTGTTTCGACAATTGTGTAATACATTGCGCACTCAGTATGGATTTGATGGTACCGAAAGAGTTTGCTTGGAAGAGTCTGTGGCAATGACATTGGTGGTATTTGGTAATAGCATGGGTAACAGAAGGGTGCATGATAGATTTCAGCATTCAGGTGAGACAGTGCATCGACACGTGACCACGGTAGTTACATTGTTAGCCACCGTTATGGCAGCAGACATTATCAAGTCTGCTGATCGTACATTTCATCATGTGCCATCACATATTCATAATTCAGAACGATATTGACCACATTTCAAGGTACTTTGTGAATTTGGTATCTTGACTTGATTTTATTCAATTTATCCTTATGGTCATACCACGTATTTCATTTCACATGGTATTTTTGTGGCAATGGTTAGGGTTGCATTGGTGCGATTGATGGGGTTCACGTCCCTGTGGTCTTACCAGTTGATGAGCAACACCCATATAGAGGAAGGAAAGGGATCACAACAACGAATTGCATGTGCTCATGTGATTTTGACATGAAATTCACATTCGCGTGTGTTGGATGGGAAGGGTCAGTGCATGACACAAGAATTTTTTTAAGTTGCCTCAATAATGAGAGTGACAACTTCCCAAAACCTCTAGCTAGTTTGTGAATATGCAGTTTAATTACAGTATTAAAGTACGTATGACATGGTGAAAATGCTAATGTAATAAACATATTCGTTTGCAGAAAAGTATTATCTTGTTGATTCACGGTACCCTATGAAGAGAGGGTTCCTTGCACCATATAAGGGAGAGAGGTACCACATTCCCGATTTTTAGCAAGGTGAAGAGCTGCATCGTCTAGAGAAGAAATTTAATTATCTCCATTCATCACTTCGTTCGGTCATAGAACGAACTTTTGGAGTTTGGAAGAATAGATAGAGAATTTTGAGAAGTATGTCACCCTTTCATATACGCACTCAAAATCGCATAATTGTTGCTACAATGGTTCTTCACAATTTCATTAGAGCACATGAAAACAATGACGTTGAACGTGGGCATTCTACGCGGGGCACATATGGAAATAGCGAGGGAGGTCATTACGATAGAATGGCACATGTGATCTCTTGCTTGGACGAACCTGAGATGAAAGAGGTTCAGAACAATATCATAGCATCGATATGTAGGATGCGTCCATAGTAGGACTTAACTTGTTACGGAAGTTATATTTCCCTTAATTGATTATGGTAACTATTATTTTTGTCACAATAGAAATTAGTGTGGTTGAAAATACCATTAACATTATGGTAATTTTTTTGTGGGGACCATAACTAATGGTTCACAAACTTCAATGTAATACCATTTTGTTTTATGGTGATTTTTTGTTGGTAAGCAGAATTCATGGCTCACAAAACTTGATTGTAATACCTTTGATTTATGAATTTTTATATATCGTTACATGTGAAACTCATGGGTATTGCAACAGTAGATTTCAAGCTTACAGGGGACTTCAGAATAGACTCTAATCTTGTCTGAACAAGAGATAAACTTAATGGATTTTAAGATTGCAATAGTAATCTGCTAGGAATTTTGGCAAAAAAATAAATAAATAAATAAATAAAACAAAATCTACCCTCAATTTGTTTTAAAGACACCAAGAACCCTAACTATCAATTGCTGGCAAAGTGTATACAGATAAATAAATATAATATATATATATATATATATATATATGTGTGTGTGTGTGTGTGTGTATAGGCACACATATACAACAATAGAACTTACAATCTCCATCAACTTGGCCATTAACATTATCTCCATCAAACGTCTCCACATTGTTTTAAGAAGTACAACTACATACATATCATAAATTGTTACTTGCAATACAGAATAAGTTGTACGATTAACATACAAAACAAATGTAATAATACAAGTTTGTATTATTACATACATACACATTCTATTATGGAAAACACCTCTGCCTGATTTGGACTTCCCCAAACTTACTAGACAAGATAAGCAATACTACAAATATGACCCAGGAGACTACTAGATCTATTGTCAACTTCTTTGCTTTCTCTTCAGAAATCATGCATGCAGACTTGGCTCTTTCAGCCTTTCATTTTGCAACTCGCTCCCTTTCCAATGCTACATCTGCCAAGGCATGTGCTTGCTTCAACTCTTCATTTGCAACTTCCATTGTATGCTCCAATCGCTTGAATTTGGCTATAGCTATAGGTGTTGTTGCTGTGCCATGCGCACAACAAATGTTAGTGTCTAACCACTTGAAGAACTTGCATGCACGATCATTATCCAACACAATAAAATACAACACATAAACAGAAATACAACGAATTGGTTCTTTAATGCACAACACAAATATTTTGCCAATACTTGGATATGGTACTTACTGGCGACCAATAGCGACAAGTATAAAACCTCCTACCAAATGTATAAAATTTCAGGGAAGTCCTAATGATGAAATTATCAACGTCACAAAAATGGCCATCATAATTGGAGAGATAGTTACTCGTTTCCGACATTGGCATATTTTTCTCTTGAAAAAGAAAAATAGAGGATAAGGTGCATATGTAAGTAATCAATATAACTAAAGAAATAAGAGAGCTAAATAACATCAACCTAATAAGCAATCTCACTGGTAACAAGTTGAACTACTAGTTTGTTGCTTAACTAGCAGCAATTGCCACAACTACAAAAGGAACAATCAAGCACACCAGATCAAGCCCAATAGTAAGTACCAATCCAAAACACAAACTAGTTTAAGTTACCAAGATTTTCAATCATTTCTCAGATTCATTGAGAGTGAAAGTGCTACCTCTAAACTATTAAAGATCAAAACTTTGTAAAAAAGCAAAGTAACTAATAAATAGAAAGGACTAATAAAATTCCAGCAAATGAAAAGAAACCCATTAACAAGAACTAAAAGTCAAACAAAATAGAATAGAAAATAGTGAACAAAAATTTGAGAAAAGTCACCTTAGGCAAGTGGGTTTGGCTTTTTTTCGCTTTTGGTTTTTGAGCTCAAGCTAATTCAGCTGATACTTTCATGTGTGTCCCAGTTCCCAACTACCATTCATTTCAAGTTTAAAGGAGTACTGTCATACGTAACGACAACTAGAGAATGTGAACCACTGAGAGTCACCAAGTTTTTATTTTATTTATTTATTTATTTTTGAGGGTAAAACATGACAGAGTTACAGTCTTTTAGTCATAGAGGCAGCAACGCAAACATATGCATAATCAATAAGAATCAATCATACAGACTAAGAATCCACAAATGACCATAAATTTAAATGGTAAAAAGAAAATTTGAATGGTACATATATCAAAATTTCCAATAAATCACCAGATATTTTCTTCGCCTTTTTTTTGGGAAATATTTTTGAAGAAACCAGGAATTCTTGATGTGTAGCACATAATCTCTATAGAATTGCAAAGCCATTCAAGATTAAAGAAGTCCTACATTTCACACTCTACAATGATATGGAGACACTATTGTAGCAATAAGATTTATTTATTTACTAGCAAGACGTACAACAAACACAATGAATGAATAAATGGATGATTAAATGCCTCATTACCAGAGAAATCTTTAACCAATAGATTATTGTTGGACGATAATTTATTAAAAGGGAAACTAGAGGTCATAAAGAACCAAACATGTAATACACGCAACTAGTCAATCAGTTTTATGACAAGATCGATACCCTCATACCCCATCAACAGAGAAATACTAAATCAAAATCATGTTCTGTGGTTTATGTTAAAAAACAAAAACACCATTGGCTCCACAGTTCTCACAGCAACCAAACTATTCTAAAAGGGAGGGGGGGGGGGGGACTTCATGATTCATGAACCTTACGTTTTTCCATTGAAACATACAGATCAATAAAACAATTTTTTTTATTTAATTTTTTATCGTTCTTCGGCATGTCCAAAACACAATATTATGTCATTCAGCCTTGCAAATCAGACTTCACCACCATCAAATCCAAGACCGCAGCCAAAACTTAATATTATCTATAAAATTTACTTTCTACTAGGTCCAATCTTCAGCGAAAAATTTAGCATAATAAAACAAAAAAAAAAACCAAAACCCCAGCCAAAACTCAATCTAATAGAACCCACAAAACCAAACCAAACAAAACCCACTTCGCCATTGTATCCAGTAGACAAAAACAAAACGAAGTGAACCAAGAAAAAAAATATAAAAACAAAACTTTCAGATCTCATTACTTGCAGAAATGAGTGAGCCACAATGAAAGATCGAGAGGCTTTCTATAGACTACATAATGAAAATGCGTTGTGCTTGTTTGTGTGTGAGAGAGAGACACCATCACAAACCAACAGCCTCTGCAGCTGAAACCAACGACCCTGCCATACAAACACAAACACAAACACACAATTTAATAACTAAACATATTCAGTTAAATATCAAACACGATCACAATTCACAAACTCAAAAACCCATTTACCCAGAAATTAAAAAACCCTCTGCACTGTATTCTAATGTCTAATCATATATGCATAAAACAAGCTTAACAGATTAGGCTCTTAACCTCAATAGGCCATTTTAGAACAGAAATTAAAAGCAAAGTAGAACAAGTGGGGTTAGATTCCAACAATTCAAACCCACAAAATAACGAAACCTAACCTGAATTAAACAAATGGGTCAGCAAGTGAAATTGGAAGAGGTGTGAAATGGGTTTATGGGAAGAGAAGTGTAAGGGTGGGAAAGGAGTGAAATTGGAAGAGGGTGAAATGGGTTTATGGAAGGAAGAGTACACCAGAGGGAACCCGATCTTCGCTGGCGTCGGATTGGGTTGTCTTCCTCGTGGATTTCTCTTCTAAGCTCTTCGCCGGCGTCAGACTGGTTGTCTTCCTCGTGGATTTCTCTGGTGGGCGTGGACTTCTCTTCTTGAAGACAAGCATTAGGGTGGGAGAGGAGTGAAAAAAAAAAAAAAAAAAAAAAAAGCGCGCAGCTTAAATACTTTCAGCTGAGCTACAATAGTCAGCCCCAAAAATAATCAGTTAGCGTTTTAAAATTATTTGCTACAATTTTTTCAGTTTTCAGCAAAATCAACGGTATTTAAACGGACCCTTATATGTTCGGATGTTCCCTCATACATTTTGTCTCAAACTCACTCTCTCTCTCTCTCAGAGGCAAAGTTTCGAGGTCTCAGATTGCTAGGTGGGCTTAGAATCTCTGTTGTTTTTGAATATTTATTATTTCCTTGAATGTCTTAGCTTAGATATATCATGTATGCACTGTGAATTTTGCTTAAATGTCTTTCCCTAATCTCCAAGTTAATTCTTCTTATTTGCAGAGAAAAATATGTATAGGTCTTAGCCACATCTTCAATGGTTGTCCCTCATCTTCTTGGTTGTGATTCTCCCACATCTTCTTGGTTTCACAGTCCAACAGTAAGTTTCTTCAAAACCCTTCTCTGTTTTCTTTTTCTTTTTCTCTTTTTCTTTCCTATGAATGAAATATTTTTGTTGAAACATGGACCAAAATACAAGATCTCTAAACTCAACAACCACAACGAACCAAACATAAACACCCAAGTCCTAAAACAAAAGAAACAAGCTCAGCTACAAATTAAACAAAGTTCTGGTATTCCTTTGAACCCAGATGTGATAGATGTTGCCTAGGCTAGTCTGCGATAGAGTAGATTTAAAATTTTGCATCTTCAACATTCTTATCCCCCATTGAAAACACCTTATATCCCTGCAACCATAAGGATCTCGTCAAGTACAACTCCACAACCTTCCTTCAAATTCTTCTGGTTAAAAAAACATTAATAAAAAGATATAAGCCTCTCTCTCTCTCTCTATATATATATATATATATATAAACTTATTTATCTATATAGATACATATCTTTTTAATGATTACTGGGAAATCGTAGTCGGAGGGAATATAGCATTAGAGTGTTGACATATTCAACAACCTATGAAATATAGTCCATTTTATCATTGGATTTCATTTCTTAATTGATGTGCCAACTGACAAATAAAATATACATTAAAATGCTATTATAAAAAGTGTAAAATTTGGAAATCAAGTATGCATTTAATATGAATTATTTTTGCCAACTTATTTTATTATTCAGTTTATTTTTGCTATTATTTATGAGTTTCATTACTTTTTTTGGTACTATTTATAGGTCTTATTGTACTATTTTAGGTAACTGTACTATTTATCAGCAGTACTTTCAGCAAAAAGTTTTTAGTTTTAGTAAAATAAACAGATCTCAAACAGACCCCAAGTCAATAATAATTCCTTCTAAAAAAAAGTCAATAGTAATTATTGTTAAAAATTTAAAAAGAAGAGATTTAAGGATGAAATAAACTTGATTTTAAAATTTTAATGATTATATTGAAAAATAATTAATAGTTAGGGAAGTAAAAAATGAATTTTACTAATAGTTTGAGAAGAAAATTAGTATTTTAACCTATATTTTATAATGTTTTAATAATATGGCTAGTTGTACGATGATAGAATGAATATGAGTTTATTAATTACTACCATCATATTTTCATCTGTTGATTACAATTTATTTGTTCAACAACTTATGAAATATACTTAGATCTGCTCCTTAAAAATTTGTTGTGTACTTAGATCTACTCCTAGAAAATGAATTCGTCCTCTAATTAGTGTGCATGGTTAGTTTATTTTATTCATCGTGTAAAAATATAATTACGCCTTGAAAAATGAGTTTCTAAAAATTTTATATCTTGTCATTCCACTTGTTCCCATGCGCTCACATCATATGATCAAAGATCATTTACGATGAACTCAACAGAGTTTTGGTTAAAATTTTGCTACAAAGTCTTTTTTTTTTTGGATGGCTAACTATATTTTTTAATGCAGATTCCAATAAATTCTTTATTTTGCTGGTGCTTTATAGTACTAATATTGCTCTTGTTTTTAAGATCTTTAGCTCGGCCTCTAAATCCAAACATGGTGGTGGAGGGGAGGAAGAAGCAATCCTTATCCAGTTCAGCTTTTGCAGCATTGCTCAAAGACCAATATGTACACAATAATGGAGAAATTCCAGGAGGTCCACCAGTTCTGTATTCCCCTCCTCAAATTGGAAACCATGAGATGAGTGCTGGTCCGAAGGTACATGGTGGTGAATATGGTCCACTGAATAAAGGTCGAGTCCCACTATCAGCTCTGTTTCTCTCGAACAATTCTCTGCCCAATATGCGCTTTTGATTAAAAAAAAAAAATTTCAAAAACACCTATATATGTATGAGATTTTGCTAGCTTTAGCCGTAAACAGTGAGAATATCAGAATAACACTAAACAGCTTTTGGTGTGACTGCTGTCCTTGACATTGGGTTATTATGAACTTTGTACTAAGTTTTCTTTCTACTTAAATCATCTTTATTGAATTTTATAAACTAAAGTCTCAAATATAATGAACAACAACTACTGAAAAATTTGACAGATTGTTGAAGTGACTTGAAGGAATATATAGTTTACAATTTTAAGACCTCCAAAGCCTCAGGAGCTAGCTACTCATCTCTTCAATCTCTTCTCACCCAAGATCCAACACATCTAAATTCAATATCAGCCTTCATTCAATTTCAATTAAACAGATTTAGTATTAAATTTTTTTTTTTTTTTTTGCTATCATATCACAAGTTTTTTTCCCCTTTCTTTCGCGGATTAAACAGATTGTGATTTTGAAAAAAATTCTTAACCAGACACAAATGCCTAGAGACTAGGATCACATATGATTCTTAAAATTGGAAATAGCATATACAAAGCCCTGTTATAGCCCAAATAGACCTATAGCAGCATTTTTAGGATCTATTGCGATATTTTGCAAGCACTGTTATAGCCCTTATATTTTATAGTTTGTACTACAAGTTTGCAACTTATATTAAGTACCACAAAGTCAAGCTCTATTGAATATTAGGGTATGTTTGGTAACGTTGTTTAAACAACAGTTTTCCTTGTTTAAATACCATATCACGTATTTTCACAATATTTTTTCATCTACACATATTTCCACAATATTTAAACAACGTTACTAGAAATCTCTTACTAAACAGACCTTTAGGGGGTATTTGGTAAAGTAGTTTGAGATGAGATTTTTGTAATTTTTTGAAATACGTGTAAGTGAAAAAGTGTGTGAAAAAATGTATAATATTGTTTAAAATGTAAAAATGTGAGTTTGAGATTGGAAAACAAACAGACCCTTAATCTCCAAAAAAAAAAAAAAAAAAAAAAAAAGTCAAGCGGTCCAATTTGAAGGTTTTTTTTTTTTTTTTTTTTTTTAACATTTTTCATTTTTTGAGAAGTTTGAAATCGTGATTTGCCATTTTTTTGTTGGTGAGTGCGTGTATTATACGTGTGATAGTTTGTGATAATATTTTTTCTTTTAAAAAATAAAAATAAAAAGTGAGTGCGTACGCCGTACGCGTAAATCAGGTTGATTAATTACAAGAAATACATATACTAGCTCGTTAGGTGTATTGTCTCTGACTCTGTCCTAGATGCGAGAGCGAGAGCGAGAGTGAGAGAGAGAGAGAGAGAGAGAGAGAGTAAAAGGTAGCGGCTGTACAAGAGCGTCAACTGGTGTGGAAACAATATACTCATGCAAATGCGAGAGCGACAGTAAAAGGTGGCGGCTGAGCGTCAACAGGTTTAAAAACATAATACCCATGCAGATGCGAGAGAGAGAGAGAGAGAGGGGTGGTGGGTGCTCGAACTGTTCTTTGAATAAACACGTTAAGACAAAAAGGAAAAATAAAGAGTGAAAATAATAGCTTGGATCGAGTGTGCACACGTCCAGAATCACCTTAGATCTATCTTTTTTACCAAACCTTATCTTCAGACTATTCATCCCTAGAAGACAGGATAGCATTCTAAAACCAAAAAATCGAGCTTGATCTTGATGCTAGGACCAACTCCAAAGAAAAAGTGCAAAAAGTTCCTTTATCAGCGTACTAAAAACATTCCTTGCTTGTTACGGAAAGTCAGTTGGACCGCAGCTCATGGCTCCTAAAAGAGGAACATTTAGGTTGCGTCTAGATGGATGACAGGATTTTGATTTGGATTTAGATATTTAAACTAATTGACTTAAAATGGCTTAATTTTAAATTTATTTATCTTAAAATTTCTTTGCTTGGGTTCATTTTATATGTTGAATGATTTGAAATTCAGATTTTAAAATTTCTTGTTGAGATATGTACTTGGATTTGGATCAATAGAATGTTTTTTCAAATTTTTTTGCACAACTTTTGCATTTGATCTAATTGAACAAGTGGTTCCAACTACTAATGATCCAACACAGTTTGACATTTTAAAGATGGGTTCTTGGATTTTCTAGCTTTTGTGAACCAATTTTTTTATGCCACAAATAGACAAGCTGATGATTGCATATCTTCCAACATAGCGTACTAAAAAAGCTAATTGGGGGCCCAAAGGGAATCTTTATGTGCACATTGGTCTATTATATGAGTGAGAAAGAAAGTGAGAGAAGTACAAAACCTTTACAGTATTTTTTTGAAAAAATTATTCACGCACACATACATAAAAGTAACACTAGGCAATTCTATAAATCAGCACATGGCATAAGTTTTGCGCACTAAATATCATGTACTTATCCCAAAGAAAAAAAATTCAATAAATCATATATGATATATGCATGATTAGCTTATACACATGTACAACACCCTCTTTTAAGTGAGTAAAACAACTCATTTTTAGTCAAATTTGTGATATAATTTTGTGTTAGAATTTCATTCCATTTTCCTTAGATGTACAAGCCTTATGTTCCTCTTTTAAAATTCTATCATGTTGTAAACACAAAATCTCAATTTAAAAATCTAACAATTGAATATGTTTCACAAGTGTAAATTTGTATTGATGAATTTGTAGGTACAATTCTCTATGTTTAGATTCTAATACAATAGAATAATTATCTGATTCGATCTCCTTGGAAAAGTCTTTAATTCGAGTATTGGGTCGAGGTAGTCTTGACTTGAACACAAGATGTCCTCCACTTGAATTGGAAAGTGGATTGAAAGGTCTTTGGAATGAAATTGCGATGAATCTCTAGCTGTGTACTTGTTAAAGATTTCTTGTTTTTCACATTTTTTTTGTTCTTCGAATATTCTTGATCTTCGAAGATTTGTGGTGGAAGTTCTTCGGGGTTTTAGAGCTTAAATCTGATGAAGCTTCGATGGATCAAAGTCTTTGAAGTTTTTGGAGGCTTTGAAGCTTGATTCCATTAGAACTTTGAGACTTGGAAGAATGATTTGGATAAATGTTCTTTGAATGTTTTTCATCTTCAAAGATTTGTAGTGAAAGTTCTTTAGCGCTTTGGAGGCTTGGATCCGAAGAGCTTCACTAACTTGTAGTCTCTTGGTGTTTATAGAGGCTTTTGAGCTTGATTCCAATAAACTTTGAGATCTAGAAGGATGACTTAAATTAATGAATTTGCTTCGAATATTCTTCATCTTCAAAGGTGAAGTTTTTGAAGTTCTTTGTAGAGCTTGATCTCGACAAAGCTTCGAGACTTCTGAATGTTTCTAAATCCCCTTTCATAAGACTAAGGAAGGCCTTTATTTATAGGAGTTTTGGGGAGGTATGATCACAAATGATTGGCTATGAGCAGTGACACATGTCATAATTTAAATGGAAGGCCTTTATGTCTTATTTTTCAAGGGACACATGAAATTATTTTATTAGCTAAAGTGTTCTAATTTAAAATAATACATGACAGTATTTAATTTGACCGCTTATGTCATTTAAATTAACATGTGTTAACATGCGATAGGCTCTTGGAAATTCTTTGTAATTTTTATTTAGATACACTTGGAATATTTCGATTGGCCTCTAAATAATGACAGTACGTAGAACCCACTAAGTAGCACATGGCGTCTTGTAATTGGACGATTTAAATGTACTATATGAAGTTAGTAGTTTGATGTGGCAATTTGTGATTGGTAGAAAATTTCACTCTCTACACATATGGCTACTTAACTAAAAAATATATTTCCATCTCATGAGAAAAAAAGTCATATGATAGAATTTTAAGAAGGGAACTTAAGGATATATATATATATATATATATATATAGTACCTTACACATTATTGCAAAGTTAGGTCAAAGTTAGGCATTGAAAAACAAATGGGTGTTCAAGTTAAAAAAAGATGGCGACAAGTTAGTGAAGTATAAAGATCAATTGGTAGTCAAGGGTTTCAGTTAGAAACAAGGGATTGTCTTTGATAAGATATTCTTTCCAGTAGTCAAGATGAGTTCCATTCGGGTAGTTCTGGAATTAGTAGCTAGCTTGAATCTTGAGCTTGAGCAACTTGATGTGAAGATTGCTTTTCTTCATGGTGATTCAAAAGAAGAAATCTACATGGATCAGCCGAAGGGATTCAAAGTGAAAGGAAAAGAACACATGGTTTGCAAGTTAAAGAAGAGTTTGTATGGCTTTAAGCAAGCTCCAAGACAGTGATACAGAGGTTTGACTCATTTATGATGGGTCACGGGTACACAAGGACAAATGCAGATCATTGTGTGTATGTCAAAAAATTTCTCAATGGTAAATTTGTTATTCTTCTCTATATGTAGATGATATGTTGATAGTAGAAAAAGATGCTGGTGTGATTGGAAATTTGAAGAAGGACTTATTCAAGTCATTTGATATGAAAGAGTTAGGTCTAGCTAGACAAATTTTGGGTATGCAAATTCTTCATGATAGGAAAGTTAACAAGCTATGGTTATCACAAGAGAAGTATATTGAGCAGGTTCTTGAAAGGTTCAATATGAATGCCAAGCTAGTCAGTACACCTCTTGGTTCTCATTTCAAACTAAGAAAGAAACTTTGTTCTTCATCCAAGAAAGATAAAATAGACATAGCACCAACTATTTATTCCTCGACAGTTGGGAGTTTAATATATACTATGGTTTGTACACGACCAGATATTGCTCATGCCGTTGGTGTTGTCAGTAGGTTTATGGTTAATCTTGGTAAAGATCACTAGGAAGTAGTGAAGTGGATCTTCAGATATTTAAGAGGTAGCTCTGAATTGTGCTTAACTTTTAGTGAATCTAAACCAATTTTGGAGGGTTATGTAGATGCACATTGGGCAAGTAATCTTGATGGTAGGAAATCTATATCGGGGTATTTATTTACTTTTACAGGGGTAGCTGCATTTGTCAATCAATATTGCAGAAGTATCTTTCCCTATCTACAACTGAAGCTGAGTATATTGCAGCTAATGAAGTAGGTAAAAAAAATGCTTTGGTTGAAATGGTTTCTCCAAGAACTGGGTTTGAAGCAAGATGGGTATGTAGCTAATTGTGATAGTCAAAGTGCTATAGACTTGAGCAAGAATTCTATGTACCATGCACACTTAAACCACATTGAGGTGAGATACCATTGGTTAAGACTTGTTGTGAACAACAATCATTTGAATTAGAGAAGATTCACACAGATTGAAATCCAGTTGACATGTTGACCAAGGTTGTGTCTAGAGAGACGCTAAAACTTTATGCTGGGTTGGCCAACATGAATTCTAACTGAAGACTTGGGTTGAAGATCTCCTCCATAGTGGGCTGGAGTGGGAGATTGTTGGGTGCAAAGCATTGTGTGGGTCCAGCCCACATGACTTGTCAAAGCTCATTTATGAGCTTGCCTCCAAAAGTCTTCAAGCCAACCATCTGCCAGCCATGTATCTTAGTGAGACTTGACATTAAGCATGTTGGACACGCTGAGGAGAAAAGAAGGAAAAGAAAGAAAGGCTATTCGGTCATTGTGTGTTATTGGGAGAGACAAACACACTGAGTGAGAGCTGAAGTAGAGTGTGTGAGTTCTACAGAGTGAGCAAGAAACACATAGAGATATTCAGCCATTTGAGGTGCAATTCGAAGAAAAAAATAGAGATATAGACAATGAAAGTGTGTGAGAGTGAAAAAGAAAAATGAGACATTTTTCTTCTTTTCTCAAGTTACACATAAGGAAGATAAATTGGTGGAGTTCTTTTGGAGTTTTGAGTGCTATAACCATGAAAAGTTAGAGTGTTCAGAGGAAGATTTTGCTACTGAATTTGTGGTGAGATTGTATTTACTCCTTGAGATTTATCTGTTGTATATCCAATTTATTGTGGACTCAAGTTTGGCATAAACTTGAGAGTTGTAATCTCTATTTCATAGTAGATATTTTTTGGAACTACCCAATTTTTTCCCTCTACACTGGACGGTTTTCCACGTAAGATTTGGTGTTCTTGTGTGGATTTGTTTTTATTGTTGCTTGCTGAAATTTTGTTTCTATAATATTATTATTGCTTGATAGTCATTTATTTTAATTCACACATAGACATTAAGGGGATTTCGGATTTTTTCCCCCAACACTTATATACAATCTTGTCTAATATCATTAGCTTTTCCTTCTTCTTTTTTCTTTTTAAAAATTCCACATTAGTTAGAATGGAGGAGCGCCTTAAGGATGTGTGATACTGTTTTATTCTCTTATCAATGCAATTTCTATTGTTTAATAGATCTTTTAATCATATAAAAAGGGTAAAAGAAATTCATATTAATTTTTTAATTAATAATTTTATACACACCCCCCTCACATTTACATCCTCTCTAAAAGAGCAATTGACAAGAACACTGTATATTATAATATGACTATTGGCAGGTTGAATTGAAAGGAATATTAGTTATTTTTTTTAGAAAAATAAATATTAGTTAATTTACCTATTCAAAAAATTATGAAATATTCATAGATTTATTCTAAGAATTACCACCCTAACCACTTTATTTAAACAAGCAACTCATCCCTTGTGATAAGTAGGAATTGAATTCAGCTCGCTCAATGTGTCAAGCTCTTGTAGTAAGTAGGAATTGAATCCCATTTTGAATTTTACATGTCAATGTTGCTGTGATAGCTTGTATCAAATTTCTGTTAGGGTTGTATAGATCATATATATAAAAACCTCATCCAGCGTGTTTTCCAATTTCCTAACATATCACTCATCATTAGGGGGCCAAACCGGGGCTAAAAATTTATTTGTTACTCTAATCTATCACGCGGCTCATATTCTTTGACTTTCTATATTGCTCTATGGATGTGTCACTAAGTAGTGAAAAACTCATCCCTTCATAATTACATTCCAAAGTAGGTAAAGAAATGAGTGATGAGGCCAATGTGGAGCATTGTGGTCCCTAGATAGAGGATCTTTTGGTGTTCATAGACTACCAGCTTGGCGAGGAAAAAAACTTGAGTCGATTTGTTGTATCTTTTGAAGGTATCGATTTGTGTCATAACTCTGATGAAAAATGAATACCTTTATGTGATATTAAGGTCAAAAGAGAGTGTTTATTTATTTTTTAAAGAAAGGAGAATGCTTTATTAAGACTTAGTTTAACAAAGTTATGATAAGTCAACACAGGCCTATAAGCACAATCTCAAGAAATAAAAAGACCAATTTTTGAGTAATGACCAATAGAAGACTCAAGAAAAACTCCTAACCAAGCAAAAAAGAAACAAATAGAAGGGAAAGCAAGTCTAACTTCAGAATAATTAACCATCATGTTGAAGACAAAAGCATTACAAACGACAGAAGAAAAGCAAGGTTGAAGAGTGAAACGACAGAGGCAAGAAGAAGAGTTGAAACAGAGTGTTTTGATTAATGAAGTCACACAGGCCACACGTGTGAAAGAACACAGAATTTAGTTAGAGAGGAAGCCAGCTGTCAAACTGTAATTGGCTAATTAGTTGAAAAACAGTTAGTTAGTTTTAGCACTTGAAGTAATGCTCTGTTTTGGGATTGTATATAAATAGCTTAGTTGGTAATTATATTTTGATAAATTCATTCTGTACCATTCATTCAGTTAATGAGAATTACAATTTTTCTCTATTCTCTGTTACTTTACATAAGAACACATAAATCAAAAGAGAAGGAAGATGGGTCTTACCTGAGAAAGAAATTCTAGAGCTTGAAAACTTGGAAGAAAAGAGCTCGGAGAAGAAAGAAAATAGAAAGTATCAGTTTGGATAGCACTTCATTCCACTTAATGTTGCGTTGCGTTTTGTTCCCTGCATTTTCAGTTTTTTTTTTTTTTTTTTTTTTACGCCGGAGTTATTGACTTTTGAGGGACAAAAAGTACTGTGCATGAACAGTGCATGCACTGTTCACACACTGTTCATGCACTGTTCACACATTAAAAATATTAAAAATGAGTCCCACGATACTATTCATACATTTAAAAATTATTTTACTACAGTATTTTCAGTAACAATCAGTTTTCAGCAACAATAAGTTATATCCAAACAGACCCAAAGAAAAGAAAAAAGAAGAGGGAAGCTTTTAAAGCAGCTCCAAATAAAGCCGCGCGGGAAAACCAAGGGAAGTGTCAGAACACATTCCCACGTCCACCCAATGAATGGCTGACAAGTGTCCACAATCTGACTAACAACATTTCATCGCATTAAATGCAAAAGGAACGGAACATCAAGGGATATAGCAAGACAAAAGTCAAGGCGACCACTAATATTCCTTCATTCGTATAGAAAATAAAGATGATCACAGAATCGAGGCAATTGATGGAATGAGAATTAACATCATCCAAAGATAGGGTTTGGATTAGGTTCAGTGATTTCAGTGCACTGAACGATGTCAGATTGTGACACATGTTCATTTTTGGATACATGTTACTATCTGACCGGGTCCAATGCTATTGAACACTAGACCCAAACTGCTCCCCCAAAGATATTATGGAAATGCATCTAATGAACATTAATGGTTTGACTGTTACCAATAGAGGCAATTCAGTAGAAGATCGTTGGGAACGCCATGAATGACCATTTATGACCCCAAGACGTTATGAATGCCATAAAGGAGCACATTGAAAGTGCTCCAAATGACTAAATGACAAGAGGCTATATAAACCTCCACATAAGTAAGAGAAAGGTACACACATACATTATTCAAAAACCAGAACACTCTCTTATATCATTTACACAACAATCCTTGATATCTAATTGTGGCATAGAAGGGTCTCTGGCAAGCATCACACTAGTGTTCAGATCAAAGCTGCTCATCCTTTTGTTGCAAGTGGTGTTTGATCCTCCAAATCTACTTGGAAAAGGAATTCAACTGTATCATCACCCACCATCAGTGCATTTGGGGCAAGATGACTAGACCTCATTGTAACAGTGGCATTGTTAGCGCAAGTTCAAGTCCAACCTCCCTCCTAAATGCAAAATCCATGGTAAGTGTTGATTGTAAATTATGTTTCATTTCTGTTTGTCATCTGAAACAAAGACCCAATTCGACAAGTCAAAGATGGATCCTAGCCCAAACTTCTGATTACAAAAAGCCCAAGCAACCAAATAGTGAGCTAAAGAATTTACATTTCCTACTAATAAGAGATAGACCAAGAGCAGTTAAGTTTTCCTAACAAAAGCTTTATATTTTCAATGACTGAGGAGATGACCCAATAAGGCTTTTCTTCATTCTCTTTCAAGGGTTCAGAACATTTGCAGCATCTTCTTCCAGAATACTATTTGAGAAGTTTGATAATTTGATTAGGCAAAATTGACAGCCTCAATTTCAAGTTTGAGAAGGCCCAATTTAAAGTAACGTGGACAGCCGAACTTTTCGAGGCCCAATTCAAAAATCGGAAGAACTGAAAGTTGCATTGCATGTACTTGAGTTGAGAGGTGAAAAGAAGAAAATCGCAGGCGCAACTACAAAACCAAATACCAAAGAAAGGACGAAAGAGAAATGTACCTGTTAAAAAGATTCCATATCCATAAACCTAAAATCATCTACCTAGCTAGGTAGATGATTTTGAGTATAGGTCTATGGAAGTTTATGACTATAGCCATAAACTTATGTCGCATTGCCTTATATTATATTAATCCAAGTGGGTTGAGTCATGGGATGGAACTTCCAATAATAACACAATTGAGTGGACTCAAGTCTTCTTCTTCCTTTTTTTAAAAGTAAGTGGATGTGGATGGACTCAATCTACGCCAATGATATAAATATATGACCACCAGATAAAAAACCAATTATTCAACTTCATATAAATAATTCATTACCGTTCAAAAGTTATCTTGGAAACATTTATCGAAGGTCACATTTCGGCACACTATCAACTAGATGAACGCTCGTGGGTAACAGGTAGCCAAAGTATTCTTTACCCAAAATTTCAATTCGAGAAGGTTGATCTCGCGCTACTGGAAAAATATCTTCAAGCCAAATTCATGAGCGAAACGTTTGACTTCCATTTTTCCTCCCCTCTGTCGGATCATACTTAGAACCCGTATTTCGGGAAACGCAGTGTGACACATTCAACCGACAATAACTCTCTTGATTTTCGTCAGAAATATACAAAATTTGTGTTCAAATTCAAGCTCGGAATGTGTACTTTCTAAAACATTCAGGCCGCGTCTAAAAATTCAATACCGTTCAAAAGTTATCTTGGAAACAGTTACCGAAGGTCACGTTTCGGCACACTATCAACTAGATGAACGCTCGTGGGTAACAGGCAGCCAAAGTATTCTTTACCCAAAATTTCAATTCAAGAAGGTTGATCTCGCGCTACTGGAAAAATATCTTCAAGCCAAATTCATGAGCGAAACGTTTGACTTCCATTTTTCCCCCCTTCTGTAGGGTCATACTTAGAATCCGTATTTCGGTAAACGCGATGGGAAATATTCAACCGAAAATAACTCTCTTGATTTTCGGTTGAAATATACAAAATTTGTGTTCAAATTCAAGCTCGGAATGTGTACTTTCTAAAACATTAAGGCCGCGTCTAAAAATTCATTACCGTTCAAAAGTTATCTTGGAAACAATTACCGAAGGTTACGTTTCGGCACACTATCAACTAGATGAACGCTCGTGGGTAACAGGCAGCCAAAGTATTCTTTACCATAAATTTCAATTCGAGAAGGTTGATCTCGCGCTACTGGAAATATATTTTCAAGCCAAATTCGTGAGCGAAACGTTTGACTTCCATTTTTCCTCCCCTCTGTCGGATCATACTTAGAATCCGTATTTCGGGAAACGAGGTGGGAAATATTCAACCGAAAATAACTCACTTGATTTTCGTCAGAAATATACAAAATTTGTGTTCAAATTCAAGCTCGGAATGTGTACTTTCTAAAACATTCAGGCCACGTCTAGAAATTAATTACCGTTCAATAGTTATCTTGGAAACATTTATCGAATGTCACGTTTCGGCACGCTATCAACTAGATGAACGCTCGTGGGTAACAGGCAGCGAAAGTATTTTTTACCCAAAATTTCAATTCGAGAAGGTTGATCTCGCACTACTGGAAAAATATCTTCAAGCCAAATTCGTGAGCGAAACGTTTGACTTCCATTTTTCCTCCCCTCTATCGGGTCATACTTAGAATCCGTATTTCGGGAAACGCGGTGTGACATATTCAACCGACAATAACTCTCTTGATTTTCGTCAGAAATATACAAAATTCGTGTTCAAATTCAAGCTCGGAATGTGTACTTTCTAAAACATTAAGGCCGCGTCTAAAAATTCATTACCGTTCAAAAGTTATCTTGGAAAGAGTTACCGAAGGTCACGTTTCGGCACACTATCAACTAGATTAACGCTCGTGGGTAACAGGCAGCCAAAGTATTCTTTACCCAAAATTTCAATTCGAGAAGGTTGATCTCGCGCTACTGGAAAAATATCTTCAAGCCAAATTCGTGAGCGAAACGTTTGACTTCCATTTTTCCTCCCCTCTGTCGGGTCATACTTAGAATCCGTATTTCGGGAAACGCGGTGTGACATATTCAACCGACAATAACTCTCTTGATTTTCGTCAGAAATATACAAAATTTGTGTTCAAATTCAAGCTCAGAATGTGTACTTTCTAAAACATTCAAGCCGCGTCTAAAAATTCATTACCGTTCAAAAGTTATCTTGGAAACTGTTACCGAAGGTCACGTTTCGGCACACTATCAACTAGATGAACGCTCGTGGGTAACAGGCAGCCAAAGTATTCTTTACCCAAAATTTCAATTCGAGAAGGTTGATCTCGCGCTACTGGAAAAATATCTTAAAGCCAAATTCGTGAGCGAAACGTTTGACTTCCATTTTTCCCCCCTTCTGTCGGATCATACTTAGAATCCGTATTTCGGGAAACGCGGTGGGAAATATTCAACCTAAAATAACTCACTTGATTTTCGTCAGAAATATACAAAATTTGTGGTCAAATTCAAGCTTGGAATGTGTACTTTCTAAAACATTCAGGCCGCGTCTAAAAATTCATTACCGTTCAAAAGTTATCTTAGAAACATTTATCGAAGGTCACGTTTCGGAACACTATCAACTAGATGAACGCTCGTGGGTAACAGGCAGCCAAAGTATTGTTTACGTAAAATTTCAATTCGAGAAGGTTGATCTCGTGCTACTGGAAAAATATCTTCAAGCCAAATTCGTGAGGGATACGTTTGACTTCCATTTTTCATCCCCTCAGTCGGGTCATACTTAGAATCTGTATTTCGGGAAACGCGGTGTGACATATTCAACCGACAATAACTCTCTTGATTTTCTTCAAAAATATACAAAATTTGTGTTCAAATTCAAGCTCGGAATGTGTACTTTCTAAAACATTCAGGCTTCGTCTAAAAATTCATTACCGTTCAAAAGTTATCTTGGAAACATTTGTCGAAGGTCACGTTTCGGC